>CM030364.1:113396052-113938552 GCA_017893485.1 Hemerocallis citrina | reverse complement strand
AACTGAAATTTTGTGTGGTTTTTTTATATATAAAAAAACTTAGTGCGGTTTTTTTAAAAATGGTCCACAGCTTAGTGTAGCTTTTTTACATTTAGACTTTTTTTTAGCAATTTCTTTTTAAAAAAATTTATGTATGGAGGCCTCATTTTAGGAGTTCGCCTCGGGCCCCCGTGAACTCAGGGTCGGTCCTGCATTAAAGTTAACCGAATATTCACAATAATTTGAACATCATATAACTCAAGTGAATATTGTATATGGAAATAGTAAATTTTTGATATCTTATTTGTAATTTAAAGAATTATGAATGTCATTTTTGAAAGAAAAAACCCCTTAATTTAATGCTGGAATTAGTTAGCCATAGTTAGGAATGGCAGTCGGGTCGATCGGGCCAGGCCGAGCCCAAACCGCTCGGGTTGACCCGGTTTGCGGGCCGGCTCGAGTCGGGTTACGACATCAACCTGGTCGGGCCAGGCCGGGTTCGAAACTTCAAAACTCGACCCGGTCGATCCGCGAACCCATGCGGGTTAAACCCGATTCGGGTCAGGTCGGGTCACGGGTTGGTCCGGTGAAACACTCATTTCACCTATACGTATTTTTCTGTATATTTTCTGTGTTTGGATTCTTTATAAAATTTTCTGTTTTCTTAATTTCGTTTTGTTTTAAATTTATTTTGGATCTACTATTAAAGTCCATTTGTATTCATTAATTGTATTTATAGTTAGTTTCAAATAATTTCTATACTGTAATACAAATCCTATTTTGTTATATGATATTATTATTATTATTATTATTATTATTATTATTTTTATTATTATTTCTCTGATTTTTTTTATTAATTTGTGATAGCCCATAGATTTTTAATCCGACTTTTATTATTATAATTTATATTTCAATGCAGCTCATTAAGTTAACCCAAGGTTCAATTTTATACCGCTTTACATATGATTTTGGATTTATTATTATATTTGATATGGCTAAAAATGGGGGTCAATCGGAGCCGTCCAAATCGGGCACGGATCTTGAAGCCCAGGGGTAAAACGGTAATTTCACCTACAAATAGGGTCTGAGATGGGTACTGGGTCTCTCCGTTAAAAACCCGATAACCCACAAACGGATTCGCTTCAATCGGGCGCGGGTTTCAACCAACAATAAAGCCCGATCAGAGGGATAGAATCAAGGCTCCTGATTAGATTCTAATCAACGGCCCTGATTCATGCCTATCCCTCCACTGGGAATTAAGGATTACATTCCTAATATGTTTACAAGGAGAATATTCCTTATCAGATTACGGGGATTACATTCCTAATCTGTTCCCTAAGACGCCTATAAATACCCCCCATCCATCTCCATTAAGAAGTAATCAATCTTTCTCCAGTTTTTGCGCTCTTTCATAATCATTTCTGGTTACTGACTTGAGCGTCGGAGGGTGCGTCGCCGAGAACAACCCCGGTGTATCGCACTGTTTGCAGGTGTACGGCAGGAGCGACGATCATACCCCGACGGAACAGGTATACAGGTTTACTATTCAGTTTCCCTAAGAATCCACAAATACAATCTGTTTGCCCCCACACCAAATTTAGCGGCAACAGATTGGCGCCGTCTGTGGGAAACTAACGAATAGAAACCTCTCCTCTTCCCGGTGAACAGATCTTCTCCAGCCATGCCTCCTAGGAAAGTCAGATCAAGAGGGTCTAACAGAGGACCCAACCCCGATCCGCAGCAAGAAGTTCCCATCCAGCCTACCCAACAGCAGGGACAACTTCCTCCTCAAGCGGAGGACCCGCTCCAACCGGACCCACCTCCGCCAAATCAGCCACCTCCAAAGGGTCCTAACCCTCAAAAACAGCCTCTTCACCAAGACCACGTCTCCATTCACAATGCCTCTTCAGACTCTATGGCCTCCCATCATCCCCGAGCCTCTGGTCGCCACAATACCGCCCTCAATCGCCAGAAAGATGATGACCTTCGCCGCCATCTGGATGAGAAGCGGGCCCGAGAGGGAACCTCCCGCCAACACCGTCCAGACGAGCGGTCCCCTCGCCACCGGGAATATAGAAGGTCCCCTAACCGAAGGGGTCGGAAAGAATCCCCTGAGCACTACCGAAGAAGGCCGCACTCCCCTGTAGGTCGGCAACAGCCCAGGAACAATGAGGCACCCATCACATGTGCCGAGTTCCAGCAGTTTCAAGCGACCGTCCTACAAGCTCTCAATCTCCGCCCCAACACCAACGCACCCAAGATTCCCTCTCCTCCTCCGGTCCGAAGCCCTTGCCGACGGTCCCCATCTCCTCGTCCTGCTCCTAGCAACTCCCGGCGTACCCCAAGTCCTCGTCGCTCCCGAAGTTACCATCGCCGTAGCCCTCGCTCTCCCTCATACGAAGACGAGTCTAGAGACTCGACTGATTACCGTCGGAGGGACGACGCCATGTACCGCCGTCTTCATGAGGTAGAAAGGCGCCTGGGTCAGATAGACCGAGAAGAAGAGCTTAGGGGGAGGACCCTACGTCCTAGCCGACCCCCTTTCTCCCGAACCATAGTGGATGCACCTGTGCCGTTCGGGTTCAAACCTCCCCAATTTGAGACTTACACCGAGGAGACCGACCTCGTTGACCACATCGAAAGCTTTAAGACCTTGATGCTCCTCCATCAAGCTTCCGATGCCTTCCTCTGCAAAACCTTCCCCGCAACTCTCAAGGGCCCAGCTTGAGAATGGTACTCTCGCCTTGCCCCCTCCTCAATATTCTCCTTCGAGCAGTTCGAGACCCTTTTCGTCACCCATTTCGTAAGCAGCCGTAGAGCTGAGAAGACCAGCATCTCCCTATTGCACCTCCACCAGAGGAAGGGGGAGAAATTGAGAGACTATGTGAAGAGGTTCACAGCTGAAGCCAGGTCTATAGCATCCCTCGACCAGTCGGTCATTGCGGCAGCATTTCAATCTAATGTCCTCAATTCCAACCTCCGCTCCTCCCTCGCCAAGAAGCCTCCACAGAACTTTTTCGATCTCCTCCTTCGCAGTGAAAAGTACATCCGGGCCGAAGAGGCCGAACAGCGACCCAACTGGGAGGGGTCTTCCTCCGGGTTTAAGAGAAAGGGAACAGAAGAGGAAGGAGCCAAGAAGCTCCAGAAGGATAATGCCGGCCAGCGCCGACCTCCCCCCAGATTCGAGAAGTTCACTCCCCTCACCACTAACGTCTCAACTATTCTGATGGAAGTCGAAAAGGAAGGGATCATACCTCCTGCTCCGAGGATGAACACCCCCGCCAAGAAAAGAGATAAAGAGAAATGGTGCCGTTATCACCGGGACCATGGGCATGACACCAACGATTGTCGTGCCTTAAAGAACGAGATCGAAGCCCTTATCCAGAGGGGGCAGCTGACCAGGTTCGTAAGAAAGGACCGAGCCGAACTTCCTCCCCCGCCTCGGGGGGCTAACAAGCGTCCGGAACGAGAAGAGACGCCTGACTTCGAGGAAGAGCGAGTCCTCCACCTCATTCATGGTGGTCCAATGGGGGGCTCCTCAAACTCCTCTCGGAAGGCATTTATAAGAGAAGTCAACTCGGTTCGAACCACCCCTCCTCCCAAAGGCCTCGGAGTGCCCGTCACATTCTCCGACGAAGATCTTGAAGGTGTCCGCACCCCTCATTGTGACGCACTCGTCATCAGTCTCCACATGGCGAACTTCAAAGTGGAGAGGATCTTAGTAGACAACGGCAGCTCCGTCAACATCCTCTTCCTCGCCGCTTTTAAAGGCCTAAAGCTCTCCCAAGATAGACTCAAGCCCGCCGGCTACACTCTCCATGGGTTCACGGGAGTGCCGGTGACTATTGAAGGGGTGATCACCCTCGATGTAACCGCCGGCCAAACTCCTACCACCCGAACGGAGCCAATGGACTTCATGGTGGTGGATGTCCTACCGCCTACAACGTCATATTGGGTCGGCCCAGCCCTGCAGCTCTGGAAGCCGTCCCCTCAGCATACCATCTTAAGATGAAATTTCCCACCCGGTCCGGGGTTGGGGAAGTAAGGGGCAATCAGGAAACGGCCAGAAAGTGCTACATGACCTCTACCCTTGGACCCGTCCTCTCCTTAGAAACTCTGGAAATCCCTCAAGATACTGCTCGGCCGACCTCCGAGCCGGTGGACGAACTGGAGGAAGTGCTCTTCTCTGAGCAGGACTCGACTCGCAAATTCTTTGTTAGCAAGACCCTCCCGTCCACCCTATGCTCAGACATTGTACAATGCATCCGAAGAAACGAAGACCTCTTCGCTTGGTCAGCTGCAGATATGCCCGGGATCTCCGAAGAGCTCCTGGTCCACCACCTGAGCGTTGTTCTGGGGTCCAAACCGGTTCAGCAGAAGAGGGGCAAGTTCGCCCCCGAGCGTCAACTCGCTATTAAAGAAGAAGTGGACAAGCTCTTGAAGGCCCGGTTCATACAGGAGGTCAACTACCCTGAGTGGTTGTCAAACGTAGTGATGGTAAAGAAGTCCAACGGGACTTGGAGGATTTGCATTGATTTTACCGACCTCAACAAGGCTTGCCCCAAGGACCCATTCCCTCTTCCAAGTATTGACACCCTAATCGATGCAACCTCGGGACATGAGCTCCTCAGCTTCATGGATGCCTTTTCAGGCTACAATCAGATCCGGATGTTCCCTCCGGATATCCCGAAGACCTCGTTTGTGACCGACCAAGGCCTCTATTGCTACAGAGTCATGCCGTTCGGCCTAAAGAATGCAGGAGCAACATACCAACGCCTCGTCAACAAGGTTTTCCAGGCTCAGATCGGCCGGAACATAGAGGTATACGTTGACGACATGCTTGTGAAAAGCATCCGAGGCGTTGATCATGTGACCGACCTCCAAGAGGCGTTTGACGTTCTAAGAAAGCACAATATGAGACTCAACCCGAACAAGTGTGCGTTCGGCGTCTCATCAGGGAATTTCCTCGGCTTCATGGTTAGCCAACGAGGGATTGAAGCAAACCCGAAAAAAATCAAAGCCATATTAGACATGGCCCCTCCCAGAAGTGTAAAAGAAGTTCAGAGATTAACAGGCCGCCTAGCCGCCATAGGGCGCTTTCTCTCGAAGTCCGGGGAGAAATGCCTCCCCTTCTTCAAGGCCCTCAGGGGGGCTAAAGGTTTCGAATGGGGGCAGCAGCAACAGGAGTCCTTCGACCAGCTCAAGGCTTACCTCGTCAATCCCCCTCTCCTCAGCAAACCGATCCCTGGCGAACCCTTCTACCTCTACCTGGCAGCCTCCGAGCAGACCCTCAGTGCAGTCTTAGTGAGGGAAGAAGACCAGGCTCAGAAGCCCATCTACTATGTCAGTAAGGTGCTTCGGGATGCCGAGCTCCGATACCCGAAGATAGAAAAGATGGCCTATGCCCTGGTGATAGCCGCGAGAAAGCTTCGCCTGTATTTTCAGTCCCATTCGATGGTCATTCTTACCGACCAGCCGCTGAAGTAGGTCCTCCACAAACCCGAGACTTCGGGTCGCCTTATGAAATGGTCTATCGAGCTGAGCCAGCACGATATAACTTATCAGCCTCGGACCGCGATCAAGGCTCAGACGCTAGCCGAATTCATAGTTGAGAGTACTATCCCCGAGTCCAGCCAAACAGCGAAGGGACCACCCGTCTGGTCGGTTTATGTTGACGGATCCTCTTGCAATGAGGGAAGCGGGGCAGGGGTCATCCTGGCAGGCCCAGATGACTTTATCCTCCAATACTCCCTCCGTATAAACTTCAAAGCCTCGAACAACGAAGCTAAATACGAGGCGCTCATAGCCGGCCTTGGAATGGCCCGAAATGCAGGGGCGCAACGCCTCCGAATCTTTAGCGACTCCCAGCTAGTCGTCAACCAGGTCCTCGGTGAATATGAAGCACGTGATGACAGGATGGTTAAATACTTAGCCAAAGTCAAGAGCCTCATGGCGCTGTTCGAAGAGCCCTCATTCAAAGGATCCCCCGAGAAGAAAATGCTCAGGTCGACGCCCTATCCAAATTAGCCTCCTCTTCCCTTCAAGGTCTCGAGCAGACCGTATTGATAGAAGTCCTCCTGAAACCGAGCATAGAGGACGAAACACTGGACTCCGTAGAAACATTGCCTGTCCTCCTCAAAGACAATTGGGTGAAACCCCTCGTCGAATTTTTAAGGGACGGACTCATCCCTGAGGATCCCAAGGAAGCGCGAAGGGTTAGAACCCGAGCCGAGCGTTACACACTAATCGGAGGCATCCTATATAAACGCTCCTTCACCCAGGTGGACGGTCGGCCCTACCTGAGGTGCCTCTCCCCCGGACAAGCCGACTACGCCCTGCAAGAGCTTCATGAGGGCATCGGCGAGGCCCATTCTGGTTCCAGAGCCCTGGCGTGCAAAGTGTTGAACTACGGGTATTTCTGGCCCACTCTCCTGCGGGACGCTGAACGACACGTTCGGCAATGCAGCTCCTGTCAGAAGTACTCTGACATCCGACACCTCCCACAAGCTCCACTTGCCTCTCTATCAAGTCCGATCCCTTTTGCAATGTGGGGGATGGATTTACTAGGGCCGTTTCCGCCAGCTCCCGGACAGTTCAAGTTCTTAGTCGTGGCAATCGACTATTTCTCGAAATGGATACAAGCCGAGCCCTTGGCCACGATCACCGAAAACAAGGTCGTACAATTCTTCTGGAAGAGCGTGATCTGTCGATTTGGCATCCCCAGGGTCCTAATTACAGACAACGGAACGCAGTTCACTGGGGCTACCTTCCGAGCTTTATGTGAAGACCTCGCCATTCAACACCGGTTCTCCTCCGTCTCTCATCCTCAGTCAAATGGCCAGGCCAAAAATGCCAACCGACAGATCCTCTCCGGCATTAAGAAAAGGTTAGACAAGTGTTCTAAAGGCCTGTGGGTCGATCAGCTTCCCAACGTGCTCTGGAACTACCGCACCACAAAGCGGATCCCAACAGGGTGAGAGCCCATTCAATCTCACCTACGGGTCCGAGGCCATCATCCCCCTCGAAGTCGGAATACCCTCTCCTCGTTTGATAGCTTTTGAAGAAGAGCAGAATGCTAGAGAACTCAGAGCAAGTCTAGACATGATAGACGAAATCCGAGAAAGAGCTGCCATACGGCAACAAAGCTACCGAAGAAGGATCGAGCTGGCATACAACAAAAGAGTCTGCCCAACGGACCTCAAAGAAGGGGACCTGGTCCTTCGAAAGTTGGCCATCTCGTTCCAAGGTCAGAAAAGCAAATTGGCCTCGAATTGGGAGGGACCCTACAAGATCTCTAAAGTAATCCGCCCCGGCACATACAGACTAGAAGATCTCGAAGGCAGGGAGATCCCCAGGACCATCTCTTAAAATACCAAGAGAGAACAACAACGCCTCTCTGAGTAATTCGAGATGTCGAACCGTTCTTTTCCTGTTACTTGTAGTGATTTTCTTTCATTTTTTCCTTGTAATAACGGCTAGCAACTTTAGAAGCAGCCGGTCATTGGTTATTAATAAATAAAGTTTTTTCATATTTTTGCTACTGTTTGCATCTCTCTGCTTTTTACTCTTCAACCTAACGATGGTTCGGAGTCCAACACTTGGCTCGATTCTACTTCGCAAGTTCGCTCCTAAGCAAACTAGAAGTAGTTCGCCCTTCGGAATTGCTCCCACAGCCGTTGAACTAATCTAACGATGGTTCGGAGTCCAACACTTGGCTCGATTCTACTTCGCAAGTTCGCTCCTAAGCAAACTAGAAGTAGTTCGCCATTCGGAATTGCTCCGACAGCCGTTGAACTAATCTAACGATGGTTCGGAGTCCAACACTTGGCTCGATTCTACTTCGCAAGTTCGCTCCTAAGCAGACTAGAAGTAGTTCGCCATTCGGAATTGCTCCCACAGCCGTTGAACTAATCTAACGATGGTTCGGAGTCCAACACTTGGCTCGATTCTACCTCGCAAGCTCGCTTCCAAGCGGGCTAGAAGTAGTTCGCCATTCGGAATTGCTCCCACAGCAGTTGAACTAATCTAACGATGGTTCGGAGTCCAACACTTGGCTCGATTCTACCTCGCAAGCTCGCTTCCAAGCGGGCTAGAAGTAGTTTGCCATTCGGAATTGCTCCCACAGCCGTTGAACCAATCTAACGATGGTTCGGAGTCCAACACTTGGCTCGATTCTACTTCGCAAGTTCGCTCCTAAGCAAACTAGAAGTAGTTCGCCCTTTGGAATTGCTCCCACAACTATTGAACTAATCTAACGATGGTTCGGAGTCCAACACTTGGCTCGATTCTACTTCGCAAATTCGCTTCTAAGCGAGCGAGAAGTAGTTCGCCATTCGGAATTGCTCCCACAACTGTTGAACTAATCTAACGATGGTTCGGAGTCCAACACTTGGCTCGATTCTACTTCAAAAGTTCGCTTCTAAGCAAGCTAGAAGTGGTTCACCATCACTCCTACAACCGTCGAGTCACCATAGCAAAAATCCGAGGTCAAACACTTGAGCTTAAGCGCGTTTCGCGAGTTCGCCAAACTGCGAGAGTGGGCATCAGAAAAAATGCTCGGCGCCACTAGCCGAACACTCATCTCGCCGACCTGCAAACAAGCAAGTGGCCGACTTAGAGGCCTCGGCGCAACAAACAACGGTCACAAAAATAAAGAACACACAAGTTCGGCAACAACATTTTATTGATAGATGGGATGCGGTACAAAGACGGACACAGCAGGATTACAAGTCATTAAAGAGAAAGTTACAATGACGACTTATTACACTTGGCTAAAAAAATATACAAAAGCTCTCGGAGGCGACGTCTTCAGCGCTTTTCTGGAGCCGGGGCGTTCCGCTTCAAAGACACTCGAGAGTGACGACGCTTGTCTCCGGAGCGCGACCTCAAGCCAGCAAATTGAGACGTATCCTCGGCGCCACTTCTAGTAGCTACTCCAACGGATGCTCCGCTCGACGAAATTGCTACCGAGCTTTGCGCGTCCCCCGGACTAGGATGGCCTATGCGCTGACGAGTTGCCATTTCGTAGAAGGTAATGCCCCGATCACTCTCCGCGCGAGTGCACGAAGTGCTTCGGACATTGATTGGTCCCGAATGCGGCTTGAGACGAGCCACTTCCGCTTCCAACTCTGAGATCCGATCACGCAACGAGTCGTCTTTGACGTTAACTTCGAAACGAGGGGGTATCGCGGAGTCCGGCATACCTGATCGACTGGTTATGAGGCGCCGAAGGTGAGTGACTTCGATACTTTTATCCACCGTCGCTCTCTTCAGCGCTTCGACCTCGGCTGTCAATTGGACCCGTTCGGTCGTCGACTTGGCCACTTCTGTCGTTAGCCCCTCGCCTTCCGTCCGAAGCTTCGTCTCTACGGACTGCAGATGCCGGATCTTGGAAAGCAGGTCGTCTCTCTCCGCTGTTATTTTGGACAGGTTATGACGGATGCATTGAATCCGAAGCTCATTACTGAAAGCAGTTGGCGAATATTCACCTTCTCCTGTGGGAGTCATTTCGGCGATTCTGCTCTCCAGTCGACGGATTTCGATGTCTCGCCGGCCGAGGACGAGCTGAAGATGGTTCCGCTCACTTTCAGCTCGACGTAACCCGAGCTCGACTTCGTACAGCCGCTCTCGGCATCTAGCCAGACACAACCTCGTCGCCCCAAGGCCGGCCTCGGCTCGAGCCTCCTCGTCCGAGCGAATTACCTCGGCATCTTGGGCAACCACCATGAGCTGAAAAGAGACCGAGATAAACAGCAAAAGTTCAAACATTGCCGGAGCACCACACTTGAGAAATTTTCGAAACAAGAAACTTTCAAAACAAAAAGAGAATATTTGACGAAAGGGGGGCGAAAGACGAAGATCCGAACACCAACACTTCAAAAAATTTTCTTTTCATTCATTTCATAAAGGCAGCGGTGACCAGTCCGCTATTAGGCGTTACAATGATTGAAAAGAAAAGCAAAAAGAACAAAAAAAAACAAAACAAGAAAATGAGGAGCGGAGTCATGGCGCGACCTCTTTCCCCGGGCGACGAGTTCGGGTAGGAGTCGACTTCTCCGAAGGGGACGCCACCGCCAGCGGAGTGACCACGGTACCGGGGACCTCATCGGTGACCTCGACCTCGGCATCACCTTCGTCATCCCCTTCCTCCTCCTCCCCCTCGGACTCAGGGTCGAAACCCTCGACGTGGCCGGGGAATAGCCTCCACCCCGAGACATTCACCTCGGGGAACTCCTTCGACACCCGGTCGATGGCTGCGGCGAAGGCCTTCGCCATGTTCTGGGCGAGGAACCCATGCGCCTTCTCCAGGGTCGCGTCCTCCGCCGCCTTCACAGCCGCCTTGGCTACCTCGACTTCGGCCAGCTGCTTGGCCGACCCCTCCTTCTGGCGAAGGAGCTCGCCCTCCAACCTTGTCACCTCGGACTCGAGGTGCACCATCCTCGCCGACCTGCCCTCGAGCTCGACGCGAAGCTTGTCGAGCTCGTTCGACAGCCGAGCTTTCTCGTTCCGAGCTTGGTCGGATTCTTGCTTTAGCTCCTTCTCCAGAGCTGTCAACCTCTCGGTGAGGTGACCAAAGTGGACGATGATCTGTAGCAAAGAAGAACCAAAGGAGTTAGAAAAAATTTTTGGTTAAAGGAGTACGACGAATGAAAGAAGCTCAAGGCTTACCGACACCGCCGAACGAGCGATCTCGATCACGTCGTCGCCCTCTCGCCCGGCCTCCATGGCGGCTCGGTCCTTCGGAGTGGCAAGGTGCTTGACGGCCTGCATGCTCACTAGCGAGTTGCCGAGGAACCCGTCGTGCTTCCGGACTTGCCAGTTTGGAATGTGAATTCTTTTGTGCTCCTCCGTCAGGAGCTCCTCGGCAACTGCCGTCAGGGGCGGCGTCGCCATTCCCAGGGCTGCGGCGATAGGGAACTCGCCGGTAGTGGCCGAAGCCGAAGTCCCCACCACGGCGGCAACAGGACTGTCGAGGTTCTCCACCTCCTCGACCGGGGCTGTGATCCTCGGAGCCTTCGCGGTCGACGGCAGCTTGGTCACGACCCTCTTGCGCTTCTTGGGGGCCTTGCTCGTGAGTCCGGCCCTGAGCGTCAACACGGCGTCGTAGTCCATGGTTTTTGCATCCAAAGTAAAAATTGATTAGCACACCGCAAACGACAAGGAAGAGAGTTCGGAAAGAAAAAACATAACGAGAGCCGCATACTGGGATCTACGCGGCAGAGCCCTCCCTTGTAGAGGATGTCCTCCGTCAGCTCCCTCCAGTCGTACTTTGGCCGATCAAGGAGAGTCCGGACTGCTTCTTTCTCTTCTACACTGAGCTTCGGAAGCGCCCTCGCCCTCTTCGGCACCCCTTCTACCCAGTTGGAGGGGATCGGCCACGCCTCCCGACTCTGCACGATCAAAAACTTCTCTCGCCAGTGCTTAATGGAGTCGGGGCATATGACGAGCCTGCCACCATGCCTCGGAGTCAAGTAATACCGGTACTCCGATTTATTCCCTTGGTGGAGCCGGTATAACGTCCGAAGCACGTTCAGCTGCGGCTGGATCCCTGCAGCCTGGCAGTGGAGAACGAAACCATTTATCACTTGCCATGCGTTCGGCATAAGCTGGATGGGGCTGACCCTGAACCAGCTAACCACGGTAACGGCGAACGCGTGGAGAGGTAGCCGAGCCCCGGCGATGAAGGCATCGACCGGCCAGCAACACATCATCACTGGCAGCGGCGAATTAGCCCTAACCACGGGGGCCGGCAACATGAGTTCGTACTCCTCCGGGATGTGGAATGAGTCCCGGATCACTGCCAAGTCCTCCTCACGCAGGATCGACACCGCCTCGTCCGCCTCCGTCGTCTCCCTCGCGGCGTTCTCCTCGAAGGACCTCCCCCTCCCATGGACGATCCGCTCGGCTTGATCCTCCGGGAGCTGCCTAACTCTATGGAGCCTGGTCAGCGGCCCCGGCAGTTGTCCGAACTCTCCCATCCGCTTCGGATCTTGAACGATCGAATCCTTGCCGAACACCTTCTGGCCCTTAGTCGGAGTCGAATCTTCGACAACTTCAAGGGAGGGCTCGGACCAAGAGGTTTCTTCGGAGACAGAAGCTACAGACATAATTGATAAATTACCTTAAAAGAAGATAGCTGCCGGAAAACTTCGCCGGAACCAAACGTCGACCACCGGAAGCACTCGCCTAAGCACAAGAGACCGCCTGAGCAAAAGAGAAGGGAAATGAGAAATGAGAGGAGGGGTGAGGATTTATAGAGAGATGCACGCCAAACGAGGATGGTGGGCTTGTACGACCGGCCCATCTACACAAAACGACAAAATGACCTCAATCGTCGCCTTGTTTACCACGCCAAATCATGCGCTGCATTTAATGAGCATCCCATCTGATGGAAGCCCAGAGGTCACTGCATTTAATAAACGTCCCATCTGTCAAAAGCTGTCAGAAGTTGTCAGAATTTCGGAAGGCGCACAGTTGATACAAACTTCTATGATGAAAAACGACAAGTTACAGACCTCGGCACCAGCTGCCGAGCGTTCTCGGAACCGACCTCGTTACGGGGGAAAAAACGAGTTCGGCACCAGCTGCCGAGCGTTCTCGGAACCGACCTCGTTACGGGGGAAAATCGAGTTCGGCACCAGCTGCCGAGCGTTCTCGGAACCGACCTCGTTACGGGGGAAAAATCGAGTTCGGCACCAGCTGCCGAGCGTTCTCGGAACCGACCTCGTTACGGGGGGAAAATCGAGTTCGGCACCAGCTGCCGAGCGTTCTCGGAACCGACCTCGTTACGGGGGAAAAAACGAGTTCGGCACCAGCTGCCGAGCGTTCTCGGAACCGACCTCGTTACGGGGGAAAATCGAGTTCGGCACCAGCTGCCGAGCGTTCTCGGAACCGACCTCGTTACGGGGGAAAAATCGAGTTCGGCACCAGCTGCCGAGCGTTCTCGGAACCAACCTCGTTACGGGGGAAAAATCGAGTTCGACACCAGCTGCCGAGCGTTCTCGGAACCGACCTCGTTACGGGGGAAAAAATCGAGTTCGGCACTAGCTGCCGAGTGTTCTCGGAACCGACCTCGTTACGGGAAAAAATCGAGTTCGGCACCAGCTGCCAAGCGTTCTCGGAACCGACCTCGTTACGGGGGGAAAATGGAGTCCGGCACCAAGTGCCGAGCGTTCTTAGCACCGACCCTATTACGGGGAAAGATTGGACCTCGGATCATACCGAACTCCCTCTCAGCACTCATAACCATGCCGAACTCTCCCCCCTCTTCGGAAAGATGGGCCGAACCGCATACAGACCTCGGTCCCCTAGTCAGCGAGCTCTAGAAGGGGTCGGAAGCATAATACGAGCACAGGTGCCCCTCGGCGAAGGAAAACAGCCGATCCATCCGCCAAGAGATCGCGAAAAAATAATTAAAAATTTGGGAAAATTAAGGAAGAACCCCTGGAAGGCAATTGTAAAGGTGGGGAAGCATTTTCTAGTCCCCAAATAAGCAATTATTTTCAAGAACAATCTTCTAAGAACCCCAAACGACGAATTGACACTTTGCAAAGATAAAAGGATATCCCTGCAAGAACACCACGTGACCATAAGAGCTCAGGAGCGACTCAGAGTTCAATCCACTTGAAAAATCACCAAACTACCTCCTTCAAGATTCAAAACCTTCCATTTGGGCTCTGATACAACTCCGCTGGCCATTAAAACAGTTAAACTACTCCTCAAAGGCTGATCAAGCTCAGCCTTTAGGAGTGGGGGGCTCGTGATATGGCTAAAAATGGGGGGCAATCGGAGCCGTCCAAATCGGGCACGAATCTTGAAGCCCAGGGGTAAAACGGTAATTTCACCTACAAATAGGGTCTGAGATGGGTACTGGGTCTCTCCGTTAAAAACCCGATAACCCACAAACGGATTCGCTTCAATCGGGCGCGGGTTTCAACCAGCAATAAAGCCCGATCAGAGGGATAGAATCAAGGCTCCTGATTAGATCCTATTCAACGGCCCTGATTCATGCCTATCCCTCCACTGGGAATTAGGGATTACATTCCTAATCTGTTTACAAGGAGAATATTCCTTATAAGATTACGGGGATTACATTCCTAATCTGTTCCCTAAGACGCCTATAAATACCCCCCATCCATCTCCATTAAGAGGTAATCAATCTTTCTCCAGTTTTTGCGCTCTTTCATAATCATTTCTGGTTACTGACTTGAGCATCGGAGGGTGCGTCGCCAGGAACAACCCCGGTGTCTCGCACTTTTTGCAGGTGTACGGCAGGAGCGACGATCAGACCCCGACGGAACAGGTATACAGGTTTACTATTCAGTTTCCCTAAGAATCTACAAATACTATCTGTTTGCCCCCACACCAAATTTAGCAGCAACAATATTTAAACCACAAACCCCAATTATACTTCATTTTATCTTATTACTAATTAGTATTTTGATTTAATGCATACAAATCCTATTCAATTCTATGATTTTATTTATTGTCTTACGAGATTATTTTATTATTGAGTGAAGCCCAAACATACTCCATTCTATATGTATTTCTTTATTTGATTTAATATCTACATAATAAAACACAAAGAAAGCTATCAAGTAGCTCTCCTTCAATCTCCCCAAAATCAAAGGCTCAAATCTAACATCACAAAACACATTTTTTCCCCAAAACTCAAATTCAAATCCCCCCCCCCCCCAAACAACGCATTTATTTATTTATTTCTCTCTCTCTTTCCCTCCTCCCCCCCCCCCCCCCCCCTCTCTCTCTCTCTCTCTATATCTATATATATATATATATATATGGAAACATGGACTTTTATACCCTAATTTATAATTATTTTTCACCATATACTAATAGAAATATGGGCTTTTATTTTACAACTAATTATTGTCATTCTATTCAAACTTCAGTTACATAATTGTTGATTTAGTGTTTACAAGGCTTTTCATATGCTGTATCGTTCTGAAGACGTGTCGTAGGCACGTGGCCACGGGCAAATCTAGTATATATATATATATATATATATATATATATTATAAACCCTATAATCCTAAACCCAAACCCGTTAACCGAATATCTCTAGCTATTTATTTATTTATTTTTAAACCCAATAGCCCATCTCTTATTGGATTCTAACCCGAATCTGTTAACCCAATATCTCATTCTATTTATTTATATTAAAACCCTATAACTATTCTTATTGGATCCTAACCCTATAACCTATTAACCCAATATCTCAATTCCCTATATATTAATTAACACCGACCCTAATTATAATAATTTAATCCAATTCTAATCTAATCTCTCATCCCCGCTACTCTACCTTCTTCTCTGTTCTGCGTCGAAACCCATCCCACAGCCACCATCCATCGTCTTCCCCTTCGAGCCCCTCGTCGTCTCCAGCCACCGTCGAGCCGCCTACCATCGCTGCCCCCGTCACTTCCAACCACCGTGATTGCCTCCACGGCCCTGTGACCTACCACTATCACCACCGCCTGCTCTTTTCGTAGCCCAGTCGACCGTCGCACCACCCCAAGCTCCGCAATCCGAAACCCCTGTCCTCACTGCCGTCTCACCGCTGTACTGCCATTGCCACACCTACCATATCTGCTCCTCCTCCTTCCTCCATCCCCATCATCGTAGTCACCCCGCTTACCACCTCCGGCTGTCGGCCACACCTTTCTCCTTGTCGTCGAGTCGCAGCACCCATCAGCTCTCGCCTGTGCTGTCTCTGCCACCGAACCACCCTCGACTGCAACCCCGTGCCCCATTGCTGCCATTGCTGCCCATCGCCATTGACTACCAGACCCTGCATTGCCGTGCTACTGCCTTCTTACGGTGTTCCTTGCTGACGTTGACGTCGTTCTTGCCATTGCTGCTGCCGTTGCAGTTCTTGTTACGGTTGTTGCTGTGCTTTCTATTACGTGTTTTGCACGTGTTGCTATTGCTGTCTCTTGCACGTGTGTTGACGTACGCGTTTTGCACTTTTTGTTGCTACTCCGTTATTTTCACGTGTATTGTTGCCGTCGGGACCCTTGTCCTGTTATTCTTTCGTGTTCAGAGTCGTCATCTTTAAGGCAAGTTTTCTCTTGAACTAGTTTTATTTTTTTTGTTCAAGAATTTGTTGATCTCTGCAAGTAGTTCCTCTTTCATTTATCATATTTTATCTGTATAATACCTTTCAAATAGACTATTACGGATTCAACGACGAAACCAAGTAGTAGTTCTCTTTTCGTGCCATTTCCCTTGATTCAAACCCAAGCCTGTTATACATAGTCACATGCATACACGACACGAATACTTAGATTAGGAACATGAATATAGACAATGATGATGTGAAAGTTTTCCGATTGATGTGATTTTGTTTCGTGAAATTAAAATGCCATGACTATAATAATCTTGCATTGTTAATGGTCGGGTTTCATCCTGATAAATGAGTAGAATTTTCCTGGTGATTTATTTGTCATGATATTATATGCTTGCTTATTTATTTGGTTGTTAAATAATAATAATCTAGCTGTTGGCCTACTGTCTATTCTATGTTGCCTTGAGTTTTTGACCCAGTTGCTTTCATAATTTAATAGAACTTTGCAAACAAATTTCTTATCCCTTTGTATCTATTTTCAGAACTTTTTACGGATCTAGATTTTGATTTATAAACTGTAAGTTATTGTATTTTTAACTCTGCTAGGTTTTCAATTTCCAGATTTATGTCTAGAGTTACACCGACGAGATTTTCTATTAAAATAAAATATTAACAGTAAAATTTGAACTTGAAATTTTATATGTTGTAACTAGATAGGACTAGAAGTTAACTAATTATTTTTATAAGATTATTTGGTAATTTTCCAGAGCTTTTATAAATGTGAAAACCTGACTCTAGGTTGCTGTTGGAACACTAGTTCAGTAAAGAACACAATTTTTTGACCTAACTACAGATAATATCAATTAGAACTTATTAAATAACAATTATAGCCATCTGGGTCTGAAATCTAGATCATCTAACGGTTTTGAAATCTGACCTAAAGATTGCAAGATATTCATATTTTTGTACAGTGACGTCTGAATTCTAGAATGCAGTTTGAAAATTTATTACCCTGTCTAACTAATTAAAGTAGATTAATTTTAAGAAATAAAATCTGAGATTAATTGTGTTGTTACTAAACATTGTTAGGAATTAAAATATGATTTTTATAAGATTTTGAAATGATCTTACAACCTATTTTTATATACAAGAATTTGGACTCTTACATGCAGCCTGAACATGTCATCAGTAAAGAATGAACTTATAGGCCTAGTTTCTGTATTTTTTATATGTCGTATGAATATTCGCTGGAACTGGAAGAGAGTCTAATTTCTAGAATCTCTGACGGAATCTGTTTTGCCTTCTTGTAGAATTGGGAAATTAGATTTTTGTACAACAATGTCTTGCTGTCCAGAATGTGTGTTTTGTATTTTTTTTGTATATCCATATTTGATTTTGCATCTAGGGAAAAGAATTAGTTGTACCATGTATTGCATAGCCTTGCCATCTCTTTGACATCACTTCGAAACTTCTTTATTCATTGCTTGTCCAGATTTGTATGTAATAAAATATTAACAAGTCGGGATATTAAGGGTCGACTTAGTAGTGAACAATTAGAGACTGTCCTCGGAATAGGCCCCTTGTTCTCGTTTGTTTATTGTCATGGATTGTGGATAAATTCTCGTTATTTTTATGGGTTGTGGATTCTCATTATTGTTTTTGTAACACCCCATAATTTTCAAAGAGCTATTGTATATATATATATATATATATATATATATATATATATATATATATATATATATATATATATAAAGGGGTGGAAGTCAAAAATGTAAATAAAGTGAAGGAGAGGGGGCCCACACGTTGAAAAAACAGCAGCGGTGCTGTGATGTGTTGCAGTGACGTCATCGTGACGTCACCAGGGGACCCACCCGGGTTATAAAGGTAGACAGTGCAACTGTCTGAGTTGCTGACATGGGCATGGGGCCAACTGTTGGGGCTCTGTGCTCACGGGAGAAAAGAGTAGAGAGAGAGTACTGATTTGTCCCACATCGGGAAATACAATAAAATTTATAACTATAAATAATATAGCCTATGATCAAGAGTCACCAATCCAGTTAACCACCTTTTGAGAGGTAGCCTGTGGTCGGTAGTTGTACTATACTATAAATAATTTATCTGATAAATTGTATAAATTGTCTGAGTTGGTGCAAGGGCGTTACAAATGGTATCAGATCCGATTTTCAATATTGAGTGTGGGGCATGTCTATATAGTTGGGCAGTGGATTCTTGGACTATAGACCCAGTCGGGCGGTGGATTCCGGAACTGTGGTGAGCCCTCAATTAAATTCGGGACTGTGATTGATCGGGCGGTGGATTTCGGGATCATGATTAGTCGGGCGGATAGGAGGGCAGCTCAATTAAACCTGGGATTATGATTTATCGTGCGGTGGATTCCGGGATCATGATTAATTAGGCGGATAGAAAAGCAGATGCTCCACATCGGCTGAAAGTAGATCCTGCACTAGATTGTGCATGCCCTGTGCTCAGCAAGGACGCTGATTTCTAAAAGGGGATGTATGTAACACCCCGTAACTTTCAAAGAGCTATAGTGTATATATATATATATATATATATATATATATATATATATAATAAAAGGAGTGGATGGCCAAAATGTAAATAAAGTGAAGGAGAGGGGGGCCACACGTTGAAAAAAAAGCAGCGGTGCTGTGATGTGTTGCGATGACGTCATCGTGACGTCAACAGGGGGCCCACCCGGGTTGTTGAGGTAGACAGTGCAGCTGTCTGAATTGCTGACGTGGGCATGGGGCCCACTGTTGAGCTCTGTGCTCACGGGAGAAAGAGTAGAGAGAGAGTATTGATTTGTCCCACATTGGGAAATACAATAAAATATATAACTATAAATAATATAGCCTATGATTAAGAGTCACCAATCCGGTTAACCACCTTTAGAGATGCAGCTTGTGGTGGGCAGTGTACTATACTATAAATAATTTGTCTGATAAATTGTATAAATTGCCTGAGTTGGGGCAGGGGCGTTACAGCTATCGTGCCGAGTACATGATCTGTAGAGTTCACCACTATAGTCTAAACGATCACTGTTTGTATGCATCAAACCTGTGGTAGGGACACAGTATTACGTGCATTAGATAGGATAATAAAATATTAATTAACTTAGATTGACACTTGCATTGTTGATCGTGATTATTGTTATTGATCTTGTATTATTGTTTAGTCATTGTTTATTGCATCGTTAATTGTAGACCTTGAGTTTTATTATCATCCTTTGTTATTGACACTTGACTTTGATCTAGTTAATTATTTCTTGATATACCATGTTTTCTTGCTTCTTTACTTCCACTACTTGATGTCCGTAATTTGCTCTAACGGACAATTTTTCTCACCTCTAGTTAATAAGTTTGTAGGTACAGAAGGAAATTTGACTCAAGGACTTGGTGAGCAAACTTTCTGAAGAATGTAGCTGAACCATTAAGCTGCTATAGTTTATTTCATATTATTTGATTATTTTATTGCTTTTATCATACTTTGTATTCCGGGCTTATGTGACCCGAAGTTTACTTTTTCCCAGATGTTGGATATTATTTGGTGAATTTATTTCTTGATTATTTTGGAGTTTATTCATTGTTTATGTGGTTATTCATTCTTGCGTAGTTGTGTTCTCTTGTATATTGTTGAATTAATCTGTTACATCTACGGATGATATCATTATCATTCGTTGGGCCTTTATTACGTGCTCGTATTTTTGTATTTTGGTAAGCGGGGTGTGACACTCGGGTTTATCTTGGGTTTTTTGACTCCAAAAAAAAGGTACAACAAGTATAAGGTGAAACAAAATTGTATATATTATTCATTTCAACTTCTATCAATTTTTTACCACTTTTTTACAGATAAATACAAGTAATAAAAAAAAACATACAAATTTCTTGAATTACATGTTTGTAGGAATAATCAGAATCTAGAGTTCGAGATAGCCTAGAGTTAGATTGAAAAGAGGGCATTGGACTATTGTCGTGCACCTCTACTTAACCTAAACCCAGGTTCTCATCGCTCTAAATTTCCTACTCTTGTTGTTGATATTCAGGAGAGTTGCTTCCAATTATTGAGGTGTCGACCGCTTTTCCTTGAGTTCTGTCTTCAGCCTTCATCAAATCTTCCGTGCAGTCAAGCATCTCCAACGAATTCGGCTTCAAGCAATTCCTGTAATCTATTAAAACTCTGCTACTTGTAGAAAAAGCATTTTCTGAAGCAACTGTAGAGACAGGAGGAGTTAGTAGATCTCTAGTCATATGTGAAAGAATAGGAAAACGATTTCCATGTTCTTTCCACCATTATAGCATTTCAATCTTAGTACTAGAACTCTCACTATTTTGTTGATTATATCAGTTTAATTCATTAGGTGCATTAGCCCTAGATTTTTTGATTGAATACGAGCAAGTAAATTAACAGTGACATCATGTAATGTATTCTTACCCTTACCTTTAGAAATAGAAGAAGAATAAGTAACTATACTAGTTGTACTACTAGATGAAATAGCAAATATAAATTTCAGGTTTGCAAATATCTCATCAACAATTAAATTTCATCATTTTCCACACTCAAAGTTCTAAGAAGTTGGATTTTACACCCTCATTTATAATTATTTTTCAACATATACTAATAGAAACATTCCACCTTTTCTTAAATAAAAAAAAACATATACTAATGGAAACATGGACTTTTATTTACAACTAATTATTGTTTTACTATTCAAATTTGAGCTACATAATTGTTGTTTTACTGTTTACAAGATTTTCATATGCTGTATCGTTCCGAAGACGTGCCGTAGGCACGTGCCCACGGGCAAATCTAGTATATATATATATATATATATATATATATATATATATATATATATATATATATATATGAGATGTTCCATTGCAAAGCCCACCATTTGCAAATGCAAAATGTCATCCTGGCCTTCGTATCGACAATCCGAACCGTTCACATTGTTTAGAATGACCAAATTAGTCTTAATATGTAAAATTGAGTCATTTGAATTTCACTTGTCCATCCATCATGTCAATATAAAAAATAACGATATTCAGCCAAACAATTTTTTAACACTTTACTGCATGGACAAATAAATTTCAAATAACTTGATTTTACATATTTAAACTAATTTATACGCGTACATCAATGTAAACAGTTCAGATCTTCGATACGATGGTCAGGACGTCCGTTTGCAGCCGTTTGCAAACGGTGGGCATTTGCATGGAACATCTCATATATATATATATATATATATATATATATATATATATATATATATTCTGAAATGGGGCTCCCATATATACTTTATTAAAAAAATTGGTAATAATTTTTTTTGCTACAATTATGAAAAACTGATGTATCATATATATATATAAGTAAAAACACACACACACACATACACACATTTATATATAAAAGCACACACTTTTTAAGAAAAACTTCTATGATATATTAGTTTTTTTTTAGAATAGTAGGATTTTTTTTTATCTCAAATTTATAAAAAATATATATTTATGGGAGCCCCATTTTAAAAGTTCGTCTCAGATCCCGTGAACTCAGTGCCGGTCCTGGCCACAAGCTAATAATGTAGTAGGTGGTACTATAAACATATGAACACTTATTACCGTGCGAATATGATATTCCACCTATATCCGGATTATATATAACTATTTTGCGTTGAAATACAAACCGGCCTTAGCTTTGTTGGTAGAGCGGATTACTGTATTATTTGCAGATTTAATCCTTTGGTTGTTGGTTCGAATCTGGCAGGTTGGTACATGTTTATGTTTTAAAATTATATTTTATGATTTTTGTCTTTGGGATAAAAAAACAAGGCGATAAAAATCTATAACTATTATAATGGGAGAGATGAGGTTGGAAACAAATAAACAATTTTTTATTCTTTTTTGTATGTGTGCAAACACGTGCAGCGCACGTGTTGGTAGTTTTTTTTTTGTCCTTTTCACTCCCCATCTACGTGCATCGCACGTGCATAATACTAGTTCTTTTTATGTTGGGTTTATTTTGTAATATGTTGCCTTCCGTTTAGCCGCTTAATCTCCTTTTCATAGAAGTTCAATCAATACAAAGGCAAAGTTTAAATGAAGATCACTGGAGTGGAGATGGCTCAAGTTCAAGCTGAGAGGTTGAGCGCAAGCACACGATGAGTTTGATATTGTTTTGTTTTTGTTGAGAAAAAAGGTGGTGAGATGCACTGTTTGCTTATTGTATTTATTTACTCTGAGATTAGAATCTATGTCCTTCATATAAATGAAGTGGACTGCATTGGCCATAGCTCTTAATTCTTAAACATAAATAAATAAATAAATAAATAAATAAATATTACCGCTAAATCTGGTGTGGGGGCAAACAGATAGTATTTGTAGATTCTTGGAAAACTTGAATAGCAAACCTGAAACCTGTTCCGCCGGAATTTGACTGTTGACTTCCCGCCGTACACCTGCAAAAAGTGCGAGACACCGAGGTTGATCCCGGCGACGCACCCTCCGACGCTCAAGTCAGTAACCAGAAATGATTATGAGAGAGCGTTTAACTTATAAAAGATTGATTACCTTTTAATGGAGATGGATGGGGGTATTTATAGGCGCCTTGGAGACCAGATTAGGAATGTAATCCCCGTGACCTGATAAGGAATATAATCCCCGTAATCAGATAAGGAATGTAATCCCTAATCCCCAGTGAAAAGATAGATGTGAATTAGGGCCGTTGATTAGGATTAATCAGAGACCTTGATATTATCTTGCTGGACTGGGTGTGTTTCGGGCTGGGACCCGTACCCAGTTGAGGTGGATCCATTCGTGGGTTATTGGGTCACGAAGAAAGACCCAGTTTCCATTTCAGACCCGTTAGTAGGTGAAATTACCGTTTTACCCCTGAACTTTAAGATTCGTGTCCGATGTGAACGGTCCCGATTTAATCCTATTTTTAGCCATATCACGAGTCCCCCACTCCCGAAGACTGAGTTTGATCAGCCTTTGAGGAGTAGTTTTACTGTTCTAATGGCGTACAGAATTTTATCGGTGTTCTTAAGGGAGTTTGGATCTTGCTCGGGGGTGTAACGGTGTTATTCTGGGCTCTTAAAATACCCAAAAATATCCTCAGAATTTTCTGGATTTTTGGTGATTTTTCCAGATTTTTCTGAATTTTTTCTCATTTTTTGAATTTTTTATTTATTTTCCAAATTAAATAATTAATTATCGAAAATATTAAATAATTATTCTAATTAAATAATTATATTTTTCAGAATTTTAAAATAATTTTTCTGAATTTATAATTATTTTTAGAATTTTTAATTATTTTTTTTCGATTTTTAAATATTTTTCCGAATTTTTTAAATAATTAAAACAAATAAATTAATTAAATAAATATTACCTGGTGGCGTGGCGCGATCGTGTGCGCTGATCACAATCAAGCGAGCGCGCATCGGGAGGAGGGAGGAGGTCATTTTTTTTGTGTAACATGCTCGGTGGCAAGAACTCTCGGCAAAAGTGGCCGAAGTCCATGTGGACGCCACGTGGAGAAGTCAACCGTTGACTCTTTTTTTTTCGCCTCTTGCTCTGTTTCCTTCTTTCTTCCTCGCCTTCAAACTTGCTTCGATCCGTTCTCCGAGCTCGTCCCCATCGTTCGAGCACCCTGAGCGGCGAGCGGAACTTGGCGAACCTGGAGCGTCGCCAGCCTTGATCGAGGCGCTCGAAGGTGACGAGTTCGAGCGTGGTGGCCAGCGAGGTTGGGCGAGCTCGGCGTTAGAGAAGAGCTCGGCGGAGCTTGGGGGAGTAGAGCTCGGAGGAAGTGGTGAAGAAGAGGAGCTTGGGGCTTCGGCTGAAGTGGCGTAAAGCTCGGCGACGAATAGGTTCGGAGCTCTGTGAGGAGGTAGCTGGCGAGGAAGGGAGCTCGTGAAGTTCGGCAGCGAAGCTCGATGGAGGTGGAGTCGTGAGCTCGGTTCGATGGGTTCGGAGCTCTGTGAGGAGGTAGCTGGCGAGGAAGGGAGCTCGTGAAGTTCGGTAGCGAAGCTCGACGGAGGTGGAGTCGTGAGCTCGGTTCGATGGGTTCGGAGCTCTGTGGGGAGGTAGCTGGCGAGGAAGGGAGCTCGTGAAGTTCGGCAGCGAAGCTCGACGGAGGTGGAGACGTGAGCTCGGTTCGATGGGTTCAGAGCTTTGTGATGACGGAGCTCAACGACGGAGTGAGCTCGTTGGAAGTGGAGCTCGGCATGTTGGAGCTCGGCGAAGTTGGGAGCTCGGAGGAAGTGGTTCGGCGTAGAGCTTGAAGATGACGAGGTGTTTTTTTGGGTTTTGTTTTGAAGAAGAGGTTGGGTTTTTCTTCTGTGCTGTTTTGGCGGGAGAGTGGAGAAGAAGAAGTAAAACGGTATGGGGTTCGGGTTTGGATCCCTTAACGGGTCCAAACCCGACCCTTGTTTGTTTTTTTTTGTATTGTTTGTTTGGTTGCTTGTATCTGAGCCGTCGATCGCATTTGAGCACGGATTCTGAGGTAAATGACTTTTCTTATTTGAACTCCGGTGGCAAGTTGCTTCGGCGACGTTGCCGACCCCCTCCAAATATGTGTTAAGAAGGAGGCCGAAGTCCAGGGGGGTTCAGGGTCTCCTGCCGAGGTGCAGTGATACCTCGGCGTGGCGACATATGTAAAGAAGGGGTTCGGCGAGTCTTTGCCGAAGTGCGGAGTGAGCCTTTTCCATGTTTGAGGGTCGGTGCCAAGAATGTTCGGCGAAGGGGTGCCGAGGTCCAATTTTTCCATGTAACATGGTCGGTGTCAAGAATGTTCGGCGAAGGGGTGTTGAGGTCCAATTTTTCCATGTAACATGGTCGGTGGCAATAACGCTCGGCAGCTTGTGCCGAAGTCCAAATTTTCCATGTAACATGTTCGGCGTCAAGAATGCTCGGCGGCTTGTGCCGAAGTCCAATTTTTCATGTAATATGGTCGGTGGCAAGAACGCTCGTCAGCTTGTTCCGAGGTCCATGGAGAGTTCTTCTCGATGTTCCCGGTGCTACGGAGGTCGGCTCGGGGCGTGCGACCCCTTGTTTCGAAGCTAATTCGAAGATCTACAACTTCTCTTTAGGAGTGAGATGAAGATTCACCCTCCTTCATGGTCAAAATAGCCAGGCAACATCTTTGTATTCATGAGGTTGAGGAGAGTTTTGGCCTTGGGGATTTTTGAAGAGGAGCTCCACTCCTAGGGGCGGAGAAGATGTGCTGGGAAGACCCACGTAAGAGCCGTGGGAAGACCCATCCTTTGAGGTGAGCAAAGCGAAGAGCTTGGCTCTAGGAGGGAGCCATTTGGGAGACGAGTTTGAGGAGCAACTCTAGGAGAGAGTTGTGAGCTCCGAACTCGTTGAGAAGAGGTCCGCTTCGGAGGTGAGCGGAGTGAAGAGCTCGGCTCTGGGGGAGAGCCATTTGGGAGACAAGTTTGAGGAGCAACTCTAGGAGAGAGTTGTGAGCTCCGAACTTGCTTTTTAAGTGACAGAATCAACGGTTGTAGGAGCAGTTCCGAATGGCGAACCACTTCTAACTTGCTTAAGAGCAAGTTATTTGAAGCAGAATCGAGCCAAGTGTTGGACTCCGAACTCGTCGTTAGAGGGATTCAACGGTTGTGGGAGCAATTCTGAATGGCGAACCACTTCTAACTCGCTTAAGAGCAAGTTATTTGAAGTAGAATCGAGCCAAGTGTTGGACTCCGAACGCGTCGTTTAAGAGATTCAACGGTTGTGGGAGCAATTCCGAATGGCGAACCACTTCTAACTCGCTTAAGAGCAAGTTATTTGAAGCGGAATCGAGCCAAGTGTTGGACTCCGAACTCGTCGTTAGAGGAATTCAACGGTTGTGGGAGCAATTCCGAATGGCGAACCACTTCTAACTCGCTTAAGAGCAAGTTATTTGAGGCGGAATCGAGTCAAGTGTTGGACTCTGAACGCGTCGTTTAAGAGATTCAACGGTTGTGGGAGCAATTCCGAATGACGAACCACTTCTAACTCGCTTAAGAGCAAGTTATTTGAAGCGGAATCGAGCCAAGTGTTGGACTTCGAACTCGTCGTTTAAGAGAGATTCAACGGTTGTGGGAAGCAATTCCGAATGGCGAACCACTTATAACTCGCTTAAGAGCAAGTTATTTGAAGCAGAATCGAGCCAAGTGTTGGACTCCGAACTCGTTGTTAAAGCTTAGTGAGTTTCGAGAGCAGCCATGTAGAAGAAGCTGGACTCCGAACTTAACATTTAACGAGTCGTAGATGTGACTCGAAGAGATAGAGAAGAAGCAAAAGCAATGATTTTTAATGAAAAATGTAAAGTTTTATTGAGATAAACTAAGTGGCCGCTTTAATAGGGCGAGCCATTATTATATGCTGTTGGCCGAGTTACAAGCATCGGCCTTATTGAAAAGCAAGATCCTACTTCTACAATAAGGTGAAGACCTCTTGGGAGGAGTTGGGAGATTCGGAGTCTTGAGGCTCGGCGGGCTTTTTTGTTCGCCTGTTTGCTCCTCAGGGGGGAAGCTCGGCTCCCTCCTTTTGGACGAACTTGGTCAGGTGCCCCCGCTGTATGAGTTCTTCGATCTCCTCCTTCAGAGCCCGACAATCATCCGTGTCGTGGCTGTGGTCCCTGTGAAAGTGGCACCACTTATCTTTGTTTCTCTTCTTGCCAGGGGTATTCATTCTAGGAGGAGCACGGAGTAGTCCTTCCTTGTCCACCTCCATAAGGACTTTTGATATATTAGCAATGAGGGGGGTGAACTTCTCAAAACGTGGAGTCGAACGGCGCTGGCCATTACTGTCCTTCTGGGATTTTTGGGACTCCTCTTCACTTGTGTTCTTCCGTTTGTTCCCGAAAGATGTCTCCTCAAGAGCAAGGGGGATTGAGGACCTCTTCCGCCCGTATGTACTTCTCCACCCTACGTAGGAGCTCTGAGAAGTCTCGAGGAGGCTTCTTGGCAAGGGATGCCCTGAAGTTGGCATTAGTGACGTTGCGCTCGAATGCGGCAGAGGCTACTGACTGGATGAGGGAGGGAATGGACCGGGCTTCAGCGGTGAAGCGTCGAACATAATATCTTAGGCGTTCACCCTTTTCTTGGTTGAGGGTCACCAGAGATACACTTGTTTTCTCAGCCTGGCGGCTACTCACGAAATGAGTAAGGAAGAGCCCTTCGAACTGATCGAATGAGAAGATGGAGGCCGGGGCGAGTCGAGAGTACCATTCTCGCGCAGACCCCTTCAGCGTGGCAGGGAAGATCTTGCAGAGGAGGGCGTCTGAAGCATGGTGGATCATCATGAGAGTTTTGAAACTCTCTATGTGATCTGCGGGGTTCGACTCCCCGGTATACGTCTCGAGGTGAGGCGGCTTGAAGTTTTCTGGGATGGGGGCCTCCATGATGGTACGGGAGAATGGAGGTCTGCTCGGACGGAGGTTTATCACCCGTTGCTCTTTTTCCTTGTCAATTCGGCCGATGCGCCTCTCCATCTCGTAGAGACGGCGGTAGACTGAGTCTTCTCTTTGATCATATCTTGCCGAGCCCCGGGACTCATCTTCGTATGAGGATGGACTGGGGCTGCGGCGATGGTAGCTTGGAGAAGGACGAGGACTGAGAGTGTGAAGGCGGTGGCTCCTAGCTGGCTCATGAGTAGGTGGCCTCTGGTCGTTCTTTGGGGCGAGAGTGAGGGCCCGTAAGACTGTCGCTTGGAAGTCTTGAAGATCTGCCCTTGTGACTGGTGCCTCTCCAACTTGGCGGTCCCTATGTGTGGCTCGGCTTATTGGAGAATGAGTTCTCCGCCGATGATGCTGAGGGGACTCTCTTTGCCTCCTCGGGGGAGGGGATCTTCTAGTCCTCGGTCGGCGGGGGGTTCGGATTCTTGAAGCCCCTGAGTTCTCGGGTTGATGGACTCCACCAAGGGCTCGCCATCCATTCAGGCGAGTTCTGAGGTCGACCCCCTTTTGACGGTTGGCAATCACTTGACGAAGATCCCGCTCGGGAGGGCTTTGAGAGACCACAGATTCAACTGAAGGATTGGGACCCGCGACTTGATCATGAGGAGGATGTTGCTTTGGACGACTCTGACGGGAGCGCCCCTGGGCAGCCCCCCGAGACCCTGGAGGGGCCTGTTGAGTAGGAGCACCTTGAACTGGAGGAGGGAGAGGAGGAAGAGAAGTGGTTCTTCGGTTGGAGACCGCTGCCTTCCCCTTCTGTTTTGGATGCATGGCTGGAGAAAATCTGACTAACGGGAAGAGGGGAGACCGCTATTCGTTTGTTTCCCGCAGATGGCGCCAATCTGTTACTGCTAAATCAGGTGTGGGGGCAAACAGATAGTATTTGTGGATTCTTGGAAAACTTGAATAGGAAACCTGAAACCTGTTCCGCCTGGAGTTTGACCGTTGACTCCCGCCGTTCACCTGCAAAAAGTGCGATACACCGGGGTTGATCCCGGCGACGCACCCTCCGACGCTCAAGTCAATAATCAGAAGTGATTATGAAAGAGCGTAAAATTGGCAAAAGATTGATTACCTCTTAATGGTGGTGGATGGGGGGTATTTATAGTCGCCTTAGGGACCAGATTAGGAATATAATCCCTGTGATCTGACAAGGAATATAATCCCCGTAATCAGATAAGGAATGTAATCCCTAATCCCCAGTGAAAAGATAGATGTGAATCAGGGCCGTTGATTAGGATTAATCAGAGACCTTGATTTTATCTTGCTGGACTGGGTGTGTTTCGGATTGGGACCCGTACCCAGTTGAGGTGAATCCGTTCGTGGGTAATTGGGTCGTGAAGAAAGACCCAGTTCCCATTTCAGACCCGTTAGTAGGTGAAATTACCGTTTTACCCCTGAGCTTTAAGATTCATGTCCGATGTGAATGGTCCCGATTTAATCCTATTTTTAGCCTTTAAAATTCGTGTCCGATGTGAACGGTCCCGATTTAATCCTATTTTTAGCCATATCAATATATATATATATATATATATAGAGAGAGAGAGAGAGAGAGAGGGAGGGAGGGAGAGAAATCTTCGGTTACACACTACTTTGGTGAGCACTCCGTGAGCACTCACGAACTAGAGACCCTATGAAAAATCCGAACCGCTCATATCGTTCTATATGCCTTAGATAGCCTAACAATAAAAAATCAAGTAATTTGAAGTTCATTTGCCGATGATTTACATCATCACAAAATTGAATGGCTGAAAATTCTAACAGCTTGATGGATGAGCAAATGAACTTCAAATTACTTGATTTTTTATTATTAGGCTATCTAAGGCATATAGAACAATATGAGCGGTTCGGATTTTTCATAGGGTCTCTAGTTCGTGAGTGCTCACGGAGTGCTCACCAAAAGTAGTGTGCAATCGAAGGGGACTCTCTCTCTCTCTATATATATATAGGAAAAAGAAGTATGAGCAACTTGCTCATTTAATAAATAAGCAATTGATGATATGGCATGCAGTAACAAAACATATATATATACACACACTATACTTACGGCACCCCTTAAACCTTTATTTGATGTGCTAACATTCTGAAAATATACTTATCATTATAAACTGCTTTATCATTGTGTGATCCCTTAATACCAATCTTTTAAGCCTTTATGTATATAGTAAACAATATCACCCATCCTTATATATACTTCAGTAATTACATGGTCCGTGGAGACCTTAGGGCTCCTCGGTTGTGTGAGAGGCTATCTTTGCCTAAAAGTCCTTCCCTTCTCTCTCCCTCTCTTAGTGTAACTTCAATATACTTGCTTCCATATAATTCAACTATGCGATGAAATTAATAATAGGTAACAGATCTTCTACTGAATTTGTTACATTTGTTTTTTGAAGAAGGGCTTCTGACAAACTAACAGCTTCTCGTCGTTGTTCCCATCCATCTCCATCATGCGGACATCCCATTTCAATATTGTGGATACGGATCTCGATGCTTCAATAAGTGGGGCCACATCACGAAGTATCACCCAGCCCTGCATCCAACGAAAAATATACGAGTTTCAGCTATAAACTTGCAAACTTGCCGACTTTTAATTGGTGCCAAAATTTTCATCCTACACTTTCGACAATAAAATGACTGATGAGAGAATAAATTTGAAAGACATTATTTTGTTCTTATATATAATGATTCTCTCTTAGTTTAATGATATATTTTCTTATATTGTGACAATGTCTATTTCCAGATATAAGCCCAAAGGACAGAAATCTTCCCTCTATTCTCCTTGAGCATTGAAAACCCTTAACAATAACAGTTCTGTATGCATAATGAAATAATAAGATTGTAAAGAAAAGTAGACACGGAAAGAAGAATGCAGTATTCCTCAGAAATGAAAAGAAAAAAAAAGAACGCAGTACCTCTGGCCGTAGAATGCGATCTATCTCCACAAATATATCAAGAGTGGAACACCTATGCTTCTGATTAATCATAAGTGATAATAATCCTTCCGCTTGCACCATATCGTAAGTTCTTGGATATGTTGGAAATGCTTCACACCTGATCGCATGTCAAATTGTAAATTTAATGCCATCACAGACTTTCATCAAGAATCATAACTATAGTAAGATGCTTGAAAAAGGTAAATGATATGGCTAAAAAATAGGATTAAATCGGAACCGTCCAAATCAGGCACGAATCTTAAAGCTCGGGGGGTAAAATGGTAATTTCACCGTCAAACGGGTCTGAGATGGGAACTGGGTCTTTTTCCAAAAAAACCCAATAACCCATAAACGGATCCGTCTTACTGGGTACGGATTCCAACCCGCAAGAAACCCAGTCCAGCTGGATAAAATTAGAGTTTATGATCGTCCTTGATCAACGGTCCTAATCACTTCTATCCATTCATTGGGAAGTAGAGATTTGATCTTATCCCGAAATTGGTTCCTAAGGCGGCTATAAATACCCCCCATCCCCCACTATTACTAGATAATCAATCTTTTGCCAATTAAAGCTCTTTCATAATCTTTCTGATTACTGACAAGAGCGTCGGAGGTTGCGTCACCGGAATCAACCCTGGTGTTTGGCACCTTTTGCAGGTCAATGGCGGGAGAATCTCGGTCAAACTCCGGTGAAGATTGTTCAGGTTTGACTATTCAACTTCCCTCGAATCCACAAATCTATCTGTTTGCCCCCACACCGATTTCAGCGACAACATATTGGCGCCGTCTGTGGAAAACACGAATAGCAGTCCAACCTCTTCCACCGGTCAACACCGCCTCCAGCCATGCCACCAAGAAAATTGAGATCTAGAGGGTCCAACCGTGGACCCACTCCTCTTCAACCGCAACCGGAGGCTCCCCTCCAACCCATCCAGCCTCAGGGACAGCTCCCTCCTCAACCCGATCCGCCGTGCAGTAGGGGCAACCTCCTCTCCAAAATCTTCAACATTAGCAGGCTCCACTCGGGCCCCAGAACGTTGGTATAGGGACCTCTCGTCCTCACCCTCAGAAGCAACCTTTTCAACGCGACCATATCTCAGTATATAACCCTTCTACCGACTCCATGGCATCCTATAACCCTCGGCTCTCAGAAGACCTCCGCAACGTCATCATCAACCGGCAGAAAGAGGAGGACCTTCACCACCGTTTGGATGAAAGGCGGGCCCGAGAGGGAGCCTCTCGCTCAGAACGTCCAAATGCGCGATCTCCTCGCCGCCGCGACCACAGAAGGTCCCCTCTTCATAGGAGGCGGAGGGAGTCCCCGGAGTACCGTCGAAGAAGGCATCATTCTCCCGCTGGTCGACAGCCCCAGAGAGATCAGAACGGACCTATCACCCGAGCAGAGTTCCAAGAGTTCCAGGCAACAATCTTGCAGGCCCTCAACATCCCACCAAACAACAACAATAATGGTCAGAGGGTTCCCACTTCTCAGCCGGTTCAAAGCCCTCGCCATCGGACCCTAAGTCCTCCTCAAGCTCCGAGCCATTGCCATCACATTCCTAGTCCTCGCCCGTCTCCGAGCTACCGTCGCCGTAGCCCACGCTTCCCTTCGTACGAAGACGAGTCCAGAGGATCACCAGGATACCGTCGAAGGGATGATGTTGTCTACTGCCGTCTCCACAAGATGGAGAGGCGCCTCAGTCAGCTCGATAGGGCGAGGAACTGAGAGGAAGGACCACTACGACTAAGCAGACCTCCGTTTTCTCGAACCATCATGGAGGCACCCGTTCCAGCAAACTTCAAGCCCCCGCAGTTCGAGGGAGAGTCAGATCCCATGGATCACATCGAGAGTTTCAAAACTCTCATGATGATCCATCAAGCCTCCGATGCCCTCCTATGCAAGACCTTCCCGGCCACTCTCAAAGGTCCGGCTCGGGAATGGTACTCCCGCCTCGCTCCATCCTCCATCTTCTCTTTTGAACAGTTCGAAACCCTCTTCATTACCCACTTCGTGAGCAGCCGCCGCTCCGAAAAGACGAGTATTTCACTACTCTTCCTTAATCAGAAGAAGGGCGAGAAACTGAGAGACTATGTTAAGCGGTTTACCGCGGAAGCTAGGTCCATCGCCTCCTTCGACCGATCGGTCGCTGCAGCCGCCTTCCAGTCCAATGTCCTCAACTCGAACCTCCGGTCCTCCCTGGCCAAAAAGCCCCCGCGAGACTTCTCCGATCTTCTTCTCAGAAGCAAGAAGTACATTCGGACAGAGGAAGCTGAACATCGCCCCACATTCGAGGGATCCTCTTCTGGAAATAAGAGAAAGGCCACTGAAGACGAGGGAGCTAAAAAGCTCCAGAAGGACAACGGGGGTCAGCATCGTCCACCTCCAAGATTTGAAAAGTTTACCCATCTCAACGCCAATGTTTCAACCATTCTAATGGAGGTAGAAAAAGAAGGGATCCTACCTCCTGCCCCGGAGATGAATACTCCCGGGAAGAAGGGGATAAGGAGAAATGGTGCCACTACCATCGAAACCACGGCCACGACACCAATGACTGTCGGGCCCTAAAAATGAGATCGAAGCCCTTATTCAGAGAGGGCAGCTCTCCAAGTTTGTAAGAAAGAACCGGGTTGACCATCCTCCACCCCTCAGGGGGGGCTAACAAGTGGCCCGAGAGGCATGATGAGACTCCCGAATTCGAAGAAGAGCGCATCTTGCACCTCATCCACGGAGGTCCAATGGGAGGAACCTCCAACTCATCTTGAAAGGCTTTCATCAGAGAAGTCAATTCGGTGCACAGCCTCCCCCTCCCAAAGGTCTTGGAGTCCCGATTACTTTCTCGGATGAAGATCTAGAGGGTGTCCGAACCCCCCACTGTGATGCACTGGTAATTAACCTCCACATGGCTAATTTCAAAGTAGAAAGGATTCTAGTGGATAATGGCAGTTCTGTCAACATCCTCTTCCTAGCAGCCTTCCGAGGGCTCAAATTATCGCGGGACAGGCTCAAGCCCGCCGGCTATACTCTCCATGGGTTCACGGGAGTACCAGCGACGATCGAAGGTGTTATAACCCTCGACGTAACCGCTGGCAAAACTCATACTACCCGAACAGAGCCAATGGACTTCATGGTTGTCGACGTCCCAGCTGCTTACAATGTTATCCTAAGTCGACCTGGCCTAGCAGCTTTAGAAGCCATCCCGTCAGCTTATCATCTGAAAATGAAGTTCCCCACCAAAGCAGGCGTAGGGGAAGTAAGGGGAAGTCAGGAGATGGCCCACAAATGCTATATGACCTCGACTGGGGGACCCGTCCTTTCCCTCGATACCCTTGAAATTCCCCAGGGGAACACCCAACCAATGTCGGAGCCGGTAGACGAGTTAGAGAAAGTGCACTTCTCGGAAAAAGATCCGACCCGCAAATTCTTCTTCAGGAAAACCCTTCCCTCTGCCCTCTGTTCCGATATAGTCCAGTGTATAAAGAAGAATCAGGATCTCTTCGCATGGACAGCTGCCGACATGGCAGGGATTTCCAAAGACCTCCTCGTCCACCACCTAAGTGTTGCTCCGGGGTCCAAACCGGTCCAGCAGAAGAGACGAAAGTTCGCCCCTGAGCACCAGCAAGCTATAAAGGAAGAAGTGGAGAAGCTCCTCAAAGCCCGGTTCATACAAGAGGTCAACTATTCGGAGTGGCTCTCCAATGTCGTAATGGTCAAAAAGGCCAATGGAAGTTGAAGGATTTGCATCGACTTCACAGATCTGAACAAGGCATGCCGTAAGGATCATTTCCCACCCCCCAGCATCGACACCTTGATCGACGCCACTTCGGGTCATGAGCTTTTGAGCTTCATGGATGCCTTCTCCAAATACAACCAAATCCGAATGTTCCCTCCAGATATTCCGAAGACGTCCTTCGTCACAGATCAAGGTCTCTACTGCTATAGAGTAATGCCCTTCGGGCTTAAAAATGCCAGTGCCACCTACCAACACCTCGTTAATAAAGTCTTCAAAAATCAGATCGGGCGAAACATGGAGGTTTACGTCGATGATATGCTAGTGAAAAGCATCCAGGGATCCGACCATGTCGCCGACCTCCAAGAAGCCTTCGACGTATTAAGAAAGCATAACATGAGACCAAACCCGAATAAGTGTGCATTCAGGATCTCATCTGGAAAATTCATGGGCTTCATGGTCAGTCAGAGGGGGATCGAAGCCAACCCTGAGAAGATAAAAGCCATACTCAATATGGTTCTTCCTACAAAGGTGACAGAAGTGCAAAAACTCACAGGACGCCTCGCGGCTATAGGGAGTTTCCTCTCCAAGTCCGGAGAAAAGTGTCTCCCTTTCTTCAAAGCCCTCAGGGGGCTAAAGGCTTCGAGTGGGGCCAGCAGCAGCAAGAGTCGTTCGACCAACTCAAAGCCTACTTGGTCAACCCCCCTCCTCAGCAAGCCTACTCCTGGGGAAACCCTTTACCTCTACCTCGCTACCTCCGAGCAAACCCTCAGCGCTGTCTTAGTAAGGGAAGAAGACAAGGCTCAGAAGCCTATCTATTATGTAAGCAAGGTCCTTAGAGACGCCGAGCTCTGCTATCTGAGATTGGAAAAGGTAGCCTATGCCTTGGTTATGGCAGCCAGGAAGCTCCGCCCCTATTTTCAATTCCATTCGGTGGTCGTTCTTACCGACCAGCCACTCCAGCAAGTCCTGCATAAGCCCGAGACCTCGGAACGTCTAATGAAGTGGTCAATCGAGCTGAGTCAACACGACATATCCTATCAGCCTCGGACTGCTATCAAAGCCCAAGCCCTAGCCGAATTTATAGTGGAAAGCACGATCCCGGAGGTAAGTCAAGCAGCAGATGGGCCACCCATCTGGACAGTGTATGTAGATGGGTCTTCTTGTGCCGAAGGGAGCGGAGCCGGAGTTATTCTGGCAGGCCCAGATGACTTCGTTCTCCAATACTCCCTCCGCATTAATTTCAAAGCTTCCAACAACGAAGCTGAGTATGAAGCCCTAATAGCGGGCTTGGGCATGGCTCGCAAGGCAGGTGTGCAACGTGTCCGAATATTCAGTGACTCGCAGCTCGTGGTGAATCAGGTCTTAGGAGAATACGAAGCGCGAGACAACCGAATGGCCAAGTACCTAGCCAAGGTCTAAAGTCTCATGGCTTCGTTCGAAGAGGCACAACTCCATCGGATCCCTAGAGAAGAGAACGTCCAAGCAGAAGCCCTCTCAAAACTAGCCTCTTCCTCCCTCCAAGGTCTCAAGCAAACCGTCCTGATCGAAGTTCTCCTAAGGCCCATCATCGAAGAAGAAGTCCCCGACTCAATGGAATCGCTACCTATCCAACTCAGGGATAACTGGATGAAGCCTTTGATTGAGTTCTTCAAGGACTACGGGTACTTCTGGCCTACCCTCCTTCAAGATGCGGAACAACATGTCCGAAAATGCAGCTCCTGTCAGCAATTCTCCAACATCCGCCGCCTACCCCAAGCACAACTCACATCTCTCTCGAGTCCAATTTCCTTCGCAATGTGGAGGATGGACTTGCTAGGTCCGTTCCCACCAGCTCTAGGCCAGCTCAAGTTCCTAGTCGTGGCAATCGACTATTTCTCCAAGTGGATCGAGGCCGAACTACTGGCTACTATTACTGAGAACAAAGTACAGCAGTTCTTCTGGAAAAATGTGATCTGCCGGTTCGGCATACCTCGAGTCTTAGTAACAGATAACGGAACACAGTTTACAGGGGAAGCATTCCGATCCTTATGTGAAGACATCGGCATTCAGCAGCGGTTCTCCTTCGCCTCTCACCCTCAATCCAATGGTCAAGTAGAAAATGCTCAGGAAGCTAGCCATCTCGTTCGCCAAGAGAATTAGCCAATCTGGACTTAGTCCTCAGGAAGCTAGCCATCTCGTTCCCTAGCAAAAAGAGCAAGCTAGCCCCGAATTGGGAAGGACCATACAAGGTCTCCAAGGTAGTTCGGCAATGAGCATATCGTCTTGAAGACCTCGAAGGCAAAGAGATACGAAGAACATGGAACGCCGACCATTTACTGAAGTACCAAGAGGGTGTTTGAACGCCTCTCTGAGTACCATCAAATGTCGAGTCATTCCTATCTTCTTTTTATTTGTACTTGCTTCTTTATTCTCCCATTGTAATGACGGCCTGCAACTTAGAAGCGGCCGATTAGCAATTATTAATAAAGAACTTTTTTTGCATAATAATTCTCTTGTGATTGTTTTATCTCTCTGTTTAAAACCCTAATTGTGTTTTCAAAAACGACGAGTTTGGAATCCAAAACTTGGCTCGATTCCGCTTCGCAAGCTCACTCTCAAGCGAGCTAGAAGTGGTTCGTCATTCAGAACTGCTCCCACGACCATTGAAACTTACTCAAACGATGAGTTCGGAGTCCAAAACTTGGCTCGATTTCGCTTCGCAGTGGTTCGCCATTCAGAACTGCTTCCACAACCGTTGAAACTTACTCAAACGATGAGTTCGGAGTCCAAAACTTGGCTCGATTCCGCTTCGCAAGCTCGCTCTTAAGCGAGCTAGAAGTGGTTCGCCATTCGGAACTGCTCTCACAACCGTTGAAACTTACTCAAACGATGAGTTCGAAGTCCAAAATTTAGCTCGATTCCGCTTCGCAAGCTCGCTCTTAAGCGAGCTAGAAGTGGTTCGCCATTCGGAATTGCTCCCACAACCGTTGAAACTTACTCAGACGACCAGTTCGGGGTCCAACAACTGCCAACAATACGTGCAAAGTTCGCAAAACAAATATCATTGCATTAAAGATCGAGGAACAAATCCATTTACAAGACAAACTTATCGTACTTTTGACGAGATGCAAAACTTGAAGAACAACAAAAAAACCAAAACATAGACAACTACTTCAACGCCTCCTCGGGGCATGAATGTTCCAGTTTAAAGACATCCGGGGACGCCGATGCCTAACCTCGAAGCTCGTCTCTAGACCAGCAAATTGAGACGCATCTTCAGCACTGCCTCTGACGGTAGCCCCAACGGACGCTCCGCTCGACGAAGCAGTCACCGGGGCTCCGCCGAATAACGGGCGAGCAAGTCACAAGCTCGTAAAAGGAAATTTCTCTCTCGCTCTCTTCACAAGTACACGACGTGCTTCTGACGTTGACCCGTTCAGGTTGGGGTTTGAGGCGAGTAACCTCCGCCTCGAGTTCGACGATTCGATCCTTCAGAGAATCGTCCTTCACAGATATCTTAAAGCGAGGGAGCCAAGCGGAGCCTGCAGCGCCAGGACTGTCGGCAATAATTCGACGAAGATAGGTAACCTCGATGCTCTTGTCGACCGTAACCCTCTTCAGCTCGTCAACCTCCGCCGTCACCTTGTTGCTAACAACTCATCTCGCTCCACCGTCAACTTGCCCATCGCCGCTGTTAGTTCTTCTCTCCCCGCCAAAAGCTCATCTTCTGCTATTGTCAAGTCATGAATCTCAGCTAACAGATCATCTCTCTCCGTCGAGACATCAAATAGCGCCTGCCGAAGCGACTCCACCTCCCTTTCGGGAGGGGCCTCTTGAGCTCATTTCTTTAATTGCTTCAACTCGGAGAGACACTTTGCCAGCGCTTGCTTGAGATAATCTAGATCCAACTCGCTCTTGAGAAAACACTCTCGACTGCGAGAAAGGGCCAACTTCGTCGCTCCTAAGTCAGCTCGAAAACGAGAGACCTCAGCCGCTACCATGTTCGGCGATGCCTCCGCTAGACACAACTCGGCGATCTGAAGAAAACACAACAACACTGAGCTCGAGCAACACATAATTAAATTCCAAAGCAGAGTTGTTCTCAACACTTAGCTAGATTTCAAAGCAAGTCGTTCTCGACACTTAGCTAGATTTTAAAGTGAATTATGCTCAGCACTCAGCTGAATTTCAAAGCAAAATTGTTTTCAGCACTTAGCAAAATTTCAAAACGAGATCTTCAAAACAAAATAGCCTTTAACACTTGGTCAAAATAAGAAAATTTCATTCATAACAAAAAGCGGTGGCCAGTCCGCTACAAGGCAATACATGAAAAGAGAGAAGAAAAAATACAAAACAACTAAGATCAAGGGGCCACTTTGGGTGGTAGCTCGGCGACGGGAACCTCGGTGGACGGCTCCCCTTCCTGTGTCACTCCGGCTCGGGGGTCGGCCACAGCCTCGTCACCCCCTCCCCTACTACCACGGCCTCGGGATTGGCTGGGGCATCGTCACCTAGTTGCTCTTCCCCGTCCTCGCCTTCGGCCTTTTGCTCGGCTTCGGGGTCCTCCTCGCCGACCGGACCCCACAGTCCGTAGCCCGACCTGTCGAAGCCGGGGACTCGAGCCTCGACGTGCTCGAGCGTGGTGGCATAGGACTGCTCCATGTTGGCCATCATATGCTTCTTAGCCTCGGCCTCAATCTCGGCCCTTGCCGCCTCTATGGCCTTGTCCTTCTGCCGCATCACTGCCTCCAGGGCCCTCTTCACCTCGGCCGTCTCCTCGGCTGCTTTGGCCACCTTCGAGGCGACCTTCTCCTTCGCCTGCGCCAAGGCCGCCTCCAAGTCGGCGACCTGTGCCGCCAAAGCATCCGAGCGGCGCTGCTACGCCTCGAATTGCTTCACGACCCTCGCCCTCTCCGCTCGGACTTTGTCGCAAGCGGCCTTCAACTCCCTCTCTTGCTCGGTGTACTGCTTGAGAAAGTGGCTGAAGTGGCACGTGATCTGCAAGAAAAAGCAATTAAAGCGCACTGGAAGCCAAGCAAAAAAGTTAGAAAATTTTCGAGTTATCAAAATCAATGAAGGATACTTACTGACATGGTCGCCCGAGCTATTTCGAGCGCATCGTCGCCTGTCGTCCCCGCCTTCAGTGCGGCCCCGTCTTTTGGGGTCGGGAGATGACGAAGAGCATGCATACTCATCGCCGAGTCCCCCAAAAAACCGTCATGGTTCATCACCCGCCAATCGGGGATGAACAGTTTCTTGTGGCCCTCGGTCAGTATGGCCTCGGCCTGCTCGGTAAAGGGCGGGGCCTCGAGCGCCAAAGCCACCGAGACGGAGAAGCCTTCGTCCGAAGGATCAGAAGGGGTCGGCTGAAGAAGACCTACAGCCGAGGCCGATCGCCGAGGAGAAGCCAGGTCGACGGTCTCGACCGCGGCGGAAGACACCTTGGTGGGTCGGCCAGACGAAGGCCCCGCACTCGTCCTCTTCCTTTTCCTAGCTTCGGAGGCCTTGTTTCGTTCGGCCATGATTGCCCTGAAGTCCATGCTCGGAGCCTCTGTCGAATAAAGAAAACAATGTTAAGAAAATATAATGCGAAACAGAAAGTAAACAAGGAAACAGAGATGTCCGGAGCATACTCGGGTCGATCAGACTAAGGCCCGACCAGTGGAGCACCTCCTCGGTCATGTCTCTCCAGCTCAACATCGGGAGGCCGACCAGCTTCGCCGCAACCTCTGCTTCTGCCGGAGTCAACACCAGCTCGGCCTTCGCATACTTCGGCACGTCCTCCTTCCACCGGGTCGGGAAGTCCCACACCGAAGGGCCTCGGATCAAGAACTTACCCTTCCACGACTTGATAGAGTCGGGGTTCTCTATCAACTTGATGTCTTTCCGAGGCGACAGATAGTACCGGTGTTTGGTCTTGCTCATCCGATTGATCCGGTACAAGCTCCTGAGGACGACGAGCTGAGGCTCCACCTTCGCTGTTCGGCATTGGAGCAGAAATCCGAGCACATGTCGCCACATGTTCGGCATGAACTGGATCGGGCTCAGTCCATACCACCGAAGCACCTCGGTCACGAAGGGATGGAGGGGAAGGCGTAGTCCGGCATTCAGCGCGTCATAGGCGAAGACACAAGTGTCGGGCGTGAATGCCGTGCACGCTCGCACCCCGGGACCGGGGAGGATCAACGTATACTCTGGAGGAATGATAAAACTCTTCCGAATCCGAAGCAAGTCCCTCTCCGTCAGAACCGAAGGGATATCGTCGACCTTGGTAACCTCCCTCGATTCATTCTCTTCGTACGTTTCTGAGCGTCGCCTTGGTCAGCAACTCGCCAGTGCACTGCCTAATCCCCCCGTGGCCGGATATCACAGACGGAAGCCGACCCATCTCTCCTCCTCGTCTCACGGGCTCCACCACCGTTTCGATGATCGCGGACCGAGCCACTTCCTTCCCCTTCTCCTTGGCGAGCGAAGAGACTGGCTCAACCGCGGACGACCCTACGATCTCCTTCCCCCTCTGTCTGCTCAGCACTTCTCCCCCTTCCTCGTGAACCAACCGCTCTTCGCTCCGACCCCCCGAGGAAGAAGCCTCGCTACCGAGGATGCTCTAGACATCTCGTAGAGTATATATATGGGATTGGAAATATATATACTAACCATGATGTGACGCACTCGGTCGGAATAACCTCACCGGATATCGCCTTGCCACGCCGCGACAGCTAGCACAACCACCCTTGGACGAAAATCTCCGCTAGTAGAGCAACTCGAGAGCAAGAGTGAATTCTGAGAGTGAAAAGTGAAATAATGAGAGAAAGGGTACGGGGGTGAAGACTTATAGTGAAAAGAAGAAACTCTTGGGCTTCTAACGTGTTGGGCCCTACTCAAGCCCGTTAAGGGAGGCTAAACGACAGAATATAGAAGGGTGGAACAATTCCAACCTAGCCACGTAGCTCGGCGACTCACGAAGCACCGAGCCACCGGGGCACTCTGCCGAGCTACCGGGGCACCGACCTCCACATTTGGAGAAAAATAATGCCGAACTCCTTGGGCCGTCTGATTGTCCCAAGATTCGCACCCAAAGTTGATGAGGGGCTCAGGTTTAGACACGCCCACAAAACGACAAAATTACATTTTCTCGTGATCTAAGCCTCCTACATCATGATTCGCACCCTGATGGACACTCTAGATTTAGCCACGTAGCTCGGCAACCCACGAAGCGCCGAGCCACCGAGGCACTCTGCCGAGCTACCGGGGCACCGACCTCCACATTTGCAGAAAAATGACGTCGAACTCCTTGGGCCGTCTAATTGTCCCAAGATTCGCGCCCAAAGTTGATGAGTGGCTCAGATTTAGACACGCCCACAAAACGACAAAATCATGTTTTCTCGTGATCTGAGCCCCCCACATCGTGATTCGCGCCCTGATGGACGCTCCAGATGTTGCCACGTAGCTCGGCAACTCACGAAGCGCCGAGCCACCGAGGCACTCTGCCGAGCTACCGGGGCACCGACCTCCACATTTGGAGGAAAACGTTGTCGAGCTACTCGAACCGTCAGATTGTTCCAAGATACGTGCCAAAAGATGATGAGCGGCTCAGATCACGCCACGCCCACAAAACGACAAAATCACGTTTTCTCGTTATCTGAGCCTCTTACATCGTGATTTGCATCGTGATGGACACTCCAGATTTAGCCACGGAGCTCGATAGCTCATGAAGCACCGAGCTACCGAGGCGCTATGACCGAGCTACCGGGGTACCGACCTTCACATGCGGAGAAAATTGCTGCCGAGCCACCCAGACCGTCCGATCGCGCAGATATTCGCGTTGTTAGCTGATGAACTGCCCAGATTGCGCCACGTCATAAATGGTAATAAAAATTTATTTTTTATTCGAATTATTTATTTAAAAATTGCGAAAAAATGATTAAAAAATCAGAAAATTAATTAAAAGTTCTAAAAAATAATTATAAATTCGGGAAAATATTTTTGAACCATTGGAAAAATGATTATTGCTTAGAATAATTAATTAATGCCCTCGAACAACAAATCACCGCTTCGCAAAATTAAATAAATGATCCGAAAAATAAATAAAAATTTAAGGAGATTCACCTAAAATCCAGAAGAGCTCAAGAACTATCCTGAGCACGCAACCAACTCCGAAAATCACCATGATACCTCGTGTGAAGATTCGAAACCCCTCATTTGGACTCCGATACAACTCCGCAAAAACAGCAAAACTACTCCTCAAAGGCTGATCAAACTCAATCTTCGGAAGTGTGGGGCTCGTGATATGGCTAAAAAATAGGGTTCAATCGGAACTGTCCAAATCAGGCACGAATCTTAAAGCTCGGGGGTAAAATGGAAATTTCACCGTCAAACGGGTCCGAGATGGGAACTGGGCCTTTTTTCAAAAAACCCAATAACCCATAAACGGATCCGTCTTACTGGGTGGGGGTTCCAACCCGCAAGAAACCCAGTCCAGCTGGATAGAATTATGGTTTATGATCGTCCTTGATCAATGGTCCTAATCACTTCTATCCATTCACTGGAAAGTAGGGATTTGATCTTATCCCGAAACTGGTTCCTAAGGCGGCTATAAATACCCCCCATCCCTCACTATTACCAGTTAATCAATCTTTTGCCAATCAAAGCTCTTTCATAATCTTTCTGATTACTGACAAGAACGTTGGAGGATGCGTCGCCGGAATCAACCCCGGTGTTTCGTACTTTTTGCAAGTCAACGGCGGAAGAATCTCGGTCAAACTCCGGTGAAGATTGTTCAGGTTTGACTATTCAACTTCCCTCGAATCCGCAAATCTATCTGTTTGCCCCCACACCGATTTTAGCGGCAACAGTAAACATGATAAGAATTTCATTATTTTAGTGATATCAGTGAGGTGCAAAGATTTCCACATCTATAGAACTGAATCCATTCTTCCAATAAAGAAGATTTTAAAAGCTACTGGAATCAAATTTAAACAGATAGTTGAGTTACAAAAAAAAATCAACAAGATTGGTCGTTGACCTGCTTATGCGGTTAGTTTTGCAGTAACAAAACTATCACATGAAAAAATGTTACAAGTGTGCATACTAAACATTATCAGATCGTTAATAATTAAAACAAAAAAATAATAATAAAGAGAAAAAAGAAAGATATATTAGATTTAATTGATACCCATGCTCCTTTTTTATGTTTTCAATTTTATTTTATTTTAACTCTCTCAATTAAGGGCAAACTTTCCAGATTTATACTAACTGAAACATCCGAAACTCAGGCATAGCATAGTAGTATAAATTAGTGCCTTTCGCATCTATCAGATTACAAATATCACATATCACATATCACATATCTGAATCACTATATGGGCATACATACCAGTCATGCTGAACGCCTATAAATCCCCTGTCGAGGATGAGAGGAAGATAACTCGGTCCGCTCGTAGGCACAACATTCATGACCCACACAGATTTCCCTGCATCTAACAGAGCAGCATTGAACCCACCAAACTGAGCATTCATGTCGAGCACATTCCTAAGCATGTTAAAAGGTGGGGACGGATCCTCATCACCTGGTCTCTTTGGATGATCCGAGAATATTAGTGGTGAAAGAAGAGACCAATAATTATGAACAGCCGAGTTCCAATTCAATGCATCCTCAGCTAAGTCCTCCGAGTGCAAGCCTGATGAAGAAAAAAGAATTATCAATTTCTATAAAGAGATGTGGATTTTTTGCTATTTTGCCCCCAAAAACTTATTCATACTATTAGGTTTGACAATTCATATCCATCATTCAGAATAGATCCACCTGTCCAATTTCCATATCTATTTACCGAACCTAGTTGAACCAACTGAAGGTGGATTACAATTACACCTCACCCTTTGTCATGAGAAGAAGAAAGAATAGAGAAGGAGAATGCTGTGGAGGGGGATCAGAGGAGAGGAAAGAATGGGCAGGTTGGACAAATAGGGAGCCCCTTGTAATGGAATCTCCATCTAATCTACTAATTGGAGAGCTGCTGAGGAGAAGAGGAGATGGGTAACAGCAATTAAGTAATGAACACCGATTTACTAACTGAGAGGACTTACTACAATTGTTTATATGGTTCATAACTTTTGGGTGATTTAACAAATACACGTACTTTAACGGATTAAATAAGAAATCCCCTAAAAACATAACATGGGGAACAGAAATACGAATAATTTGCTTTAAAGATTATCAAATAAATTACCATGAATTGCCAGTTCAGTTGAGTTTGGATTAGCCTGAAACGGCCAAGGTGTTCTATCTTCAATGGGAATCCATCTTTGGCTTTTAGTTCCTCCAATGCATGGATTAAGTGGTTGATAGCATGGAGACTCACCGTCATGGCTCTTATCACAAATTGAAGGGCCAGATTTCCTATAAAAGAACATCCAGATTATTTTGTCCTGATTATTCCATGGATGAAACTTTTATGAGAGAATAAAGACATACCGAGAATTGTAGCATTTCTTTTTACTAGTCTTCTTCCAAACAATAGTATCCTCTTGTTGGGACAACATTTCCCAGCAGAGATTCTCAGCAAATTCACGAATTTTTATCCACTTCATCTGGTTATCTTTGTTACGAAGAGATTTGTGATTGGTTGTTGTTGATGTCAAGACAAAGTAACCTCCGGGCCTTAAAACCCTGTCGATTTCGACCAAGAATATGCCATCTGCATCATTTAATCATGAAAGCAAGCATTTTAGATTTAATCCATAAAATTAGACCAAGAATATGCCATCTGCATCATTTAATCATGAAAGCAAGCATTTTAGATTTAATCCGTAAAATTAGACAAGATACATAACAACTGCCTTCTTGCTGAAGTCCTCTTCAGCTCATTATGAAAATACTTGACAGAAAGTATTTGCAAGTACCTGCATCATACTGTAGAATTTTTCAGAATAGTACAACAACAACAACAACAAAGTCTTTTTCTCAATTAGTTGGGGTCGGCTACATAAATCCTAGTTTTCTATTCTGCTTGGTTTAGCGTAGTATCTTTTGTAAGATTACAGGCTATCATATATTTTCTCACTGTTTCCACCCAAGTTAGTTTAGGTCTTCTTCTACACCTAACTCTACCTTCAATACTTCTCAAATTACTCTTTCTAACGGGGACACTGCTAGGTCTATATGTGACATGTCCAAACCACCTGAGCCGATTCTCTCTTAACTTATCTTGGATTGGAGCTACCTTTAACATGTCTCGTGTATGCTCGTTTCTAATTTCTATCATTTCTTGTTTTACCACACATCCATCTTAGCATTCTCATATCAGTTACACTCATTTTTTGGACATGTTGTTTCTTTGTTGCCCAACACTCTGCTCCATACATCATTGCTGGTCTAACAGCCGTCCTATAAAATTTTTCCTTCAACTTCAAAGGTATATGTTTGTCACACAAATTTTTTTGTAATAGTATACTTTGAATTTCAAGATATATACTAGTATAATACAGATATTAAAAACTTAGTTATTTTTAGAGGAAAAAGGGTTGGCTCGCTTTCAAAATACTTAACAAAAGATACCTCTGGAAAGTACTTGCATTTAGCGTAGTGTTTATGTAATATAGTCTTTGAATTTTAACTTTCCCAGTAGAAGTGAATTCAAAATACTAATGAACAATCTTAAGCAAAAAAGAAAACTTTCCTTTCAAATTGTAAGATGTTTAATTAAGATCACTTGAAACAGAAAAAAGAATTTAAATAATCGATAAAAATCAGAGTACCCCACAACTAAAGAGTACACAACAACAAGACACATACAATAGGCAAAGAAATTGACTGATCCTAGTTCATGGTAAGTGAAACTACATGAACACAAACCTTCCTAGGTAAAGTGAATCAACCTACACATACTCTAACTCTGACCATTAGAAACTATATAAGCACAATTCCTGCTCGCTTAATGCTCTTGCATATAGAATTAGACTGAATTGAAAGGCAGTCATGAACATATCTCCAATTTGCCGAAAGAAATTCTACAGAAAATTAATACTCAAATATACATACCATTCTTCTCCCAGTCAATTCCACATCTCGTACAGTGAATCATATCAAAGGAGAGGTAGGGGAATGGCAATTGTCTTGATGCAAATGAACCAACTATAGCAGGAAGACCTCTCTCAAGTGTAATTTGAACTTGACTACCTGATGACTCGTAGTCTGCAATGCACATTGTTAGAAGCTGTTTTGAGAAAAGATGTGCTCCAAAACTACCGAACCCACATCCTATATCTAACACAGTTCTCACCTGCAACAACACATAAAAATTAAAGAAAATGAATCATTTGCAATTTTGTAAAGAATATCAAACAGTGGGAGCAAAAAATAAAAAGAAAACAAGAAAAAAATATGTTCAGATATATAACATTTTAATTATTGAACACTATCGAGTATAATTAAGAATATTTTTTAAAAAAATTTAGAAAGACGAGGTTCTGATGATTAGAAGTGTTTCCATATTGAGAAAATATGCTTCACATAGTTATTGTGAGCTATATAATGGAATTTTTAAACAAAGTAATCCAAAAGATAAAGAAAGCAACTTGGCTGCAACTTAAAGTGCATACACAGAAGCTTTAGTTCGATGAGATACAACCAAATAGTCATCTTTCTTTCCATCCCCTTTCAGCTTTATAGTTGTAAAAAAACACAACAAAAACATCACAGGTACAGTAATACTTGAATTATATCAAATTTTAAGTCTGATTATCAAAAGATATACTCACCCCAGCTTCATTGAAATTAGACTCATTTCTTAGACCCACCATCTCTGCAATTTGATGTGAATAATCTTCCACTCCATCCACCATAAGTGAATCTGACCGAAACGAGATCTGCTCTTCTTCCACCATCATCCTACAATCAAAACAACAACTCAATATATAAAAAAAATAAAAAAAAAGGGAATTTTTTTGGTTATACCTCCTAGTTAAACTCCCAGATATTATGAACTCATGTCCAGTAATCTTCACATTCTCCTTCCATATAAAATCCCTCCCTGCCGACCACCTCAAAGGAATTCTATAACCTTTTGGTGCTAAAACCAAACAAGGTGGCTCCTTCTCTTCTCCCCGATTACACTGGCGATCATACACAGTCAAAACATTATCTACTGAATCTATATTCTCTGATAAATTGTAGTAACATGGAACATAGTTCTCGTACTCGGGTGGGCAAAACTCCAAAACTTTCAACTTGGCATTACCAAGTGAGAGTTCTCCTATATCCGAGATGTCAGAAATGAGCTGTTCCTGTAGTTTTCTATAGCTGCGGTTTATACCAATCTGGGAAGATCTAGATATGGATATGGACCAATAGAATGAGACCGAGATGGCAGTGAGGATGATGATAACAAGGGCAAGCTTGAGAAGGACAAGGGTGAGGGTGCGCTTGGTTCTTCCGGGTCCAATTGGACTCGATAGATCGTACCCAAACCCATTACCATTACCAGATAAGTCCTTTGGCTTGAAATCTTCGTCAAATGCTTCATTGACATTAAGGTTAGTAATCCGGCCACCGCCAGAGAGGCCCCGGTAGAGTGGCCGCGACATCTGGGTTTGCTCAATTTGGAATTCACTGGAAACCCAAATTTAAAAAAAAAAAAAAAAGTTCTGTATGATTAAGTTGTACTACAAGTCAGAAGAAACCCCATTCACTTTCCACTGCACAGTGAAGAGAAACAAGGGTGTCCTTTTCAATGTAGAATTCAAGGGAATCAACAAAAAAAATAAAAATAAAAATAAAAATAAAAAAGGGAAGTTGTTGCCGCTAAATTCGGTGTGGGGGCAAACAGATGAATTTGTGAGTTCTTTGGGGAAACTGAGTAGGAGAACCTGTATACCTGTTCCGTTGAACTCCGATCGTCGCTCCCGCCGTGCACCTGCAAAAAGTGCGAGACACCGGGGTTGTTTCCGGCGACGCACCCTCCGACGCTCAAGTCAGTAACCGGAATTGATTATGAAGGAGCGTTATTCTAGAGAAAGATTGATTACCTCTTAATGGAGATGGGTGGGGGGTATTTATAGGCGTCTTAGAGAACAATTTAGGAATGTAATCCGCGTAATCTGATATAGAATAATCTCCTTGTAAACAGATTGGGAAAGTAATCTGATAAGGTATATTCTGGTAATCAGATAAGGAATTTTAATCCCTAAATCCCAGTGTAAAGATTGACGTGAATCATGGCCGTTGATTTAGATCTAATCAGGGACCTTGATTGTGTCTTGCTGGATCGAGTTGGCAGCGGGTTGAAACCCGTGCCCAGCTGTGGTGGATCCGTTTGCGGGTTATTGGATCTGTGAGAAGGAGACCCAGTACCCGCTTCGGACCCGTTTGCATGTGAAATTACCGTCTCGTCCCTGAGCTGTAGGATTCGTGCCCCATTTGGACGGTCTCGATTGAACCCCTTGTTTTGACCATATCACGAGCCCCCCACTCCTAAAGACTGAGGGTGGTCAGTCTTTGAGGAGTAGTTTGACTAACTCAGTGGTCGGTGGAACTGTATCGCAGTCCGAATGGGTGATTTTTGAATCCTGGAGCACGGGGGTAGGCTAGTTCCTCCTTCTTTGATGCTCCGAAGCTGTGTCGAGTTTTTATCTATTTTTCCGGATGATTTATTTAATTTTGCGATGTGTTGGCTAATTGTTCGGGGGCTTTAACCGCGTATTCTAGGTAATAATTGCTCGTTCGGTGGCTTAGAAATATTCCCCGAATTTTTAATTATTTCCTGGAATTTTTAGCTAATTTTCCCGAATTTTTAGCGATTTTTCGCAATTTTTTAAATAAATAAACCGATTTAAATAAATAAAAACCAATTTTTAATACCTATTTATGGCGTGGCATCATCTGGGCCTTCGATCAAGATGGAGCGCGAATTTCGGAATGATCAGACGCCTCCTGCTCCTCGGAAGGATTTTTTCCCAAAAACGAGGGTCGGCACTCCGTCACCCCGGCCCGGATGCTTTGCGCCGCGGTTCGAGGGGTCGGCGAGTTGGTTCGAATGGTCGGTACCTCGGTTCGGATCATCCGAGGTACGTGGCACCATCTAGACCGTCCATCTTTAGCGGGGATCCCAATAGAACGCTATCTTGTCGTTTTGTGGACGTGGCAAGATCTGGGACGTCCATCATGACGAGCGCGCTTTCCTACGAGATCCAACGGCTCCTGAGGGTCGGAAGGATTTTTTCCCAAAAACGAGGGTCGGTACCTCGGCACCGCGGCCCGGATGCGTAGCACCGCGGCTAGGGGGGTCGGCGACTCGGTTGGAAGGGTCGGTACCCCAGCACCACGGCCCGGATGCGTAGCGCCGCGGCTAGGGGGGTCGGCGACCCGGTTGGAAGGGTCGGTACCCCAGCACCACGGCCCGGACGCGTAGCGCCGCGGCTAGGGGGGTCGGCGACCCGGTTGGAAGGGTCGGTAACCCAGCACCACGGCCCGGATGCGTAGTGCCGCGGCTTGGGGGGTCGGCGACCTGGTTGGAAGGGTCGGTGCCTCGGTTCAAAGCATCCGAGGTACGTGGCATCATCTAGGCCGTCCATCTTTGGCGTGGATCCCCATAAAACGCTATCTTGTCGTTTTGTGGACGTGGCAAGATCTGGGACGTCCACCATGACGAGCGCGCTTTCCTACGAGAGAGGGGTGGACTCCCACACTTGGCAGATTTGTATAATTGCAAACCACTTGGAGTAACTGAGGCCGCTATTGTCAATAGCGACCTTGTATACCTAAGGTCGCTATTCCCAATAGCGACCACAGGTTGACCCAATCGCTTTTAGGCCCACCTGAGGTCGCTATTGGGAATAACGACCTTAGTTAGACGAGACCGCTATTGACAATAACGGCCTCAGTTATACCAAGTGGTTTGCAATTATACAAATCTGTCAAGTGTGGGATTCCGATGTGTTGGTCGCTATGAAAAGGCCGCTATTCCCAATAGCGGCCACTGCTGACGTGGCACTTGCTAGCCAAAAGTGCTAATAGTTTGTCAACTGGCTTAAAATTGCAAAAAGTTTCAAAAAGTAGCCTAGTACTGCAAAAAACTCCTCATTTTCTAACATGAGAAGAAGGAAATGTTGTTACTGTTGGCTTCCTGTTAGGAACCAAGCGATTCTACGACACTACTTGTTTAAAAAATTAAAGGAATTCTTTTCTTTCGAGAATCTTGTTGAGTCTTCGACACGATCAACACAAATCACCAAGCAAAACTAGATCACACCAATCACACAAGCACACAAAAATTATTCCAGTTGGGGCTTTTGTCTTAATCCGAGGGAGGAAGAACCCAATATGTTATTTCAACTAGAGAAGATATAAGAATATTACAATTCTCACAACGAAGAAATCTTTCACCCTCTCAGATGAAGTACTCTCTTCTTCAATTCGGCTCTCAATAGAATCATATCGTTCTAGGAGCCATTACAATTGATTATATAGAGATCTAGAGAAACCCTAGTTTGATACACTTGATACACTAACCATCCGATTACTACTGAAAAGATAACCCTACAATTAGAATCATACAATCTGACTTGAAGACGAAGTTGGGCTTCTTACGAATCAGCCAGACCCGAGCCCAAAAAACGCATCAGGGCCGCGTTCGGTAGACCAACCCCAAGGTGCGGTCAACTGTCCCACTTGCAGGGAAACCATGTACAGTCGACCGACCCCTGGTGAGGTCGACCGCAACTGCTACTTTTGCTGTTGTTGACTGATTTCCTTCACTATTTTCAATCATTTGCTTTGATCATTCTCATCGCTTTATCATCTTCTTCATCAAATATGTGTATACAAGACATATAAACCCAACAATCTCTATCTGGGATTTCATACTCATGAATCCACAACTGCGTGATTGAAACTCTTCTAGATTCTTTCATCATTGTTTTATAAACAATCCGTTCCTATGGCTTCTTCTGCTAGTTGAATAAACCTCCATCCATTTTCCTTCAGTCGTAAGCCCCCTTCAAGGGCACATCACAGTAGATGTTATCATGGAGGTGCCACCCTCCACACGAACTCCACCTATCTCAAGGCTCTATCAATCTTCCAACGATATTCGAACGTTGCAGTCTTACTTTGGTAATTCTAGTGACGGCTTACTAGATAATGCTTTAGGAACAATGAGATTCTATATACTCGGCAGAGTTTTTCTGTAATACCCCGCAAAATAGCATATGACTATTTTGCATCGTAATTTGTGTGCAATTGAGAATTGCACGTGATTATGTATTTTTCTAATAACAATTAATTTTAACTGAGAAACATCGGATATATTGTCTACTTTATTTTATAATTTTGAAGGAATATTATAAGGTAATTTTAATGTATTTTGTATTGTTGGTATTATTAAAGAAAAGAGTTGGGATTTATTTGAAGTGTATTTGAGACTTGGGGGCTTATATGTAATATTCCCTTATATTATTTATTTATCTATTTATTTACTTTTACAAAACCCCCACCCCCCATTCCCTTCCTCCTCCTTTCTTTCTTCCGTTCTGTTTCCATCCTGACCCCAAAAAGAAACCCACCGACCCCCATTTCGGCCCTCTCTCTCCCCGCCCAAATCCACCGATATACTCCATGATTTTTTAATTAATTTAGGGGGATGGCTAATTGAAGGATTCTCTGCACCGTGGTACCGTCGGTTTGTGGAGAGAGCTTCGGGAAGGTATACCCTATTTTATGTTATTGTATAAAATTAAGTGTTGTTAATTTCTTTTGAGTAGGAATATTATGGTAGGAAGATTAAGAGATGTTGGGAATGGTAGAGGCGAGAAATTAGTAGATTATTAAAGAGTTTGCATGTTGTTAGTAAATTAGGGTTTTGGGTTTGTAAAAGAGAATGATATATGTAAGTATTAGTTCTAGTATGGTAGTAGAAATTGTAGTTGGACTATTAGAATAATTTAGGAGTGATTTTAGTAATTGGTTGAAAATAAGAATCTTGTCGGAATTCGAATATTACGTGCAATGCACGTGTGCATCCCAAGCGTTCAATAAACACTTGTGTGATATTTGGAATAGAGTTATTAGCTCTCGTGATTAGTTTGGATGACTTGAGTCTTAATTGCTTTGAAATTTGATAATAAGATATATTAGCGACTTTGGATGCGGGGTGGCGTGGTGGCACTTCGAGTCTTCACGGGATATTTTGTGAGTATGATCTCTTTTATTTTCATGTACATGGTGTGTTATGAAAATTTTAAATTTCGATTTGCTGTGTATTTTCGGTTTTGTATCTCAGTATAGCTTGGGTGTTTTGAGCTAAAGTTTTTGGGACACTCTTGTATGTGTCCACAACTATAGTCTAAATTTCATAAATTTTCGAGGTCGTTTGATACCTCAAAAATTTGTGGAGTGCAGCTGGTCTGAAAGGGCAGAGCTGAAGCTGAATGCTTTTGGACTGTCCAAAAGGTCATAACCAGCTGTGTATGTATGATCTTGTTATGAAATTTTGGGAGTAGCTTTGGTATGAGTCTATATGATGATTCTCAAGTTTTATAATTTTTAAAGATCGTTTGATGAGGTTTCAACAATAAGCCGTATACAATGGCAAAAACCCTGTTGAAAGAGTGGTTGAAATTGTGTGCTATGTTTGAAGAGTCGTAGCTCATTGTGTGAGATGAATCTAAATGTAAATTTTGGACACAATGAAATGGTATATGTGTAGATTAAGAATCTCAAATTTCATGAGCATTGGACTCAAGGTTGATTTATTATTGAATTTCAAAGTGGGCTATGTTCAGCTTAATATAAGTTGACTAGTGTGTGAAGATGAGAAATTGGGAACAATAAGTTAAGAATTTGGGAAATTGACCAACTAGAGAGTCGTAGTAGGGAGTCATAGCTTTCTAACTGATATGGCTAAAAATGGGGTTAAATCAGGATCGTCCAAATCGGGCACGAATCTTGAAGCCCAGGGGTAAAACGGTAATTTTACCTACCAATGGGTCTGAAGCAGGTACTGGTTCTCCTCCTCGAAGACCCGCTAACCCGCGAACGGATCCACCTCAACTGGGTGCAGGTTTCAACCCGCAGCAAACCCGGTCCAGAAAGAATAGAATTAGGGTTTCTGATTAAATCCTAATCAACGGCCCTGATTCATATCTATCCTTTCACTGGGATTAGTGATTACATTCCTTATCTAACCACAGGGATTACATTTCTAATCTGACCCCAGCGGCGCCTATAAATACCCCCCATCCATCTCCATTAAGAGGTAATCAATCTTTTGCCAGTTTTACGCTCTTTCATAATCACTTCTGATTACTGACTTGAGCGTCGGAGGGTGCATCGCCGGGATCAACCCCGGTGTCTCGCACTTTTTGCAGGTGAACGGCGAGAGTCAATGGTCAGTCTCCGGCGGAACAGGCAACAGGTTTGCTATTCAAAGTTTTCCAAGAATCCACAAATACTATCTGTTTGCCCCCACACCAGATTCAGCGGTAACAGATTGGCGCCGTCTGTGGGAAACAAACGAGTAGCAGCCTCCCCTCTTCCTGTTGGTCAGATCTTCTCCAGCTATGCCTTCTAGAAAAGTAAGATCCAGAGGGTCCAACCGCGGACCTAACCCCGATCAGCAACAGGAAGTCCCCATCCAACCCGCTCAGCAGCAGGGGCAGCTTCCTCCTCAAGCAGAGGACCCTCTCCAACAGGACCTCCCTCCTCCTCAGAATCAACAACCTCCTAAGGGTCCCAACCCGCAGTAACAACCTCTCCATCAGGACCACGTCTCCATCCACAATGCCTCTTCGGATTCTATGGCCTCCCACAATCCCCGAGCTTCCGACCTTCGCAATACCATCCTCAATCGGCACAAGGATGAGGATCTTCGCCGCCGTCTGGATGAAAAGTGGGCCCGAGAGGGAGCCCCCCGCCAACAACGTCCGGATGAGTGATCTCCTCACCGCCGAGACTACAGAACGTCCCCTAACCGAAGGGGGCGGAGAGAGTCCCCCGAGCATCACAGGAGAAGACCCCACTCCCCTGCCGGTCGGTAACATCCAAGGAACGATGAGGCACCCATCACCCGTGCCGAGTTCAAGCAGTTCCAAGCAACCATCCTACAAGCTCTCAATCTCCGTCCCAACAACACCAATGCTCCAAGGATTCCCACTCCTCCTCCGGTCCGAAGTCCTCGCCGACGGTCCCTAACTCCTCCCCCAGCTCCTAGCAACCCCCGACACATGCCAAGTCCTCGCCGCTCTAGGAGCTACCATCGTCGTAGCCCCCGCTCTCTCTCGTACGAAGACGAGTCTAGAGGCTCGGTTGATTACCGTCGAAGGGATGACGCTGTCTACCGCCGTCTCCACGAAATGGAGAGGCGCTTGGGTCAGTTAGATCGAGAAGAAGAGCTTAGAGGAAGGACCCTTCGCCCTAGTCGACCTCCTTTCTCCCGAACCATAATGGATGCACCCGTACCAATTGGCTTTAAACCTCCTCAATTTGAGACTTATTCCGGGGAGACTGACCCTGTCGATCACATCGAAAGCTTCAAGACCCTCATGCTCATCCATCAAGCCTCCGATGCTCTACTATGCAAGACCTTCCCCGCAACTCTCAAGGGTCCGGCTCGAGAATGGTACTCTCGCCTTGCCCCTTCCTCAATATTCTCCTTCGATCAATTTGAGACACTCTTCGTCACCCACTTCGTGAGTAGCCACAGAACTGAGAAGACCAGCATTTCACTACTCTACCTCCACCAGAAGAAGGGTGAGAAGCTAAGAGATTATGTGAAAAGGTTCACAGCAGAAGCCAGGTCCATAGCATCCCTTGACCAGTCGGTCGCTGCAGCAGCATTTCAATCCAATGTCTTCAACTCCAGCCTCCGCTCCTCACTCGCCAAGAAGCCCCCACAGAACTTCTCTGACCTCCTCCTCCGGAGCGAAAAGTATATTCGAGCCGAAGAAGCTGAGCACCGCCCCAACTTGGAGGGGTCTTCCTCCGGGTCTAAGAGAAAGGGAACAGAAGAGGAAGGGGCCAAGAAGCTCTAGAAGGATAATGGCGGGCAGCGCCGACCTCCCTCCAGATTTGAAAAGTTTACTCCTCTGAACGCCAACATCTCCACAATCCTCATGGAAGTTGAGAAGGAGGCGGTAATTCCTCCTGCGCCAAAAATGAACACCCCCGTAAGAAGAGGGATAAAGAGAAGTGGTGCCACTATCACCGGGACCATGGCCACGACACCAATAATTGTCGGGCCTTAAAGAACGAGATAGAAGCCCTCATCCAGAGGGGTCAGCTGAACAGGTTAGTAAGAAAGGACCGAACCGATCCTCCTCCCCTGCCTCGGGGGGCTAACAAGCGTCCTGAACGCGATGAAACGCCCGACTTCGAAGAGGAGCGTGTCCTACAACTCATTCATAGGGGCCCAATGGGGGGCTCCTCAAACTCCTCTCGAAAAGCGTTCATAAGGGAAGTCAATTCGGTTCGCGCCACCCCTCCTCCTAAAGGCCTCGGAGTGCCCGTCACATTCTCAGATGAAGATCTAGAAGGTGTCCGCACCCCCCATTGTGACGCATTCGTCATCAGCCTCAATATGGCGAACTTCAAAGTGGAGAGGATCCTAGTGGACAATGGCAGCTCCGTTAACATCCTCTTCCTCGCCGCTTTCAAAGGCCTCAAACTATCCCGAGACAGACTCAAGCCCGCCGGCTACCCGCTCCATGGCTTCACGGAGTGCCAGTGACTATTGAAGGGGTGATCACCCTCGACGTAACCGATGGCAAAATTCCTACTACCCGAACGGAGTCGATGGACTTTATGGTCGTGGATGTCCCTGCAGCTTACAATGTCATTTTGGGTCGGCCCGGCCTAGCTACCCTTGAAGCCGTCCCCTCTGCCTATCACCTCAAGATAAAATTCCCCACCCGGGCAAGAGTAGGGGAAGTAAAAGGCAATCAGGAAACGGTCCGCAAGTGTTACATGACCTCTACCCTCGGTCCAGTCCTCTCCCTCGAAACCCTGGAAATCCCCCAAGATGTCGCTCGACCAGGGCCTCTACTGCTACAGGGTTATGCCCTTCGGTTTGAAGAATGCAGGTGCCACATATCAATGCCTCGTCAACAAGGTTTTCCAAGCTCAGATCGACTGAAATATGGAGGTATATGTTGACGATATGCTCGTAAGGAGCATCCACGGGGCCGATCATGTGGTCGATCTGCAGGAGGCGTTCGATGTACTGAGAAAGCACAACATGAGGCTCAATCCGAACAAGTGTGCGTTCGGAGTCTCGTCAGGAAAGTTCCTCGGCTTCATGGTCAGCCAACGAGGAATCGAAGCTAATCCTGAGAAAATCAAGGCCATATTAGACATGGCCCCTCCCAAGAACGTTAAGGAAGTTCAGAGGCTAACAGGCCGCCTAGCCGCTATAGGGCATTTTCTCTCGAAGTCCAGGGAGAAGTGCCTCCCCTTCTTCAAGGCCCTCAATGGGGCTAAAGGTTTCGAATGGGGTCAATAGCAACAGGAGTCATTCGACCAGCTGAAGGCTTATCTCGTCAACCCTCCTCTACTCAGCAAGCCCATTCCAGGCGAAACCCTATACCTCTACTTGGTTGCTTCCGAGCAGACCCTTAGTGCCGTTTTAGTAAAGGAAGAAGACCGGGCTCAAAAGCCCATCAACTATGTGAGCAAGGTACTTCGGGATGCTGAGCTACGCTACCCCAGAATAGAGAAAATGGCATATGCCCTAATCATGGCCGCAAGGAAGCTTCGCCCATATTTCCAGTCGCATTCGGTGGTCGTTCTTACCGACCAACCGCTGAAGCAGGTTCTCCACAAGCCAGAAACCTCTGGTCGCCTTATGAAGTGGTCTATCGAGCTGAGCCAGCACGATATAACATATCAGCCTCGGACCGCGATTAAGGCTCAGGCCTTGGCAGAATTCATAGTTGAAAGTACCATCCCCGAGTTCAGCCAAGCAATGAAGGGACCACCTGTCTGGTCGGTTTATGTGGATGGGTCCTCTTGTAACGAGGGAAGCGGAGCTGGGGTCATTCTGGCCGGCCCAGATAATTTCATCCTCCAATACTCCCTCCACATCAACTTCAAGGCCTCGAACAATGAAGCAGAATATGAGGCACTCATAGCCGGCCTCGGAATGGCTCGCAATGCAGGGGCGCAGCACCTCCGGATCTATAGCGACTCCCAGCTGGTCGTAAATCAGGTCCTAGGGGAATATGAGGCACGGGATGACCGAATGGTTAAGTACCTAGCCAAGGTCAGGAATCTCATGGCCCTATTTGAAGAAGCCCTCATCCAACGAATCCCCAGAGAAGAGAATGCCCAGGCCGATGCCCTCTCCAAGCTAGCCTCCTCCTCCCTCCAAGGTCTCGAGCAGACCATCTTGATTGAGGTACTCCTGAAGCCAAGCATAGAAGAAACTTCCGATTCTATGGAGTCTCTACCTGTCCTGCTGCAAGATGACTGGATGAAACCCCTCGTTGAGTTCCTAAGGGATGGGCTCCTCCCAGAAGATCCTAAGGAAGCTCGCCGAGTGAGAACCCGAGCAGAGCGATACACACTTATCGGGGGCATCCTGTACAAGCGCTCCTTCACACAAGTAGACGGCAGGCCTTATTTGAGGTGCCTCTCCCCGGAACAAGCCGACTATGCCCTGCAAGAACTTCACGAGGGCATCGGCGGGGCACATTCAGGGTCCAGATCTCTAGCCCGCAAAGTGTTGAATTACGGATATTTCTGGCCCATTCTCCTACAAGACGCCGAACGACACGTTCGGCAATGCAGCTCTTGTCAGAAGTACTCCGACATCCGACGCCTCCCACAAGCTCCACTCACTTCCCTATCAAATCCTATCCCTTTCGCAATGTGGAGGATGGATTTACTAAGGCCATTCCCACCAGCTCCCGGCCAGTTCAAATTCTTAGTCGTGGCAATCGAATACTTCTCGAAGTGGATAGAGGCCGAGCCCTTGGCCACAATCACCGAGAACAAAGTTCTTCAGTTCTTCTGGAAGAATGTAATCTGCCGATTCGGTGTCCCTCGGGTCCTCATAACAGACAACGGAACCCAGTTTACCGGGGCTGCCTTCCGAGCTCTATGTGAAAACCTCGCCATCCAACACCGATTCTCCTCCGTTTCCCATCCACAGTCGAATGGCCAAGTGGAGAATGCTAACCGGCAGATCCTCTCCGGTATTAAGAAGAGGTTGGATAAATGCTCTAAAGGCTTATGGGTCGATCAGCTCCCTAACGTGCTGTGGAACTACTGCACGACAAAACGGACCCCCACAGGAGAGTCCCCATTCAATCTCACCTATGGGTCCGAGGCTATGATCCCCCTAGAAGTTGGTATACCCTCTCCTCGTCTAATGGCTTATGAAGAAGAACAAAATATCAGAGAGCTCCGAGCAAATCTAGACTTGATTGATGAGATCCGTGAACGAGCTGCCATTCGTCAACAAAGCTACCGGAGAAGGATCGAGCTGGCATACAATAAGAGAGTCCGTCCTACCGACCTCAAAGAAGGGGACTTGGTCCTCAGAAAGTTAGCCATCTCTTTTCCTGGTCAGAAGAGCAAACTAGCTCCAAATTGGGAGGGACCCTACAAGATCGCCAAAGTAGTTCGGCCCGGGACATATCGGCTAGAAGACCTTGAAGGCAGAGAGATCCCCAGGACTTGGAATGCCGACCATCTCTTAAAATACCAGGAGAGAGCATTAACGCCTCTCTAAGTATTCTGGGATGTCGAACCGTTTCCCTCCTTTTACTTGTATTTTTTCCTTTATTTCTCTCATGTAATAACGGCTCGCAACTTAGAAGCAGCCGACCATTAGTTATCAATAAAGAAAGCTTTCTCATATTTTACTTGTAAAGTTGTTTGTATCTCTCTGCTTTTACTCTTCACTCTAACGATGGTTCAGAGTTCAACACTTGGCTCGATTCTACTTCGCAAGCTCGCTCTTAAGCGAGCTAGAAGTAGTTCGCCATTCGGAACTGCTTTCACAACCGTTGAATAACTCTAACAATGGTTCGGAGTCCAACACTTGGCTCGATTCTACTTCGCAAGCTCGGTCTTAAGCGAGCTAGAAGTAGTTCGCCATTCGGAACTGCTCCCACAACCATTGAATAACTCTAACGACGAGTTCGGAGTCCAACACTTGGCTCGATTCTACTTCGCAAGCTCGCTCTTAAGCGAGCTAGAAGTAGTTCGCCATTCGGAATTGCTCCCACAACCGTTGAATAACTCTAACGATGGTTCAGAGTCCAACACTTGGCTCGATTCTACTTCGCAAGCTCGCTCTTAAGCGAGCTAGAAGTAGTTCGCCATTCGGAACTGCTCCCACAACCATTGAATAACTCTAACGATGGTTCGGAGTCCAACACTTGGCTCGACTCTACTTCGCAAGCTTGCTCTTAAGCGAGCTAGAAGTAGTTCGCCATTCGGAACTGCTCCCACAACCGTTGAATAACTCTAACGACGAGTTCGGATGTAATATTCCGGACGGATATTACCTTATATAAATTATTATTTTATTATTATTTTATTATTATTTTGTTTTAATTTCAAAATTGAATTATTTTGGTGATTTTTACCCGGTTTATTCATAGACGTTATCTGTACCCAGATATCGGTCAGTATACATCCGTATTGTATCAAATTGATACCGTGATTTTCCGAACTAATAATAGAATTTATTTTATTATTATTTCCGAGATTAAATCATTTTTATACGGATTATGCGAAGATTTTTGGTACACAGACATATATGCACACGTATATGTAGTATGTCGATTAGTACTATACAAATTGTGTGGACAAAACACTTGTCTTGTTTATGACAAAACCTATTAGATTGTTAGGGTTTATAAGTGGCTAACCTAGGTTAAGTGTGCATGAAGAGGTTAAGGAAACCCTTCTAGAAACCCTCACATAACACCATACCCACACTACACCTCATCCACTTCCTACCTCCACCACATCCCACCTCCCCAAAGGTATGGCCGGCCCTCATTTTATGGGAGGATTTTTGTGCATATTGTGCATGCACATTTGCACTCTCCACCCTCTCCCTCACCTTATAAATACCCCCTCCTTCTCCACCTTGTCTTATTTTAGAAAGATCAAAAAGAAAGAAAGAAAGGAAAGGAAAAGAAAGAGAGAACCTCATTCTAACTTGAGAGTTTTATCTTGTAGGTTTAGTAGAGATTTCTAAAAGCTAGGAGGAAGGAGAAGCTTTGGCTAGCAAGTTCTTACAACAAAGAAAACTAGGTGGGGGTTTCTCTTTTGATTGTTTGTGTTGTTGTTTTTGATGCTTCTTCTTCTCATCCTCTTTGTTTTGTTCTTTTGTTTGGGAGTTGTTCTTGTGATGGGTTTTGTGTTGTTGTTGTGCATGTTTAGTATGGATAAAAGAAAGTAATTAGTGGTAGTGCCAACTAAACACATAAAGATTAAATCTTTATAGTTGTAGTTGTTGTTCTTGTATGGTTAATTGGACTAAAATGAACCTATGCATATGAACTTGTACATACAACCATTTGAGGTTGTAGGACTTGAATATGGACTCACACATAAAGCATACGAACTTGTATACAACCATTTGGTTGTAGGACATACACATTGAACCTTGGACAAAAAAAAAGAAAGCACATGTTTGGTGGAACCAAAATGGAGGATTTTACCTTATTTTGCTTAGTTCCTTTTTATTATTTCTAAGTAAAAAGAACCCATTTTTAGATGCTAATTTTAGGATGAAAAGGATCTAGTTGTAGTTGTAAAAGGGTTGAAAAGATCTCTTTTTATGTTCAACTAGTAAAATAAAGTAGTAGTAGTAGTAAATGTTAAAAAGAAGTAGTTGTAGATGGTTATAAAATGTTAGTAGATATTCATGGTTAAAATAAAGTAGTAGTAGTTGATGTTCATGTTTTAAGTAAAGTAGTGTAGTAAATGTTCATGTTAAATAAAGTAGCATTAGTAGATGTTTATAAAGTTGTAATAGATGTTCATGTTTAAATAGAGTTTTAGTAGAGGTTTATGTTCAAATAAAATTGTAGTAGATGTTATGTTTCAATAAAGATAGTAGATGTTCATGCTTCATGCTAAGTTAGTAAGTATCATTCTTAGCTATTATTCATGCTAAGTATCTCTACATGCCTAGAATGTTGTAGGATTCATGTTAAAATTATCTATCATGTTTAGGAATGATATACATGTTGTAGGATTCATGCTAAAATTATCTATCATGTTTAGGAATGATATACATGTTGTAGGATTCATGCCAAAATTATCTATCATTTTTAGGAATGACATACATGCTTAGAATGTTGTAGGATAAATGCTAAAATTACTTACCATGTTTAGAAGTATATATATATACTTAGGAATGTTGTATGTTCATACTAGTAGTTATCCATGCTTAGTAAGATATTCATGCTTAGTAGTTATTCATGCTTAATAAGATTCATGCTTAGATGATAGTAGGAAAGTAGTATACCATGATAGAATAATTTGTCTATGCTTAGATGAAAGTAGGAAAGTTGTATACCAAGCTAGATTAATTGTAGGAAAGTTGTATACCATGCTAGATTAAATTATCTATACTTAGATGTTGTAGGAAAGTTGTATACCATGCTAGATTAAATAAATATTCATGCTTACATGATATCCATGCTTAGATAAGTATATGTTCATGCTAAGTTAGTAGATGACCATGCTAATGATTGTTTATGTTAAGTTAGTAGATGTCATGCTAATTATTGCTCATGCTAAGTTAGTAGATGTCATACTTAATGGTTGTTCATGCTAAGTATTGTTTATGCTAAGTTAGTAGATGATCATGCTTAGTCATTATTCATGCTAAAGATGGTAGACATTCATGTTTAAATAATTGTAGGAACCATACTTATGGTGTATGCCATGTTGTGGGTTTAATGTAGAAAGGAACCATGTTTAGGTTGTACATACATGGTAGGAATTATCATACTATGGTTAGAATGTTGTAGGTCTCTACGTGGAATACATATCATGCTTAGTCGTATCAATTCTATGTTTATGTTCTACCCATACTAGATCGTAATAGTAGATGTTCCACTAAGTTGTCTTCGTGATTAGATCATAGTAATTAATCATGCTTAGAGTAATGAAGATTTTTGTGTAAGGTGGTAGTAGAGATATATATACTCTAAAGTAGTAAGCATTTACGCTCAAGTTGTAACTTATGCTTGACTATAATAGACTTCATGTTTAGATCATAGTGATTATTCATGCTTAAGCTTGATATAAGCACTTGCTTAAATCCTATTCGTACTTAGGAGTATTGTGGTGAGTGGTTATGTTATGTACCATAATTAGATTGTCGTGGATAGATGCTTGCAATTGTATGCCATGCTTAAAGCGCTATAGGTTGAAGTAATAAGGATTTGGGAGACCACTAGTAATAGTTAGTTTGATAAAGATTGTTATGTCGCCTTCGATTTTTCGTTGGTAGAATACCGATCATAGACTATTAGTAGATTCTTCTGTTGCTTCTAATAATAGAAGATCAAGTTTGCTAGTAAGCACGTCTGGTTGCTTCTAGGATTGATTACCTGTATGGTTGTTTGCATATGGTTGTGCTCGTACGTGGCTCGACTGGCCCGTATGTAGCTGTGGGTCTCATACATAGTTTATTTGGCTCGTATGTAGGTTGTTGTCTCGTACGCGGCTTGACCGGCCCGTGCGTAACTGTTGGTCTCATACGCGGCTTATTTGGCTGGTATGTACGTGGTTATCTCCTACGAGGCCCGCCTGGCTCGTAGGTAGCTATTGTTTCATACGTAGCTTATTAGCACGTATGTGGTTGTTACTCATATATAGCTTGTTAGCTAGCACACTGTTCGTTGTGCTCATCTAGGGTGATATTACCACCCTAAGGGCTATCGACCATCAAAACATATGTTTTCTTACCCTAAGGAACTGTGGAGGAGTCACTCCTTGTGTACCGTCGAATCTTAACCAGGGTAGGTTGATCGAGGACCGGAGTATAGACGAAATCCAAGTTTAGGGTAGCGGCATGCATGTATATTCGCACGGCCGAGGTCTTGGATTGATCGGCCAGGAACCGGATCCCGAGGGATTCTGGTAAGTCTAGGTTGAGCAGCCTAGTAGAGTTGTCTTGCAAAGTCTAAATTAAGGCCTAGCATGTTGTGGTTATAATATTGTCCTCCCTAGGAGTGTTCAGGGCTAGAGACATTATTAGGGTAGTGACTTATAAAGATCACTACTTAAAACTTTTACTGGAAGAGAGGAGTCGGTTGTAGGGGGCACCTTATAACTAACTCGTCCCTTGAGACAGACCAGGTGGTGTATTGGATTGTACCTTCCCGTCAAAGGGATACGTACGGTGCCTTCTCACAAGTTGGGAGCACGGTTTGCGTATCTCGCTCTGTTAATTCCTGAAATACCGTGGCTGGGGTGCCACAGGATGCATTGTGCAGTCCTGCGCTTGCGAGACCCCAGAGGGTGCCACAGGGTAGGCTTCGCGTTACCCTGCGCTTGCGAGACCCTATGGTTTGATTTTGGAACGAGGCCCGATACACTGGGATCGTCAGTGAGGTCCGGCATGCCGGGTAGTAGTGGAAAACGGAGACACCATAAACAGACTGCATAGGGGGACTTGATCCCTTCTGCAACCTCACAAAGTCATGGAGTATTGTCAGGAACAGGTTGTGTACAATTAGAATTCATAACGCGGGTTCAAATTCCTATATATATGGAGAAACGGCTTGAGATGGGGCGCATGTAGTATGGGCTGCATGTTACTTTCGGAGACTTGCTGACATTAGAATAGGAGCATCCTAGTTCTAGTTAAATATCGCATTAGAATCTAGTCATAGCACTCACGAACACTTAAACTACACCAACACCATTGCCATGTTTTGTATGTTGTTTGGGAGATTCGCTGCTTTGATATCAGCCTTTAAGTGTCAGTGAATACTGACGTTCCCACTTCCATAGGTACTGGATCGCCGAAGTACAAGGGCGAGATTCAGGAGGACTCAAGGCAAGGAAAGCAAGGAGTCAATGTCATGTTTAGTTCCGCTGTAATATGTCTATTAGTTGAAAATTTCTCTGATGTAAGATGTTGAAGGTTGTAATACTTGAAAATGTAAAGGTAATGTTGTAACTCTATGGTAATGTATTGCAGTTGTATAATGTTCAGACATGTAATACATTGGGTGTTGAATAAAAAGTTTTAAATTCTCCTGTTTTTCTGTGTATTGTGACTAATTGAAGAAAAGGTCTTGGCTCGTGTCTCGGTTTTCCCAGTATTGGAAATCGGGGCGCTACATCGGAGTCCAACGCTCGGCTCGACTGCACTCCCTCAGTATCCCGAACCGAGCGGGCGAGGAACCGACCTCCACATATGGAGAAAAATTCCGCCGAACCAATTTCACCATTGGACGTCTCAAAATGCGTACTAGAACATGATGAACGGATCAGATTGTGCCACGTATCCACAAAATGACAAGATAGCATTTTCTCGAAACTCGAGCCTCCCGACTCGTGATTCGTGCCATGATCGTGATCGACCGTCCGGATTGAACCACTCTAACGGCGAGTTTGGAGTCTAATGCTCGGCCCGACTGCACTCCCTCAGTATCCCGAGCCGAGCGGATGAGGAACCGACCCCACATATGGAGAAAAATTCCGCCGAACCAATTTCACCATTGGATCGTCTCAAGATGCGTACTAGAACATGATGAACGGATCAGATCGTGCCACGTATCCACAAAACGACAAGATAGTGTTTTCTCGAAACTCGAGCCTCCCGCCTCGTGATTCGTGCCACGATCGTAACCAACCATCCAGATTGAGCCGCGTGGTTCGGGTCTGAAATCCGAGCTACCACACCACCGAAGTGCAAAGTTGCCTCGGTATACTCCGAGCAAGAGCTAAAGTTCTTCAGCTAAGGCAAGAGTTCTATGGCTAGAACGCTCGAAGAAGCTAACTATTGGTTCTTATGGTTCGTTTCAAGAGTAAGGCAACGACGGCACAACAATGGGCAGACAAATTTCGATTTCATTAAAACAACTTGATAAATTTACAAGGCAAGAAGTTACAACAAAAAAGCAACTTGATAAATTTACAAGGCAAGAAATTACAACGAAGCAGACGATGCAAGAAATCAAAAGTCTAGTACAACTAGTTCAGCGCCTCCTTGGAATGGGGACATTCCGATTCAGGGACACTCGGCCTTTTCGTCTCTTCATCTCTAAGCTCGTCTCTAGGTCGACGAACTGGGATGCCTTTTCGCCACTAACCCTAACAGTGGCACCGACCGAGGCTCCGCTCGAGCTAACAGCTACAACGCTTTGGGCATCGGTCACAGTGGCGAGCTCGTAAAAGGAGATCCCTTGCTCTCTCTCCTCGCGAGTGCACGAGGTGCTGTGGACGTTAGTCCTCACAGGCTGAGGCTTCAGACGAGCCACTTCCTCTTCGAGCTCAACGATCCTGTCTTTCAAAGTGTCGTCCTTAACCAGTATCTTGAATCGAGGGAGTTTCGCCGAACCCGGGTACTCAGCACTATCAGATATAATGCGACGCAAATTGGTCACCTCGATGCTCTTGTCGACCGTGACCCTCTGCAGCTGCTCGACCTTCGTCGCAAGCTCGTCTCGCTCGGCCAGCACCGAGGCCAGCTCTTCCTCCTTCGTCGAGAGCTCCTCCTCGACTATCCGTAAGTGGTGCACCTCAGCTAGCAGCTTGCTGTTCGTCTTCTCCACATTGAGCGACACTCTCCTGATCAGCTCGATCTCACCCTCGAGGCAAGCCTTGCGAGACTGCTTAAATAGTTCAGCACAACGCCGAGCTGCTGTGGTATCTAGAGCATGTTCGAGGATCTGAAAGACGAGAACATCACATTGAAAGACTAAAGTCCGAACCAAACACTTAGACAAATTTGAAATAAGATTTTCATTCATAAAGAAGAGGCAGTAACCAGTCCGCAAAAAGGCGTTACATTCTAAAAAAGGAAAAACAAAATTACAAAAGATGAGGAGATCAGGGGTCCACCTGCGTCGTCGGCTCGACCACAGGCACCTCGCCAGACGGCCCCTCATTCCCCGTCACCCCGGCCTGGGGGTCGACCACCACGGTCCCAGGGTCGGCAGGCATTTCCTCGTCCCGCTGTCCCGCCTCCTCCTCGTCGCCTTCCTCCTCTTTGCCTTCCTCCTCGTCGCCCTCTTCCACAGCTCCGGGCCACAGCCTGTATCCGACCCGCTGAAAGCCGGGGATGCGGTCCTGGACATGGTCGAGCGCCCTCTCGTAGGACTTCTCCATGTTGGAGGCCATGTGCGCCTGCGCCTCGGCCTCAACCTCCGCCCTTATCACCGCCACCACGGCGTCCTTCTCCGCCTTCGCCTCCGCCAGAGCCTTCGCCGATGCCGCCAGCTCCTCGGCAGCCTTGGTGACCTTGGCAACCTCCTCCGCTAGCCACCCCTTCGCTCGCTCCAGGTCTGCCTCAAGGTCAGCGACCCGGACCGCCAAGCCATCCGCACATCTCTGCTCTGCCTCGAGCTGCTGAACCGCCCTCACCTTCTCCACCCTATCCTTATCGCTGGCGGCCTTCACCTCCCTCTCCTGTTCGGCGAACTCTTGAAGGAGGTGGCCGAAGTGACAAGTGGCCTGCCGAAGGAAAAAGAGAATAAGAACAAAGTAAAAGCCGAACGGTAGACTTAAGAAATTCTCAAGAAAAATGAATGCAAAGCTTACCGACACAAGCGACCGAGCGACTTCGTAGGTGTCATCGCCAGTCGTCCCCACCTTCAGTGCGGCTCAATCCTTCAGGGTCGCTAAGTGCTTGACGGCTTGCATGCACATCTGTGAGTCTCCGAGGAAGCCGTCGTGGTTCTTGACTCACCAGTCCAGGACGAACAGCTTCTTATGCTGCTCGATCAGGATCTCCTCGGCCTGAATGGTCAGGGGCGGAGCCTCGAGCGACAGCGCCTTCGAAACGTTGAAGGCCTCACCGGCCGTGGCAGACGCGGCAGGAGCCGAGGGGTCGGCGGAGACGACCACTGTCGGCGAGGGGACCTCAGGAACAGCAGTAGGTGGAGCAACTTCCGAAGGAGCCTTAGAGGGCCGGCCGGACGAAGCCATTGTGCTCGGCCTCTTCCTTTTCCTTCCGTTGGCAACCTTGCCTCGCTCGTTCATCATCCCCAGAAAATCCATCCTCAGCGCTTCTGTTCCAAACAAAAAAACAAACAGCAAGTTAGAGAAACGAGCAAGGAACTTGGAAAAAAAAATATTACGAGATGTCAGGAGCGTACTCGGATCGATCGGACTAAGGCCTGACCCGTGTAGCACCTCCTCGGTTATTTCCCTCCAGCTCAACATTGGGAGAGCGATGATCTTCTCCGCCACTTCCACCTCGGCCACTGTCAGTACCGGGTCAACCCTTGCGAACTTCGGCACCTCTAGTTTCCACCGAGACGGAATGTTCAACATCGAGGGCTCCCTCAACAAAAAGAACTTCTCCTTCCACCTTTTTATCGAGTTTGGATTCTCTATAAGCCTAATGCCTTTCCGGGGTGACAGGTAGTAGCGATGCTCAGTCTTGTGCATTCGGTGAATTCGATACATGCTCCGAAGGATCGTCATGTCTGGCTCGACCTCGGCGTTGCGGCACTGCAGCAAGAAGGCATTCATGTGGCGCCAAGTGTTCGGCATAAACTGGGTCGTTGCCAGGCAGTACCACTGGAGGACCTCTAACACAAAGGGGTGCAGAGGAAAGCGCAATTCGGCGTTCAGCGAGTCGTAGTCGAACATGCACATATCCGACGACGACAGTTTGGAGTTCACTCGCATCCCAGGGCCGGGGAGGATCAGCTTGTACTCCGGAGGGATGGCGAACCCTTTTCTGATCCGGAGCAGGTCCTTCTCGGATAATACCGACGCAATCTCGTCCGCCTCGGTAGTCAAGACCGGCTTGTTCTCCTCGTACACTGCCGACCGACCTACGATCGCCTTCTCCAGAAGCTCACCCTCGTATTGCCTGACTCCAGCATGGCCGGACAGTACACAAGGGTACCGGCCCGACTCAGGTGCACGCCTCTCGGTCTCTACGATCTCCTCGACTACAGGAGATCGGGCCACTGCCTTCTTCTTCTTCCTCTTCACCTCGGCCACGGACGGCTCGGCCACCTCCTTCCCCTTTCTTCGGATCTCCATTCGCCTCCTCTCCTCGGCGCCACTATCGCCCGAGGACGAGGCCTCACTCCCCGAGTCTACTCTTGACATATCTAAGAAAAGCTAAGACAAATAAACTGACCTTGGTGTGACGTGCCCTTGAAGTGACGTTCACGGTCAGAATTAGTTCGTCGGAAATTGCCTGGCCCACGCGATAGCTAACGCAACCGCCTTGGAGCTAAAATCGCCGCTAGCACAGCACACAGAGAGTAAAAGTGAAAACTTGGAGTGAAAAGTGAGCAATGAGCTCTGGGGTGGGGGAGTGAGAATTTATAACCTCAAAGCAACATTTGGGCTTCCTTGGGCATTTAAAAGCCCACTAAGAGAAGGCAAAACGCCAAAGCGGAGAGTTGCGACGTTTCAAAACAAAAACTCTTCAAATCGCTTAAGTCCATGACTCGGCCACCGGAATGTCTAGCCGAGCTACCAAACAGCTTGGCAAAGCAACTAAGCTACTAGGTCGGAGGATGGCGACGGTTCAGAACCAGGACTCGTCAAAACACTAACTCTATTCCTCGGCAAACAACACCTTGACGTGCCACCGAACAACCGTTCTAACCGGACCGAGGTGCCGAGGTACCGACCTCCACATATGGAGAAAAATTCTGCCGAGGCCGAATCACCGTCGGATCATTCCAAAATTCGTGTCAAAACTTGATGGACGGTTCAGATAGCGCCACGCTCACAAAATGACAAAATAACGTTTTCTCGTGATCTGAACCCCGTCCTCGTGATTCACGCCGGGATGGACGCTCCAGATCTAGCCATGAGTACCTTCCGAGCTTCCAGCCACCGGTGTGCCTAGCCGAGCTACCGAACAGCTTGGCTAAGCAACCGAGCTACTGAGTCGGAGGGTGGCGACGGTTCAAAGCCAGAACTCTTCAAAGCACCTAACTCCATTCCTCGGCAAACAACACCTCGACCTGCCACCGAACAACCGTTCTAACCGAACCGAGGTGCCGAGGTACCGACCTCCACATATTGAGAAAAATTCTGCCGAGGCCGAATCACCGTTGGATCGTTCGTGTCAAAACTTGATGGACGGTTCAGATAGCGCCACGCTCACAAAACGATAAAATAATGTTTTCTTGTGATCTGAACCCCGTCCTCGCAATTCACGCCGTGATGGACCCTCAGGATCGCGCCACGTAGCTCGGCAGATCCTGAGGCTCCGGGCCGAGCTGCAGAAGGAGCCGAACCGAGGTGCCGAGGAACCGACCCCCACATATGGAGAAAAATTCCGCCGAACCTCCTCGGCCGTTGGATCTTGTCAAAAAACGTGCTCGACGTGATGGACAGCTCAGATCTTGCCACGTTCACTAAACGACAAGATAGCATTTTTTGGGGATCCACGCTGAGATGGACGCTCAGGATCTTGTCACGTAGTTCGGCAGATTCCGAGCTAAATTTGAGCTACCGAACAGCTGGGCTGGACCGCCGAGCCCCTAATACAGTAGACAAGGAATTCAGCCACCGGAGCGCTTAGCCGAGCTAACGAACAGCTTGGTCGAGCCTTCGAGCTACTAGGTCGAACCGAACGTCCTGTCGGAGCACTTATTCGGCCTACAACGCCGAGCTGCCGAGCCGAGTGGATGAGGAACCGACCTCCACATATGGAGAAACTATCTACTGATCCTCCTCAGCCATTGGATCTTGTCAAAAAATGTGTTCGACGCGATGGACGGCTTAGATCTTGCCACGTTCACTAAACGATAAGATAGCATTTTTTGGGATCCGCGCTGAGATGGACGATCAGGATCTTGCCATGTTGTTCGGCAGATTTCGAGGTAACGAGTCAAGCTGCCGAGGAGACGAACCGAGCGACCGAGGCACCGATTCTCTCATACGGAGAAACTATCTGCCGAGCAACATGGATCGTCCGATCGCCCAGAAAATCGTGCTCGACGCTGATGGAGGGCTCAGACCGTGCCACGCCATAAATCGTTATTAAAATTAGTTTTTATTTATTTTAATCGTTTTATTTATTTAAAAATTGCAAAAATTACTAAAAATTCGGGAAAATTAACTAAAAATTCTATGAAATAATTATAAATTCAGGGGCATAATTTTGAGCCCCTGAACGAACAATTGTTGCCTAGAACGTGTTGTTAAGACCCCCAAACGACCGGTTAACACTTTGCAAAATTAAATAAATAATCCAAAAAATAGATAAAAATCACCAAACATCCAGAAAAGCTCAAGAACAACTTAGAGTGCAACCAACTTGAAAAATCGCCGCACTACCTCCTTCAAAGATTCAAAACCTTCCATTTGGACTCCGATACAACTCCACTAGCCATTAAAACAGCAAAACTACTCCTCAAAGGCTGATCAAACTCAGTCTTCGGGAGTGGGGGGCTCGTGATATGGCTAAAAATGGGGTTAAATCGGGACCGTCCAAACCGGGCACGAATCTTGAAGCCAGGGGTAAAATGGTAATTTCACCTACCAATGGGTCTATAGCGGATACTGGTTCTCCTCCTCGAAGACCCGCTAACCCGTGAACGGATCCACCTCAACTTGGTGCGGGTTTCAACCCGTAGCAAACCCGGTCCAGAAAGGATAGAATTAGGGTTTCTGATTAAATCCTAATCAACGGCCCTGATTCATATCTATCCTTTCACTGGGGATTAGTGATTACATTCCTTATCTAACCACAGGGATTACATTCCTAATCTGACCCCAGCGGCACCTATAAATACCCCCCATCCATCTCCATTAAGAGGTAATCAATCTTTTGCCAGTTTTACTCTCTTTCATAATCACTTCTGATTACTGACTTGAGCGTCGGAGGGTGCGTCGCCGGGATCAACCCCGCTGTTTTGCACTTTTTGCAGGTGAACGGTGGGAGTCAACGGTCAGTCTCCGGCGGAACAAGCAACAGGTTTGCTATTCAAAGTTTTCCAAGAATCCACAAATACTATCTGTTTGCCCCCACACCAGATTTAGCGGCAACACTAACCCATATGGAATTGTGTAATTCCAGTTTATAGGTTGAGAGTTATTATTTTCCAAAGATGGAACGGACCTAGTCTTAGTTAAAATATTATTGGCTAAGTAAACCAGTTTCTCCCTGTTTGTACACTTGATGGAACTTAGTGTTTTCGAGAACTCAAATGATAGAATCTGAAAGAGGTGTTCAACTAGGAAGTTGAAGTAGACACTCCCACCTTTCCATAGGACCCGGAATTGAGAATTTTCGATGAGTGAGCAAACTTTTATGATATTGGAAAGGTGAAACGAGTGTAAGAAGAATATACTATTGAGAGTATATGAGGTTTTATAGTATCAAGATGATTAAGTTCGAGGAAATGGTTAGTTGGAGAGTTGTAGACTAGGGTTCTATCTTTCCAGAATGGATAGTATCAACCAATTCTGTATTGTGTGTTGGAAGTTATGGACGTTGTAAGTTAGCAATCTGTTGTTTAGACTAAACTTTAAGTTTAAGTTGACTCGGGGACTTAAGTTCTATAAGAAATTGAGGGTGTCGTCCACTAGGGGATTGTAGTGGATCTCTCTACCCTTCTAGAAATTCTGAGTGTGTTGGATTCCGATGAGCGTAGCTTGGATCACAGCTACTGCTTTTTGTTGAACTATTTCATCGGAAAATTGATGAGGAACTCTCTGCATGCCGCAGTATGGTGATCATGAGCTATCGGGTTTTTAATGATGTTTAGCATTTCATTTGGAACATAGATAAGTTCCTGTGCTTAGTACTCATGGTGGACATGAGTGAGTTGGGATATAGCTCTGGTCGGTTTGTATTTGGTGTCTCGATGCCTGAGTCTGTCAGTGGTCAAGAATTGATGGTTATGTGTGTGCTTATCTTCATCTGAATTTTATTGCATCCTTGGGGCACCGTTGGACCACTCACTGAGGGTCACAGGCCGAAATTATTTGGTCGCTGACCTGTGAAGGTATTGGAAATCAGTGGATGTGATTCCTGTGATGATTGTTGTTTGACAGACCGGACAGGCTCGACATTGTTGATCGACCCCGAGTGTGATTAGGTATCAACTTGTTTCAATAAACTGCATTGATTAGGTTTTTCTTTATCATTTCGCTTGAAGATCGAATTTGTGTTAGGGGTGATTCCCTATAATCCAACTCGTTCTAAGAGTTAGCACTAGGTGGTGATACTATGGGGTTGTCTCCTCCTATCATTAGGGATACGTGCTGCGTGTGCGTATCTTGCACTGTTGATTCCTAAAGTACCATGGTAAGAACGGGACGTCAATTTCCTGGCGGATAGGGGGTTTTAGACCTTCGAGGCCGTCCTGTTCTATGTTGGTGGACACGAACGGATCATAAAGGATCTTCTGCGCAATGGATATGCTGCGTGTATATCTGTAAGTTCGTTATAGCTTTCGAGGAGGATCTGATACAATGATTATTGGTGACAACGGGGTAGCTCCCCGAATTATTTGTGTTATTTATACCTCCTCAACCATGTCATACTATCAGGAATAGGAAGTAGACCAAATTAGAATGCATTTCATAGCGAGGGTTCAAATCTCTGAACTGGAGAAACGGCTTGATCTGGGGCACATGTAGTATGGGATGCATGTGTGTCCAGAGTCTTGCTGACATTAGATTAAGTTCATCTGCTCTATACTCTGTATTTTTGTATTAGACCCAGGTCATGGCATACACGAACACTAGGAAATCAGGATACACGTTTATTTTCCATTCAAGATGAATTGCGAGTGTGATAGTTGAAGTGTATAATGAGTGTGAAAGTGATGTATTGCGAGACGTGATGATATATGTTGTAAGAAATGAATGAATGCGATGTTATGTGATATGAGATTGGAAAAGAACATGTTTATGAATGAAAATGAGTACGAAAGAATATAAGTCGTGAAGTCTGTAAATGCAAATGAATGGTAAATGAGATGCGGTTTATGTGAAAGTAGAGTTATTTGTGAATGATTTCCAACTAAGGATAAGTATGTTATGAGCAGGTATGGATATACATACAGGTGATGACTCAGAGGGTATTTGATGTGAAATCCCATTTATGATGTTTACATGTTCAGATTTCAAGTAAAGTTTGATTATCTTGGTATTCGTAAGTTCGTTCTGTTTTTACTTATAAAGTTTAATTTATTTGCTTAATTAGTAGATTATACTCACACTAGAAATGGCTAACCCCTTAGTGTTTGGGAGGGGGGGGGGGTAGGGAGTCCCTGGACTACCCTAGATCCCCTACTGTTACAGGTCCTCAGTAGTGCAGAGGTGAGGTGTAGACTCTGTGGAGTGGAGCCTTTGTTTTAAAATTGTTGTTTAAAGTTTAATTATGTGAATAGTGAATTTTATAATTTAAATTATATTTTAGATGTAATAGTACGTGGATGATGATGATGTAACACCCCGGATTCCCGTTATCGGATATCCGTGACACAACCAGAATCTTTGCCTTCAAATGCATCTCAACACATTAAATAACACAGAAATTTAAACACTTTTATTGCCATCAGAGTTACTACATCAAAATTACAAATATCAATATGTCATATCAAACTGTCATGCCTCCCCCTTTTTCTTTTGACTTCAAAATTCTATTCTTTCAATTTCTATATCACTTTAAACATAAACTAAGATAGTTATATTTCAAAGAAAACTTTGGCAGAATTTTCCCTGAAATTTCTGCCTGGAAACACAAAAAGCTTACGAAATTCTGCTCTAAATTCCGTAGCTCACATCACAGGCAATAATATCATGGGCTCCCCAAGCCAAAATGAGCAGAATCACACAGGCAATATAAATATCATGCTCCGGGGGCCAAACTCATAATAAGATATCAATTATCAATTAAAAACCATAAATTCCTTTGAAAACATAGTAAAGTTTTTAGAAAATAACTTATAAAACATACCACAGGGCCCAATACTCCACAACGAGATGGGTACGGGTAAAAAACATATCATGCCACTCCACATTATTACTCATCATCTGTAACACCCCGTACTTAAGCGGGTATATATATAATATTATATAGAAATATATAATATAATATATATATATATATAATATAAGAGATGAGATTGTTGGTATTAGGTGGTGGCCTATAGATCTTATGGGTTATGATTAAGGGATTGATGAAGGTAAGCCTATGGGATTTAGTATGAGGCATAAGTCATTAATGTGCATGTGGATTAAATGAAAGAATTCATGCATGCATGCTTGACCGTGAGTTGGCATGGGAATGAAGATCCCATATCGGAAAATGAGTGGAGAAGTGGGTGTGTTTATATAGGAAAAACCAAATGATAAAGGCACCTAAGGGTTAACCCACCTTTTGATGGTGCCTGTGGTGGGCGTGGCCAGTGTTTTGTGTCTGTTCTTTCGCGTGCACGCACGTGTAACTGCGTGCGCAGCTGAGCCGGGCTCGGGGCGTTATATTTCCTACTCCCACAAATCATGTAGATGTTGCGCTGACCCTGCTCAATCTCCCTCTTACCATTCATTACCTTACGACGACTATCTCATATTGCCAAAACTCCACATCGAGCTGTGTACTTACAGCCCCGAGAATCTAGAGTCCTCAACGATATCAGATTTCGCTGCTTCGAATGAATATGCATGACTTCTGTGAACTTTTTAGCATATGGCGTCTCTAATTCAAATATTCCCTCACCCATTACTTCACAAGTCTCCCCTCTAGTCGTTCTCACACTGCGCCCTATTGATGACTTGTAAGTAGAAAACATCCCCCTCTTGGAGCAAATGTGAGAATTCCCCGAATCAAGATACCAACTTGAATCAACATCCAAAGAACTTGAAACAAGAAGACATAGTTTGAAGTTATCAAATTCACCTGATTTACCTGAATCAGTTGCGCTAACTGCATTGGCTTGATTACCTCCTTTAGTAGCACTCTTTTGACTCAACCACTTGCGACAGTCTCTTTTGTAATGTCAAATTCTTCTACAGTAATGGAAATAAATCTTACCATTGTGTGCCTTCTCTCTTCCAATTGAAATATCACCATCCACCGCCACACCCTGCAAAAATAGACACTCCTTTATGAGTCTCCTTCCTTAGTTCATCTAATTACATACCCTTAATCATCCCGACTATTGTAAGTGTCTCCTTGGCTGACTTCCCATGTAGCATGGTAGTTATCAAGTGATCATAAAAAGTTGGTAGTGAATATATCAAGTTGAAAGCTTTATCCTCTTCACTAAGATCATCAGCGTTAATCGCCTTCAGTTCAGATATTACGTTATTGAATTCCACAATATGATCTTTAAGATGGGTACCTTTCTTCATTGAGAAGCTAAATAGTTTTCTCTTCCAGTACATTCGATTTAGCAATGACGATCCCGACTAGTCAGATTTGAGTCTGGCCCATAGACTCGCCACACTTGTCTCCTCAAGAATATTACACTTGACTTCGTTCGCCACTTGCAACCGGATTAAACTCAAAGACCTTCAAACAAATCTCATCTCACTTCTCCTACTTCATGTCAGTTGGATTCTTCTCTTCTAAGGCAAGGTGCAAGTCCTTCTGAACTAATACATCATACATATCCACCTTCTATAGATTCAAGTTGATCTTACCATCAAACTACTTGATCTTCGTCTTTTGATCTGTCATCTCTTCCAAGGAACTCGAACAAACCCACGAACCTGATTGCTCTGATATCAGTTGTTAGGAAAATAAGCGGTGCTACGACACTACTTGTTTAGAAAGTTAGCGGAATTCTTCTCTTTCGAGGATCTTGTTGAGTCTTCGACACGATCAACACAAATCACCTTGCAAAATTAGATTACACCAATCACATAAACACACAAGAATTTTCTTGATTGGGGTTTTCGCCTTAATCCGGGGGAGGATGAATTCAATATGTTATTTCAACTAGAGAAGATACAAGAATGTTACAATTATCACAACGACCCTTTCTCAAGCCTAACTAGAACTTGCTTGTTGTCTACAATGGAGAAAACTATCACCCTCTTAGATGAAGTACTATCTTCTTCAATTCGGTACTCAATAGAATCATATCATTCTAGGAGTCGTTACAATTAATTATATAGAGATCTAGAGAAATCCTAGTTTGATACACTTGATACACTTGATACACTAACCATCTGATTACTATTGAAGAGATAACCCTGCATTGAGAGCCATACGATCTGACTTGAAGACAAAGTTGGACTTCTCATAAATCAGCCAGACCCGAGCCCAAAAAATTCATCAGCGCCGCATTCGGTCGACTGACCCCAAGGTGCGGTCGACTGTCCTCTTGCGAGAAAATCCTGTACAGCCGGACGGTTGACTGATCCCTGGTACGGTCGACCACAACTGCTATTGTTGCTGTTGCAGACTGCTTTCCTTTTCTATTTTCAATCATTCGCTTCAATCATTCTCATTGCTTTATCGTTTTCTTCATTAAACATGTGTATACAAGACATATAAACCCAACACTTCTAACCTTTTTTGAACAGGTTAGGAAAATGGCAAATAAGAGAGCTGAAGAGAACAAGAAAGGGAGTCTTTCACTCATTCAAGTGTCCCTGCTTATGTTACCAGTTTAGTACTAGCATTACCTATCAAAAGACAAAAACTACAATTAATGAAGAAAATGCTTATGCTATTATAGTAGATAAAAAATAAACATATATTTTAGTAAACCTATCTCAATTTTTATTAGTTTATGAGTAATGCTTTAGCCACTACCAATTTTACTATCATTTCCTTCACTATCTTAGGTGGCGTACTCCTATTGGAGAGTTCTCCCACCTACTCTATGATTCCCTACCTATTGAAGTATGCCATCTAAGATAGTGAAGAGAAATATAGTGAAATTGGTAGTGGCTCTAGCATTACTCTTAGTTTATAGATAACTCATTCTATAATTATTTTTGGCAGTTTACCTACCAATTTGATAAACTTTTTTGTGGATTGCACACATCCACTTCTGCGCCCCTAATTTATATTTCTGACCATTTTACTCTTATAGTTAGTAAATGTTTAATAGTATTTTAATAGATAATAAAAAAATAATTCTTTGATTTATTTTCTTTAATTAAGATAGATTAATTCTATAATAACTATGGGTATTATGGTAAAAAATTCTTACAAAGAAGACATAAACCGTCATGTGATTAGTTTTTTTAAGATAGGTATGCGATCTGTAATTAAGTTTGTCAAAATAGGTAGGTAATCTGTCAAAAAAAGTTAGGGAATATGTTATACGAGTTTACTGAAATTTATTCTTTAAATTTACCCAAAGAATAAATATTAATGTTATGGTTAGATAACTTTGATTAATTGATGTATGAGAATAATTTTTTTGGGAGGGTACCTCCAAGCACCATTCGTAGGAATTATATTGAGTTAAAATTAAGCTGTTAGAAATGAGGTATGTGATCAAAGTTAAATTATTATTCTTAGCAAAAAAATTAAGTTGAAATATAAGTTACTATATTTTAGTGTGATATTTGCATACTTTTTTGGATAAGAGAATCTTGGCAGTTCACAAGTGTTATAATTTTTTATTATTATTAATTTTTTTTTGGATAATACAAGTGTTGTAAATTTAAGGTGCTGAAACTATGACTTTGTTTTTCCTGAATAAAAGTTTTAAATGATTTTATGAATTTTGGGCACGAGTAGATCCCAAGAAGGGTACAAAAATGAGGGAGAAAACTAAGTTTAATCTTTTTTACTCAAACAAAGAAGTTAGGGTTTAAAATCAAGCGGAGTTTATGGCAGAGTTTGAGTGGAGGTTTAGTTTAGGTTGAGTAAATAAATCGATTGCGGGATACACATCAACAACAGAAGATGAGAGTTGGGCTTTAGTCGTTCTCACATTTATGACAAATGTTAATCTGCTTTTTTATGATTATCTTGTGAGACTGATAATGGTGAAGATTACTGGCCCTTGGTATGTGATTTGAATCCAATCCAGTGAAATTATTCACTGGAGAGATCAAGTACCACACATCAATTTCATCATTCAAGAGGGCACATATGTTAATTCATTATGTGTAGTTGGATGGGCGACAGACCTCTCTAGATATTTGGTTGCTTGCAAATGCAATTATATATATATACACACACACATATTTAATATCTAATCTAATCTAATATTACAATTGGAGAAGGCCTTAGTGTCATTTGTCAATCTTTCAATATGTATGTTGCACGTACATAACTAATATGAAGGAGGTTTCAGATTCAAATCCTCACTAGGTCAGTTTTTATTTAATTTTTTTTTATTAAAACGTGCATTGTCCGTGCATAATTAATATAAAAGCTGTCTTATTTCGAGGCTAGACAATATCGAAATTTTTACTTTAAAATTATATATATTTATTAATACGTGCATCGCACATGTAAAATACTAATTATAAGTAATGGGCCACAGACCTCTCTAGTGAATAAGCTACTAGCGAGGATTCAGATCTCGTTATATATAGGAGAGGTCTGTGGCACATTACTTATAAGTGTGTGCGTGAGAATATATATATATATATATATATAGAACGGTGCACATTGTTTGCTTATATAAAATAGTTTTGAAGATCCAGCAAATTAATTGAAGTAACAAACATATTATATGAGAAACTTTTGGGAGTCCAGCAAAAAACATATTATATGATTTTTTTTTGAATTTTTTTTATGATTTTTTAATTTTCAAAATTTTAAATTTTTTTAGTTTTTTAATTTTTAATTTTGTAAAAATTTTCAAAATTTTTATTTTCTTAATTTTTTGAATAGAAGAGGGAAGGAGAAAGAGAGAGAGAGAGAAAATAATAATTAAATAAATATAGGAGTTGTTTTGGGTGGGGGATTTGAATTTGAGTTTTGGAGGGAAACTTTTGGGGGGAAAAATATGTTTTGTGAGGTTAGATCTGGGTCTTTGATTTTTTGGGGGATTGAAGGAGAGCCACCTGATAGCTTTCTTTGTGTTTTATTATATATATATATATATATATATATATATATATAGAGAGAGAGAGAGAGAGAGAGAGAGAGAGAGAGAGAGCAATGCTCCATTGAAAACGGGTCTGTTTTCACAAACCCGTGAAAACAGACCCGTTTTGGTTGTATGAACTTAGGCCGTTGTTCAAACAACGACCTAGGTTATAAAAAATTGAATGAATCTAGGCCGTTGTGTGGAGCAACAACCTTTTATAACCTAGGCTGTTAGGAAATAAAATTTCGTTGTTTCAAACAACCGTTGTTCCAAACAACCGCCTAGGTTCATTCAATTTTTTGTAACCTAGGTTGTTATTTCAAACAACGGCTTAGGTTCATTCGAAACTTTAGAGCGAATGAGGCGAAGAGTTATTTGGGGCGAAATTCCTAAAATACCCCTCACAACTTAAGTGAGATGGGTGATGGGCGGGCTCGATCACGGCCGTTGGATCAAGATGAACTTGATCCAATGGCCAGAAACGCTGTTTTCTCAGGTCTATAAAAACAGACCCATTTTCAATGGAGCATATATATATATATATATATATATATATATATATATATATATATATATATATATATATATATATATATGTAACCCCTGTTTCCTGTATTTGTATTTTTCTCCTGTATTTCATTTCCATGTACTCTTTTATCAATCCAAGATTTGTATTTTTGTCCCAGTTCTAATAAAAATCATTCATTGTTTCGACTCAATTTTGTGCCAATATTTATTGAAATTGCATTGCTCTTATCAGCTCTAATTTGTTGTTCTTCCTGAAGAGTCGACTGTTTCATCTCATCTAATTCATGTAGCCTAATTATAGTGAATTTTGACTCAATCTCCTTTTGGATCCACTCAAACTTGCTACCCAATAACTCACAACCCAATAACCATATACTATTTAAACCCTAACCTAACCTAACCCTAACCCTATTACCCTACCGTTCTACCCCAAACACCAGCCGCCAAACCCTTCTTTTAACTGTGCATCGTTTTCGTCCAGAGCTCCCGACTCTTCGCATCCCTTCCTCGCCGCCTCAGCCTCGAACCCAATCCATCTCCCTGTCGTCACCCCTACACTCGTGCCCTCAACCTTCGTCGATTCTTCCCGCTCATAGTCGAGCCCCTACTTCCGAACCCATCGCCATTGCTGAATCCCCTAGCCCTTCGCTAACGTCCACTTGCTCCGCTCTCACCACCAGCCTCGTCTCCCCATCATCGTCCTCATCCCCGCACCTCTCGTGAGCAATCGTCTTCCTCATCTCCTTACCCATCCACCTTCGTCGACCTCCGCACCCATTACCCTCGCCTGTGCTCATCATCGTCGTCACCCCCTACTGCAGAACCCCTCCTCACCCTCGTCGTCGTCCATAGCCGCGAGCACCCCGCCGTCTCCTCCTCTGTTCCGTCGTGAAACAGAGCACTCACCATTTCGTGCCCCTCGCCATCTCTGCCTCGACGCTCCCCGCCGTCATCGAACACCACCGCCAGACACATTCGCCACCGCAGCGCAGCCCACAGCCCTCGCCGCAGCCACCACACCTGAGTCACACTCTCTCTCTCTGTGTGTGTGTTGCTTAGAAGAAGGAAGAGAAGGAAGAGAAGGAAGAAGGAGAGGTTGCCTTGAATCTGGGCCGCACGATCTCATCAAGATCGTGACCTTCATCATCGGATCATATTTGATCTGATCTCCATCATCAGATCCGATCGAAGTGATCTGAGCCGTTCATTCACCTTGATCGCGATCTCCATCAAGATCCGTGACGGGATCCATTCCCATTATTCCCCCGTCAGATTCATCGTCTACACCCCAACGCAAGTATCTTCTTGTACAACTTATTATTTTAGTACAAGCTTTTCTTTGAAAATACTGCAAGTAGATTGTAGTTGTGACTTCCCGTTGGCTTATCAGTTGATGATCTCATTTTACACCTTGTCAATTACATGTTCTAAGAGTCACAACCTTCTGTTGATACACTCGTTCACAACTAGTATAATTATGATACATTTCATGCAAAAATTGTCTTATCTGGTTTCTGTCCTGTCATGGCTTGCTGTTTCGACCTCGATAAAACCAGAATCTGGAGTTGAGTCCTCAATATGAAACTTAGCCCCAGACGTTTAGTTTACCACCCTTTTAACGGAGTTGAATTTCGAGTTACGGTTTGTGAGATATCGCAGTTTTACTACTGCTGTGTAGGTAATCGCAGATCCATAAAAACTGCTGCATCACTTTGTTTTACAATTAATTTAACTATGCTACTAGTAAGATAATGACTTGAAATTTTTCATGCTGATACTGGATGCCTTAGAGAACATTTCATAATTTTATTGGAATTAATTAATGAAGTTTCAACCCTGTTTCATATGTATAAACTCAGTTTTACAAATTCTGGCTGAACACAAATGCTGTATAGTTTGCTGTTTTGACATCAATTGCTACAACTTTTATGTACTTTAATTATATGCGTTGGAACCGGGCAGGAGTCTAGTTTCTATACCTTCTGACGGATCCACATTTTCTATCTTGTAACAACGGAAATTGCAGTTTTGGTGCAGCAACGTCATGCTGTCTAGAATTGGTATTCTCGTAGTTCTTGATAATTTTAATTTGTGTCGACCCTCGAATATGCCTTCTAATTATCTTAAACTTGTTCCATATTCTTGATCATGTTTACTTGACCTGTTTCACATACTTTCATGCTTGTTTGATGATAATAATAAATAATAAGCCGGGGTTTAAGGGAAAGACCATAGTAGTGGACAATATAGGTAAATGTACTCGGAAGGGGGCCCGTGTTTCCCACTTGATACATGCTTCATGAAATAGTTATATTGTTATCCGATTCATGAACTAGTTACTATTGATTCATGAACTAGTATATTATTATTTGATTCATGAACTAGTATATTATTGATTCATGAACTAGTATATTATTATTTGATTCATGGACTTGTTATTACTTGATTCATGGACTATTATATTTTGATTTATGACTTGTCTTCTTATTACTTGACACATGAACTAGTTATATGATTACTCGATTCATGAACATAGCTTTCTTGATACTTGATGCCTGAGTACACCGCCCTATAAAATCCACCACTAGACCTAAACGTAACTGATTGTATGTAGCAACCATGTAGTAAAAGTACGGATGCATGAAGTGCTACCTAGATAGAATTAAACATTAGACTTAAGATTAACTTGTCACTTGTACACACTTGATACCCTACTTGATACTTGTAACTTGATACTTGTAATTTGATACTTGTTACTTGACACTTGTACATGATACTTGTTACTTGATGCTTGATACAATTACAAATTCACTTGTCTCTTGTTCCACTACTAGAACTTGTTACCAAATCTTTTCACTTGAGTTGTCTTTCTTGCCAGCTAGTTTCTTGAATCCTACTACTTGTTGCATCCCTATTATATTATGTTATACATTCTTGATTCCAGATCATGTTTCATATTTTCTTACATCTATTTCATACCCTTGTTTGTACTACTTGCGGCCCTAACTTGCACTAAGGGCGTTTGTATTTGTTTTCTCTATTTTCCTTTTTTTTTTTATATATATACATACTTTGGAGACGAATTGCATGCTAGAATTGGTGAGCAGACGCTCTAGGCTTCGCCTGGGGAAAAACTGCTTTAATTATTTTGTATTTGAGTTATTTATATTTTTTGCTACTTGGAACTTGTAACGGGCTTGTAGTCCCGAAGTTTTATCTTTTGATCCGGATCTGAAAATTATTTGGGATATTATATTTTGTTTCAATTATTTTCTGTTGATTAATAAATTATTCATGCATGCGTGGCTGTGTATATTTTGTTATATTCTTGTTATGATGCTAAGTCGATCCTACAACTCATGAGTGATGAAAATTATTCGCTGGGCTTTGTCACGCGCTCTTATTCCGTATTTTTGGAAAGCGGGGACGTGACAATATATATATATATATATATATATATTTGAATTAGTCATGACTTGCACAATTTTAGTCAGACCGAGATGCATGAGTTTTGTAACAACTGATGATAGCAAAAATCGCATCAAATCAGGGTTGTACGATTATAGCACAGATCCTAAATCTTCTACAAGTAGATTAACCAGAACGTGCCTCTTTAACAGGTCCGGATCTTCTTCAAGCTCATCTACAAGACATGAGCCGATTTTAAGCCTATTAAAAGCTACTAGGCTCACTAGAACTGTAAGTGAAGTCTCTTATCCCCAAATAAGAGAGTTTTATCTCTTAAGGAGAGAGAATCAACAGGAGATAAATGAATCATATTAATCTAACAGATCCATATCAATCTCCTAAATTATTTTTCAGGCATATAAATATCCTCTCCCTCCTCAGTCAGAAGGTAATTAATAAATTGGCATTTTCTCACTCAAAATATCTTTCTCTCGGGTTATGACTTGAGCGTCGGAGGGTATGTCTTCGGGGCCACCGTGGTATTTCAGGCTTTTCGCAGGTCCATCGACCGCGCCAGCAACTGTCAGATTCATATCACGATGTTCAATTAAAGATACAAATTCACTCTCGGGAGCTCTAACTACCTTTTATGGCAACGATTAAAGTTTAGATTTTTAGTAGTTTCCTCTAAATATAAAGTCACTATCTGTTTGCTCCCACACCAAAATAAGCAACAACTGATTCACGCTATCTGTGAAAAACTACACAGGTCAGACTTACTGCCATGCCACCAAGACTAAGAGGGAGAGCGGCAGCCTTATGCCATCGTACCAACTCTCTTTGTTAACCAGCTCCTCCCGTGGAGGACCCAATTCCTCATCATCAGCTAGATCAGTCCCAACTGTTGGTGTATGTCGTAGAGGCCACTTGTGTATTGACATTACTGGTTTACATTACATCATAATATTTATTTCATATATGAGATATTTTATTTATTATGTTTTTTTATTGTGATTAAATGAACATAATAAAGTCCTCAGAATAGTAGGTTTAATACCAAGGGATATCAAGTGCTTGACTTGATTGTGAGAGTCAATTGATTGTAATCAGAACATTATTCTTAAATGTACCTAGTAAAGTATTATAGTAAATTAGGACAAAAATAATAAATAGAGACTAGTATGTGCGTAGACTGATAATCATATCTCACGGGTCATGGATATGAGATATCAAGACTCTACATGGGTACATATTAGAGTAATAATGTACTGGACTGACCCACCATGAGAACGCTGCATGGATCGTTACATGAGTGTCATAAGCGGCTCTCACAGTGACCATGGTGTACGTAGTCCTTTGGCTTGAAGTCACAACGGTTCCCTACTGAGAAGTTGTATGTTTTAATGTCGTCAAACGTTGCTTATAATAAGGTTATTATAAAGGCGACTGTTGAATATACTACAAATCATGCAAGGGATGTGAGTGACTTGATTGAGTAAGACTGCAAAATGTATGGCCGTGCTCAAAATGCGTCAATATGAGATATTGAGCGCATTTATTTTAGTAAGTCTACTTGGACATCAAGAAACCAAACATTGAACTATACAAGGGTGACACGCTCTATGCCATGTAGTCAATTAAGATATCTGGACAAAGGGACTAGACTACATGGTAACATTGGTCATGGATAGGTTATGTCAAATCATTAACATTTCTGTTACTTGAGTAGCAGTAATGTATTGCTAGATACCGCTCATTGTTAGTAATACTAGAAAATAATTTTAGTATTTCTGTCAACGAAATGAGAACCTACATGGTCACACACTTAGAATGGATCAAAATTGGGATTTAAATTCATAAGATGAATTTAATTGGGGATCCAAGAAAGACTTGTACTCCTGACATTGGTTGAACATTTAATTAGATTAAATGGGTTGACTAAAGTTCAAAGGCCCACACACGAATCTGACCCAGGTCAGATTGTGAGCCCAACAGCCTTATTACTCTCTTAGGGTTAATCTTCTGCACCTATATATATATGATACGTATCTGTGGAAAAGTCACACATGAGAAAACCCTAGCCGTCACAAAAATTGTGTGAGAGAGAGATCGTGAGGTACATCCCCTTCCCACAGCTAGCACTGCGGCATGAGGAAGAGCTTGATTTGATCCATTCATGTGGATACCGTAGAGGCACCGTAATATTATAGTGATGTGATCAGCATACTATAGAGACAACAAATCCATCTTCAAGGTCTAACTTCTAAACACGATTTATGGTTTTCGCATGGATCCATGACTAGGTTTCAATATTTTTTTTGTAAATTTTCCGCTGTTTATTTAATCTGTGATTGCCTTCAAAACATAACAGTGGTATCAGAGCCACTTGCGAAACCTTAATTCGGTTATGTATAATATGTGATTATTCATGATATGTTCGCTCTTTTGGAAGAAAGATTCATATATGATATAATTTTTTCAACAGTTTCAATATAAGGATTTGTTTATGTGTTGGTTGTTAACACAGATACCACACCCGGGTAGCCCTCGGTTTGGAACAATTGAAAACCCTGGAGCAGCAATATGTGATTTGTAGTGATGTTAGGATTTCTTAAAGCATGAAGAGTTCATGCACCTACGTCGTTTGTAGTGGCGTTAAGGTTTCTTAAAACACGAAGAGTTCATGCTCTGGCGGTGGCAAGGGATGATGAGGCAAATTTTTTGCTCTGGGACCCCCGTGCCAACTCTGCGTAGGGCAATATTAATTTGCTGAAAACTAATCATTTTAAAATAAACTAAATAAAATCATAACCACATATTATTTGTTTATTATGTTATATGATGCATGGTGCATAGTTGCAGGGCCGGCCCGGAGATGCGGGTTGCCCTAGCCAAGCTCATGTTTTGTTGCCCAATAATAATTTTTTTAATAAAACAACAAAAGGTAAAAGTAAAAGCAAATAAAATTAATTTTCACAAAGCCATGGAAAACACCAAATGTATACTAAGCCATGGAAAGCAATTTATGCAAAAATATTTCATAATTTAAAATAAAAATCAATCTAGGAACTGAAAATTTTGTAAGCTCCAAAGCTATAGAACATTTAAGCAAACTAAGATTTACCTATGTGAAACGACCTTGGGCATAGATCACAAAGAATAAGTTATCCACCATCTGCACAGATGCTACAAAGATCATCATTTTTACTGACTGACAATTTTCGATCATTTGACAGGGAAATAGATAGCTCATGAAGTGATACACCATTCGAAGTGCAAATATTATTATATCTGAAAAACAAATGAAAATAAGAAGAAGCATATAATGGTAAACTTAAGCAATACAATGGTGAAAAAGAAGAAGCATATAATGGTAAACTCAGGCAATAAAAACGAAGGCGGGAAGGCCGTTGTTTCTAATGATTTGATTTTACATATTTAGACTAATTTAGATGTGTAGATCAATGTAAACTCAAGCAAAGAAAGATTATGACAACTTGAATCCTAAATATTAATATACCTTATTGTTAGGAACTTTCATTACAAATTGTTCTGCACCAATTGGCACATTTCCAACTCTTCGTGCAGAAATACTACAGGAATCCCCAGCTTCGGCCTTTACAAAATATCAAGTTAAATATGTAGAGCATGATAAAAAATCTATAAACTAAAAGCTTTATACTGGAGATATAACAGAAAATGATACCTCAGCAAGACAATCATCGATTAACTGCTCAGCCCTGCTAATTTGCTCAGGATTGCCAACAAGTTTGACCAATCTAGTCTCTGAATTAGGATCAGCATCCATATCTCTCATTACTTGCATCTTGGCTCCTGACTGTGCCTGTAGATACTTGATAGTCTCTCCACCTTTCCCAATGATAACTCCAACCTGAACAAAACATTCATACAAATTTGAAGCAGACAGAGATAGATCTCAAAAACTATGCTGGAAAATTAGAGAGAGAGAGAGAGAGAGAGAGAGAGAGAGAGAGAGAGAGAGAGCTGTACTCTTCCATTTGGAATTTCTATCTTTTTGCTTGAGCCTTGATAGCCATATGCAGCAGAATTTGAAGCAGGTGTCAACACAACATGGGACACGAATGACTGGACAGAGGGCTTTTGTGAATAATCTGATAAACAAAAAGGGGGAGAAAACAAAGTTAAAAGCAAAAACACCTTAATCTCAATAGCCCTTCACAGTTTTCACAAGATGTAAGACGATAGTTGGTCTCCCATATTAAAATATTGGCATTTGTTGTTAGGTTTTGTTAGTAAGGAAATATCTGTAACAGTTATAATAAGAGAATAAGGGGGCTTCATCTCAAAAATCATATCTCAGTTTTAATCAATGATTGTTAAAATTTGCAAAATGGATGGTTAAAATTTGTGGAATTCATTTGAAATTTATACACACATGGTTTTAAGATGTAACTCACATCTACTGGTGGGCATTTTCAATTTAGAAAACATATATATATCAATTTTGAGATGTCTCCCAGCTAAGCTAGCTAGGATGACACCCACCCCATTGTTCTCCTTTAATAAAATAGGTATCAATCGAAATATTTTACTTTAAATACTAGAGGACCCAGACATCTTTCCATTTATTACAGATTGATTTCTTGAATTAATTCATAAAGCTCTTCCTTCTACTTATGCCACACCCACCATAAAAAGCAAACCGAAAAGAATATCATCTAAAGTAGATTGAAGCAATTATGTGCAACGGATTCATGGTAGCTAACTCCTCCATATTCCATCTACCCTTTCTTAATTATCAACAGCAGAACAACAAAACTAAGCCCTGATAGTAACCAACAAAGTCATTAAATTTAAACGGATATAAAAACATGGCCTAGCAGTAAGACATTATGCAACATTGTCATCCTCACAGTACAACACTACGCAACAATGTCATCCTCAATCCTTTTCATATCATTTCAGTCCAAATTATGAGAATTACAAGAACCTTTCTAAAACCTTCCTTTCATGTTCTTTCAAGAACTTTTACAATTCAATTGCTTCACCATAATTTTGAATAACCCCTTACAGGTTGAGATAATCTAATTCTCAACCATGAGCAGCCGAACACTTGCTTAAAAACACTATAGTAATTTTCACCATTCCTCTACCTCCACTTGGAAAAATGAAAAATCCTACCATTAATTTTTATCAACCAAAACCCTACTATTTCTAAAATTCAAGCTTCACCCTAAAATTACCCCCAAATGAAAGATCACAACAAATACGGAAAACATAATCGATTTCAAGATCATAACAAACCAGAAAAGAAGCCCGAGTGATGGTGGTTGTTGTCATCGGCGTCGTCGTTCTGGGAGCGCTTGGCCTCGGCGTTGCTGAAGATGCGAGTGGCGATCTCCTGAGCGCGTTTCTTGGAGATCTCGAAGTCGTCGACGGGAGAGGGAACGGTGTTATACGAATCTGGAAGAAGAAGAGAAAGAGAAAGAGAAAGATAAAGATAAAGAGAAAGAGGAGAGTTAAAAAAAATAATCGAATTTTACACATAGGCCCTTAAAAATTTTAATTTTACTAAATATATATGCATATTGATTTTTTTTTACAATTTTGTTGCCCCATCAATGGGGGGGTGCCCAAGCCCAGGGGCTTGCTGGGCTTACCCCTGGGCCGGGCCTGCATAGTTGTGGCCTTAGTTCTGTGATGCATGGCTTAGTTCTATGATGCATGGTTAATGTTCTGTGTTGTATTGTTTATAGTTTGGTATTTTAAATACGACCTGCATGTTGTGTCTTTCTCTCTACATTCTCAATGTAATGCTTTCTCTCTACAGTCTGATTGTACAGTCTTTCTTTATATGTAAATATAATCTCACTGAGGAGGCAAGGAATTGACAATCATACAAGAACTTGACTGAGAAGCTGCTTGGAGAAGACACTATAATCCCTATGTTTTGTTATTGATACTCTCATTGGCTTGAGAGTATAAATATGTTAGGGGCCACAACCATGTCACATATATTTTATGCTTTTATGTTGTATGAGATGCATTATTATTTTTTGTTGCATGCTAATGGATAATAGTTGGTGAGATAAATTAATAAAATAACAAAAATCCTTCAAAGTAAATATTAAGTCATAATAAGATGCCTTCCAATGCGTGGCACTTGTCTAGGCTAGGATCGATTAAGTGTAGACCTGCCAAATCAGAGTGCCTTTATCTATCCTAGTGAGGTGTGATAGGATAAAAATAATATTCAATTGCAAACCATTGGTTCTGACTTAATTAGGCTATTTCAATAGGATTGAAAGTTTAGAGGCATAGAGTTGGGCTTTAGTCTATGAGATAGATTAGAATAAGTTTTATTCACTTAACTATCCAAGAGTTGCATACAATGTAATTGGGAAGTGTTCCCTACCTAAATAACTGAATTTTGGGTGATCAGCCAAAGCTGACTCAAAACAAGGTGAAATATGGATCTTGGCCTATTAGATAATCTTACGATGGAATTTTCCGAGTTAATGCTGAGGGTCGTTGATTTGAATAAAAAATAGTAGGAGGTATATTTAATAGATTTCATTATTAAATATTTCAATGTCATGATACATACTCTGCATTTTTCTGTTGATGGTTAAATATTTCTTAATTTATATATTTCTGTTAAATATTTCAATAAAATGATATTTACTTTGCGTATTTCTGTTGATAGATTACCATGACAACCAATACATCAAATAACCTATCATTGCGATCTTTCCTTGAGATGGAAAAACTGTCTGAGACAAATTTCCTAGACTGGTACATGAATCTGAGGATAGTCCTCATGTAACGCCCCACCCCAATACTCAGATAATTTTTATTATTTTTAAAAGACAAATTAATACTTATAGTACAACTGCCCACCACAGACTGCCTCTCAAAAGGTGGTTAACCAATTAGGTGACTCTAGATCATAGACAATTATATTTATATTCAATTAATTATTGTATACTCCCGATATGGGATAATTCTCAAACACTTTCTCCTCTAATCCCGTAGCACTACATAGCCCCCCTGTGCCATGCCACGTCATCAAATCAAGAGACAGCCTGCCTGCTTCTCTTCCTCAAACCAACGGGTCACCCAAGCCACTCACTGCATACCTGCTGTCTTCCAACTCAAATCGTGGTCCCCCTTATCATTCTCTCTCTACATTATTATATATATATATATATACTTATATATTCCTTTGAAATTACGGGGTATTACATACACCCCCTTTAGAAATTAGCATCCTCGTTGAGTACGGGGCATGCCATCTAGAGCAGGATCCTTCTTTCTAGCCGATGTGGAGTTGTCCTCGATCCCGGAGATCAGTGACTCTCAACACCGCAGATCATACTCGATCCCGGAGATCAGTGACTCTCAACACCGCAAATCATACTAAGGCCCTCTTCCACACTCGGTGTCGAAAGTCGGCTCTGATACCATTTATAACGGCCCGCCCCAATACTCAGACAGTTTTTATTATTTTTAAAAGACAAATTAATACTTATAGTACAACTGCCCACCACGGTTGCCTCTCAAAAGGTGGTTAACCAATTAGGTGACTCTTGATCATAGGAAATTATATTTATATTCAATTAATTATTGTATACTCCCGATATGGGATAATTCTCAAACACTTTCTCCCCTAATCCCGTAGCACAACACAGCCCCCGTGGGCCCCTGTGCCATGCCACGTCATCATATCAAGAGACAACCCGCCTGCTTCTCTTCCTCAAACCAACAGGTGGCCCCTATCGGTGACGTCATCAATGGCGTCACCCAAGCCACTCACAGCATACCTGCTGTCTTCCAACTCAAATCGTGGGCCCCTTAACATCCTCTCTCTACAACATTATTATATATATATATATATATATATATATATATATATATATATATATATATATATATATATATATATATATATATATTCCTTTGAAATTACGGGGTATTACACCTCAGGCATGAGAAAAAGTTCTATGTTTTAGAGCAACCTATTCTTGAGCCACATGCTGCAAGTTCCCCTCGCACCGAAAATGATACTCATAAGAAGCATCGAGATGACACCTTAGACGTTGGTTATCTTATGCTAGCCACCATGAACTCTGAGCTTCAGAAGCAACATGAGAAAATGGATGCCTACCATATGATCGTACACCTCAAGAGACTCTATCAAGAGCATGCTAGGCATGAAAGCTTTGAAGTCTCAAAAACATTGTTTCAGTGCAAACTGGCATAAGGAAGCCCTGTTGGAACTCACGTGCTCAAGATGATTAGGTACATAGAGAACCTTGAAAGGCTTTGTTTCCTTTTGGGTCAAGAGCTGGCCATTGAATTGGTTCTGCAATCATTTCCAGAAAGTTATAGTCAATTCGTCATGAACTACAACATGAATAAAATTGAAAAACCTGTGCCAGAACTGCTAAGCATATTGAGAACTGTTGAACAGAATATTAGTAAGGGAAAGACCATTATGATAGTTCAACAGGCCAAAGGGTAAGGCAAGGGCAAAAAGCAGATTAAGAAACCCAAGGACAAGGGAAGGGCAAGAGCAATTTCAAACCCAACACTTCTGCCTTGAAACCTAATGGTGGGGTGGCCAAGAAGTGCACATGCTTCCACTGTGGTGAGACCGGACATTGGAAGAGGAACTGCTATAAGTACCTGGAGGAGCTTAAGAAGAAGAAAGGAAGTGAGACTTCCACTACAGGTATTTTTGTTATATAAGTCATTCTACTTCTGCATCTTAGGTATTAGATACTGGATGTGCATATCAAATTTGTGTAAATGTGCAGATTCTCAAAAGGAGTAGACCATTAGCTAAGGGCGAAGTTGACCTATGAGTTGGAAGTGGAGCAAAAGTTGCTGCTTTAGCTGTAGGAACTTTTCATTTATCATTGCCCACTAGGCTTATGATTGAGTTAGAGAACTGTTATTCTGTACTAGCTATTAGTAGGAATATTATTTCTATTTCTTATTTGGACAAGAAGGGTTTTTCATTTATAATAAATGACAAAAGTTGTTTTATTTATTTGAATGATATTTATTATGCTAGTGCACAATTGAGTAATGGAATTTATATTCTCGACCTTAAAATGTCAGTCTATAATATAAATATTAAGAGGTTCAAATCAAATATTATGAACCCAATTTACCTCTGGCAATGCCGTTTGGGCCACATAAATGAGAACCACATATCCAAACTCCATAACGATGAATTCTTGGACTCATTTGATTTGAATCATATGAGGTATGTGAACCTTGTTGGGCAAGATGATAAAAAATCCATTCACTGGAAAAGGTGAAAGTGCTAGTAATCTTTTTGGTCTCATACATAGTGATGTCTGCGGACCTTTCAACACATTGGCTAGAGGAGGTTTTCAGTACTTCATTCATTAACTGATGATTTCAGTAGATAAGATTTTTCGTATCTGATGAAACACAAATTAGAGTCATTTGAAAAGTTCAAAGAATTCAAGAATGAGGTACAAAACCAACTTGGTAAAAGTATTAAAGCCATTCGATTAGATCGAGGTGGTGAGCACTTAAGCTAAGATTTTGATGACCATCTAAAAGAGTGCAGACTGATATCTCAACTCACCCCTCTGGAACACCTCAATGGAATGGTGTCTCTGAGAGGAGGAGCCGGACCTTGTTAGACATGGTTCGATCCATGATGAGTCATGCAGATCTTCCAAGCTCTTTCTGGGGACATGCTCTATTAACACCTGCTTTCACACTTAACCTGTTCATCTAAAACGGTTCAAGAGACACCATATGAGATATGAACTAGGAGGCATCCTAGTGTGTATTTTATGAAGATTTGGGGTTGTGAAGCCTATGTAAGGCGCCAAGTATTTGATAAACTTGGTCCTAAATCTGATAAGTGCTTCTTTGTAGGATATCCCAAGGAAACCAAGGGATACTATTTCTATAATCCCACTGAAGACAAAGTGTTTATCGCATGGACTGCTATATTCCTAGAGAGTGAATTCGTCTCCAAGAGAACCAGTGGGAGAACGATGGAACTTGATGAAATTCAAACTTCACAAAGTAGCAGCGAACTAATGGTGGAAATAGAGCAGACTCCACAAATCGTTGCACAAAGCATATGTAAGTCTAGTAGGATACCTCATCAACCCGATAGATATAGTTTTCTTGTGACTCAACATGGTAATGTATTGCTCATGGATCAAGATGAGCCTATGACTTATGAGGAAGTTGTAAAAGGCCCAGATTCTGAGAAATGACTTGAAGCCATGAAATCTGAGATGGAACCTGATATGGCTAAAAATAGGATTAAATTGGGACCGTTCACATCGGACACGAATCTTAAAGCTCAGGGGTAAAACGGTAATTTCACATGCAAATGGGTCCGAAGCGGGTACTGGGCCTCCTTCTCACAGATCCAATAACCCGCGAACGGATCCACCTCAGCTGGGTATGGGTCCCGACCCGATACAAACCCAGTCCGACAGCATAGAATTAGGGTCTCTGATTAAATCAAATCAACGGGCCTGATTCGCGACTATTCTCTCACCGGGAATTAAGGGATTACATTCCTAATCTGATTACGAGGATTTTACGCCTTATCAGATCACAGGAATCACATTCCTTATCTGATCCCAACGGCGACTATAAATACCCCACACCCATCTCCATTAAGAGGTAATCAATCTTTTGCTAGTTAAACGCTCTTTCATAATCATTTCTGGTTACTGACTTGAGCGTCGGAGGGTGCGTCGGAGGGTGCGTCGCCGGGATCAACCCCGGTGTCTCGCACTTCCTTGCAGGTGAACGGCGGGAGTCAGCGGTCAAACTCCGGCGGAACAGGTTCGGATCTGCTATTCAGGTTTTTTCACGAACTCACAAATTCTATCTGTTTGCCCCCACACCGAAATTAGCGGCAACAGATTGGCGCCGTCTGTGGGAAACAAACGAATAGTAGCCTCCGCTCTTCCCGTTGGTCAGATCTCCTCCAACCATGCCTCCTAGGAAAGTAAGATCCAGAGGGTCCAACCGTGGACCCAACCCCGTCGATCAGCAAGAGGTAGTCCCCATCCAACCCGCTCAGCAGCAGGGGAAACTTCCTCTCCAAGCAGAAGACCCTCTTCAACAAGATCAGCCTCCTCTTCAGAATCAGCAACCCCCTAAGGGTCCCATCGGTCCTCAGAATGCCGGTGCGGGGGCTTCGCATCCCAACCCGCAGAAGCAACCCCTCCATCAGGACCGCATTTCGGTACACAATGCCTCTTCGGATTCCATGGCCTCCCACAATCCTCGAGTTTCCGACCTCCGCAATACCATCCTCAATCGGCAGAAGGATGAGGATCTTCGCCGCCGTCTGGACGAAAAGCAGGCCCGAGAGGGAGCCTCCCGCCAACAGCGTCCGGATGAGCGATCTCCTCACTGCCGAAACTACAGAAGGTCCCCTACCCGAAGAGGGATGAAAGAGTCCCCCGAGCATCATGGGAGGAGACCTCATTCCCCTGCCGGTCGGCACCATCCGAGGAACGATGAGGCACCCATCACCCGTGCTGAGTTCCAGCAGTTCCAAGCAACGGTGTTGCAAGCCCTCAACCTCCGACCCAACAATAACAATGCTCACAGGGCTCCTACCCCTCCACGGGTCCAAAGTCCTCGCCATCGGTCCATAACTCCTCCTCAGGCTCCTAGCAACCAATAGCGCATGCCTAGCCCTTGCCGCTCTCAGAGCTACCGTTGTCGCTCCCCTTCCTATGAAGACGAGTCCAAAGGCTCGTTTGACTATCGTCGAAGGGACGATGCTCTCTACCGCCGTCTCCACGAGATGGAGAGGCGCATCGGCCGAATAGACAAGGATGAGGAGTTAAGAGGAAGGACCATCTGCCCGAGCAGACCTCCCTTCTCCCGGACCATCATGGAGGCTCCTATCCCAAGAGGTTTCGAACCCCCGCAGTTCGAAACTTATGCGGGCGAGTCGGACCCCGTGGACCACATCGAAAGCTTTAAGACCCTCATGCTAATCCAGCAAGCTTCCGATGCTTTGCTGTGCAAAACCTTCCCCGCCACTCTTAAGGGTTCGGCTCGGGAGTGGTACTCCCGCCTCGCCCCGTCTTCCATATTCTCCTTCGAGCAATTCGAGACCCTCTTCATCACTCATTTTGTGAGTAGCAGACGCACGGAGAAGACCAACATCTCGTTACTCCAGCTCCGCCAGGAGAAGGGAGAGAAGTTGAGAGACTATGTGAAGAGGTTCATTGCAGAAGTGAGATCCATCGCTTCCCTTGACCAGCAAGTTGCAGCAGCCGCCTTCCAATCGAACATCCTCAACTCTAGCCTTCGCTCCTCCCTGGCCAAGAAGCCCCCACATAATTTTGCCGACCTCCTTCTTAGGAGTGAGAAGTACATTCGGGCCGAAGAAGCCGAGAATCTCTCGGGCTTTGAGGAGACATCTTCCGGGAACAAACGGAAGAGCACAAGCGAAGAGGGGTCCCAAAAATCCCAGAAGGACGGCAATGGACAGCGTCGCTCGACTCCTCGGTTTGAGAAGTTCACCCCCCTCATTGCCAATATATCAGAAGTTCTTATGGAGGTGGACAAGGAAGGGCTACTTCGTGCTCCCCCGAGAATGAATACACCTGGCAAGAAGAGGAACAAGGATAAGTGGTGCCGCTTTCACAGAGACCACGGCCACGACATGGATGATTGTCGGGCTCTCAAGGAGGAGATCGAAGAACTCATACAGCGGGGGCACCTGATCAAGTTTGTCCAAAAAGAGGGGGCCGAGCTTACCCCCTGAGGAGCCTACAAACGAGCAGAAGGGCCCGCCGAGCTTCAAGACTTAGAATCTCCTAGCTCCTCCCAAGAGGTCTTCACCTTATTGTAGAAGTAGGATCTTGATTTTCAATAAGGCCGATGCTTGTAACTCGGCCAATAGCATGTAATAATGGCTCGCCCTATTGAAGAAGCCACTTAGTTTATTTCAATAAAACTACGTTTTTTCATTGGAAATTGTTGCTCTTGCTTCATCTCAATCTCTCCGAGTCACGACTTGTTAAATGGTAATTTCGGAGTCCAGCTTCTTCTACATGGCTCCTCCCGCAACTCACTAAACTCTAACGATGGTTCCGGAGTCCAACACTTGGTTCGATTCTGCTTCGAATAACTTGCTCTTAAGCGTGTTAGAATTGGTTCGCCATTCGGAATTGCTCCCACAGCCGTTGAATAACTCTAATGATGGTTCCGGAGTCCAACACTTGGTTTGATTCCTCTTCAAATAACCTGCTCTTCAGCGGGTTAGAAGTGGTTCGCCATTCGGAATTGCTCCCACAACCGTTGACTACCTCTACCGATGGTTCGGAGTCCAACACTTGGCTCGATTCCTCTTCAAATAACTTGCTCTTCAGCAGGTTAGAAGTGGTTCGCCATTCGGAATTGCTCCCACAACCGTTGAATACCTCTACCGATGGTTCGGAGTCCAACACTTGGCTCGATTCCTCTTCAAATAACGTGCTCTTCAGCAGGTTAGAAGTGGTTCGCCATTCGGAATTGCTCCCACAACCATTGAATACCTCTATCGATGGTTCGGAGTCCAACACTTGGCTCGATTCCTCTTCAAATAACCTGCTCTTCAGCGGGTTAGAAGTGGTTCGCCATTCGGAACTGCTCCTACAACCGTTGATTCTCTCACTAAAATAGCGAGTTCGGAGCTGAAACTCTCTCCTAGAGTTGCTCCTCAAACTCGTCTTCCAAGTGGCTCTTCCCTAGAACCGAGCTCTTTGCTCCGCTCGCCTCCAAGGCGGAGCTCTTCTCCACGAGTTCGGAGCTAAAACTCCTAGAGTTGCTCCTCAAACTCGTCTTCCAAATGGCTCTCTGCCAGAGCCGAGCTCTTCACTCCGCTCGCCTCCAAAGCGGAGCTCTTCTCAAAGAGTTGCTCCTCACAACTCTCTCCTAGAGTTCCTCCTCAAACTCGACGTCCAGATTGCTCTCCTCTTCTCCACCCCTAGGAGGGAGCTCCTCTTCACCTCTCGAAAAAGTACCCAGCACTTCTCCTCTTCTCCACTGTGCGAAAGAACAAGGTAGAGGAGAGAACCCAAATGCCTCTCCTCCCCTTCCTCTTCCTTCTCAGAAGAGCTGCCGATCCCATCGATCCGAGGTGCCGAGGTACCGACCTCCACATATGGAGAAAAATTCTGCCGATCCAGTTTCACTGTTAGATCATCTCAAAATTCGCACCCAAGCGTGACGGATGGATCAGATCGCGCCACGTCGCCACAAAATGACAAGATAACGTTTTCTCGAAACTCGTGCCTCTTGCCTCGTGATTCGCACCACGATCGTGATCAACCGTCCAGATGGCTCTCCCAGAACCGAGCTCTTCACTCCACTCGCCTCCAAAGCGGAGCTCTTCTCAACGAGTTCGGAGTTAAAAACTCTCCTAGAGTTGCTCCTCAAACTCCTCTTCCAGACGGCCCTTCTACAAGTCGAGCTCTTCACTCCGCTCGCCTCCAAGACGGACCTCTTCTCAAACGAGTTCGGAGCTAAAACTCTCTCCTAGAGTTGCTCCTCAAACTCCTCTTCCAGATGGCTCCTCTACAAGTCGAGCTCTGCACTCCGCTCGCCTCCAAAGTGGAGCTCTTCTCAACGAGTTCGGAGCTAAAAACTCTCTCCTAGAGTTGCTCCTCAAACTCCTCTTCCAGACGGCCCTTCTACAAGTCGAGCTCTTCATTCCGCTCGCCACCAAGACAGACCTCTTCTCAAACGAGTTCGGAGCTAAAACTCTTTCCTAGAGTTGCTCCTCAAACTCCTCTTCCAGATGGCTTCTCTACAAGTCGAGCTCTGCACTCTGCTCGCCTCCAAAGCAGAGCTCTTCTCAACGAGTTCGGAGCTAAAAACTCTCTCCTAGAGTTGCTCCTCAAACTCCTCTTCCAGACGACCCTACTACAAGTCGAGCTCTTCACTCTGCTCGCCTCCAAGACGGACCTCTTCTCAAACGAGTTCGGAGCTAAAACTCTCTCCTAGAGTTGCTCCTCAAACTCCTCTTCCAGATGGCTCCTCTACAAGTCGAGCTCTGCACTCCGCTCGCCTCCAAAGCGGAGCTCTTCTCAAACGAGTTCGGAGCTGAAACTCTCTCCTAGAGTTGCTCCTTAAACTCCCCTTCCAGATGGCTCTTCTACAAGTCGAGCTCTTCACTCCGCTCGCTTCCAAAGCGGAGCTCTTCTCAACAAGTTCGGAGCTAAAAACTCTCTCCTAGAGTTGCTCCTCAAACTCCTCTTCCAGATGGCTCTACTACAAGTCGAGCTCTTCACTCCGCCCACCTCCAAGGCGGACCTCTTCTCAAACGAGTTCGGAGCTAAAACTCTCTCCTAGAGTTGCTCCTCAAACTCCTCTTCCAGATGGCTCTTCTACAAGTCGAGCTCTTCACTCCGCTCGCCTCCAAAGCGGAGCTCTTCTCAACGAGTTCGGAGCTAAAAACTCTCTCCTTGAGTTGCTCCTCAAACTCCTCTTCCAGATGGCTCTTCTACAAGTCGAGCTCTTCACTCCGCTCGCCTCCAAAGCGGAGCTCTTCTCAACGAGTTCGGAGCTAAAAACTCTCTCTAGAGTTGCTCCTCAAACTCCTTTTCTAGACGGCTCTTCTACAAATCGAGCTCCTCACTCCGCTCGCCTCCAAAGCGGAGCTCTTCCCAACGAATTCGGAGCTAAAACTCTCTTAGAGTTGCTCCTTGCGCTCACTTCAAAGAATGGGTCTTCCCATGGCTCTTACGAGGATCTTCCTAGCACCTCTTCTCCACCCCTAGGAGTGGAGCTCCTCTTCAAAAATCTCCAAAAACCAAACAGAGCATCACCTCTTCCATATGCCGACTCATCCCCTTCATCAACTCACCGAGCTTCTCCTCACGCTCGAGTCGTCCGAACTCCGAGCTCCACTACACCGAGCTACTACGGGCAGAGGGTGAACTACTGAGTCACCGAGCCGAGCGGACGAGGAACCGACCCTCGTATATGGAGAAAAATTCGGCCGACCCGATTTCACCGTTAGATCATCTCAAAATTCGCACTCAAGTGTGATGGACGGATCGGATCGTGCCACGTCACCACAAAACGACAAGATAACATTTTCTCGAAACTCGTGCCTCTTGTCTCGTGATTCGCGCCACGATCGTGATCAACCGTCCAGATTGAGCCGCGTAGCTCGGATTTGCCAATCTACCGAACTGCGGAGCGGCAAAAAATGTGCCTCAAAATCCGTGCTCGGATTCGCCGAACAAAGCAAGCGGATGAAGAGGAAGAAAGAAAAAGAGGCTAACGGACGGGGTCGGATCCGATACCCACGGTCCGACCCATACCCTTCTTAGCTCCTTCATTCTTCTCCTTCTTCCCCTTCCCCTTCTCCTCTTCTCCACTGTGCGGAAGAACAAGGCAGAGGAGAGAACCCAAATGCCTCTCCTCCCCTTCCTCTTCTCCTCTTCTCCACTGTGCGAAAGAACAAGGCAGAGGAGAGAACCCAAATGCCTCTCCTCCCCTTCCTCTTCTCCTCTTCTCCACTATGCGAAAGAACAAGGCCGAGGAGAGAACCCAAAATGCCTCTCCTCCCCTTCCTCTTCTCATCTTCTCCACTATGCGAAAGAACAAGGCAGAAGAGAGAACCCAAAATGCCTCTCCTCCCCTTCCTCTTCTCCTCTTCTCCACTGTGCGAAAGAACAAGGCAGAGGAGAGAACCCAAATGCCTCTCCTCCCCTTCCTCTTTCTTCTCAGAAGAGCTGCCGACCCCAACGATTCGAGGTGCCGAGGTACCGACCCTCGTATATGGAGAAAAATTCAGCCGATCCCATCTCACCGTCGGATCATCTCAAAATTCGGGCTAAAACATGATGAACGGCTCAAATCTCGCCACATCACCACAAAACGACAAGATAACGGTTTCTCGAAACTCGTGCCTCTTGTCTCGTGATTCGCGCCACGATCGTGATCAACCGTCCAGATTGAGCCACGTAGCTCGGATCTCAAATCCGAGCTACCGAACTACCGAACTGCAAAGTGGGAAAAAATTCTCCTCAATATCCGTGCTCGGATCTGCCGAACCAGATGCATTTGCCGAGCAACAAGGAAGAAGGGAGAGAGAGAGAGAGAGAGAGAGAGAGAGAAAGTTGGCACGGGGGCCGGGTTGACCCGTTAAGGGATCCGAACCCGACCCACTTCGTTCACTCTTTCTTCTCCATACTCTCGCCAAAATAAAACCAACCGAAGAGGAAACCCAACATCTTCTTCCTCAACCTCCGACGTCGAACCACCAGCACCGACGAGCTCCATTCCACCTCCGAGCTCTAATGGTGTCGAACCGAACGACCCATCACCAAGCTCTCCTCCTTCGACGGCCGAGCTACACCATGCTCCTCGTCGAACCCATCGAACCGAAGCTCCAAGCTCCTCGCCATGCCGAAGAGCTCCACCTTCCTCTCCTCCTTCGCGAGCTCCATTCGTCGCCGCGCTCTACGCCTGCCTCCGCTGCCGAGCTCACAGCTCTCTCACTCCGAGCTCCAATAGCGAAGCCCATCGTCAGACACACTCCCCAGTTCCGAGCTCCGATAGCGAGCTCCGAGCCTCTCCGTCAACGTCGAGCTTCGAAGCTCCGACGCCAGAACTCCGCCTCCGCAACTCTTCCTTCAACCTCGAGCGCTCACGTCTCCACCCCGTCGAAGCTCCACAACAGCGCCGAGCTCGACCACGCCTCCACTTCGTCGCAAGCTCCATCACCGAGCTCGACCACGTCTCCACACCGTCAAGCTCCGCCACCGAGCTCGATCCCCGAGCAACGCCGACGTCGAAGCTCCACGGTGCCGAGCTCTCTGGCCGAACTCAAAACTCCACTTCGTCACGAGCCGAGCTCCTCGACGATGGCGAGCTTGCCTCCCCCTCGTCGAGCTCAGGCTGCAACCGATCTCGAACAGTGAGCTCCGAACCCATCATCAACCATTGAAGATCTCTCTCCATGATGAGCTCCATTCACTACTAAGACAGCATCGAGCTCCCCTCCGTCGTCGAACTCACTTCCGCTCGCCTCCTTTGCTGCCAAACTCCATGCTCGCCTCCCGCCTTGGCCTCGCCACCTTCGTCGAAGCTTCTTGCCGAGCCAAGCTTCCCTGTCGAAGCTTATCGTCGAAGCTCCGTCATCCTCCTCGACGAGCCACCGCCTCGCCATTACTCCGAAGCCTCGAGCCCCACGGCGCACGGAGAGGAGGTCGGAGAGGGAAACGAGAGAGAGAACAGGAGAAGGCGGGGAAAGAGTCGAAGCAGAGGAAAGAGTCGAAGCACGAAGAGGACGCTCGGAAAAGAGTCGAAGCAGAGGAAAGAAAGAAGCAGAGCGGAGAAGAAAAGAAGAAGAAAAGGAAGAAAGGAAAGAAAAAAAAACAAGAAAAAAGCCACGTGGCGCCACGTGGCATCACCTCAAGGATCGGCTGAGCCAAATCACCGCACCGAGGAGCCGAACAACCGACCCTCGTATATGGAGAAAATACTCGCCGACCCACACGATCCGTCCGATCGTTTCAAAATTCGCGTTGCGACACGATCGACGCTCAGGAACGCGCCACGTGTCCAGATCGCGATCTGCCTCACGATGCGCGCTCATCTGATCATGATGGACGGTCAGAAACACGCCACGTGTCCAGATCGTGATCTTCCTCACGATGCGTGCTCATCTGATCATGATGGACGGCCAGAAATCCGCCACGTGTCCAGGTGATATTTAAATTATTTATTTATTTATTTAATTGTTTGTTTTATTTAAAAAATCCGAAAAAAATATTTAAAAATCGAAAAAAATAATTAAAAATTCTAAAAATAATTATTAATTCAGAAAAAATTATTTTTAAATTCTGAAAAAATAATTATTAAATTAGAATAACTAATTAATATTTTTTATAATTAATTATTTAATTCGAAAAATGAATAAAAAATTCAAAAAAATGATAAAAAATTCAGAAAAATCTGGAAAAATCACCAAAAATCCAGAAAATTCTGAGAATATCTTTGGGCATTTTACAAGCCCATAATAACACCGTTACACCCCGAGCAAGATACAAACTCCCTTAAGAACACCGATAAAATCCTGTACGCCATTAGAACAGTAAAACTACTCCTCAAAGGCTGATCAAACTCAGTCTTCGGGAGTGGGGGGCTCGTGATATGGCTAAAAATAGGATTAAATCGGGACCGTTCACATCGGACACGAATCTTAAAGCTCAGGGGTAAAACGGTAATTTCACATGCAAATGGGTCCGAAGCGGGTACTGGGTCTCCTTCTCACAGATCCAGTAACCCGCGAACGGATCCACCTCAGCTGGGTACGGGTCCCGACCCGATACAAACCCAGTTCGACAGGATAGAATTAGGGTCTCTGATTAAACCAAATCAACGGGCCTGATTCGCGACTATCCTCTCACCGGGAATTAATGGATTACATTCCTAATCTGATTACGAGGATTTTACGCCTTATCAGATCACAGGAATCACATTCCTTATCTGATCCCAACGGCGACTATAAATACCCCACACCCATCTCCATTAAGAGGTAATCAATCTTTTGCTAGTTAAACGCTCTTTCATAATCATTTCTGGTTACTGACTTGAGCGTCAGAGGGTGCGTCGCCGGGATCAACCCCGGTGTCTCGCACTTCCTTGCAGGTGAACGACGGGAGTTAGCGGTCAAACTCCGGCGGAACAGGTTCGGATCTGCTATTCAGGTTTTTCCACGAACTCACAAATTCTATCTGTTTGCCCCCACACCGAAATTAGCGGCAACAGAACCTATGTATGACAACCAAGTATGGACCTCGGTAGACTCACCCGAAGGGGTAAATCCTATTGGGTGCAAATGAGTTTTCAAAAAGAAAACTGACATGGATGATAACGTGCAAACTTTTAAGGGGCGGTTGGTGGCTAAAGGTTTCAAGCAAGTTCATGGTGTAGACTATAATGAGACTTTTTCTTTCCAGTTATCATGCTTAAATCCATTCGGATCTTACTTGCTATTGTAGCATATCACGATTATGAAATCTGACAGATAGATGTCAAAACTACTTTTCTAAATGGAAATCTTCTCAAGGATGTGTACATGACACAACCTGAGAGTTTTGTCACTGCAAAGGATACTGGAAAGGTGTGTAAGCTGCAACGATCCATTTATGAGTTAAAGCAAGCTTTTAGAAGCTGGAATCTTCGCTTCGATGATGCAATCGATGGGTTTGGTTTCATCAAGAATGAAGATGAACCTTGTGTCTACAAGATGATTTGTGGAGTACAATTGTCTTTCTGGTGTTGTATGTAGATGACATACTACTCATCAGGAATGACATCCCTACCTTATAGTCTGTAACTTGGTTAGGGAAATGCTTTTCCATGAAGGACTTGGGTGAAGCTACCTATGTATTAGGCATCAAGGTCTACAGAGATAGATCAAGAAGATTGCTTGGCCTGAGTCAGAGTACATACATAGACAAAGTATTGAAACGTTTTTAATATTTTAGAGTCCAAATGGGATTTTTGCCTATGTCGCATGGTGTAAGTCTGTCCAAGGCTCGATGTCCTACAACTCAAGATTAGAGGGACCGCATGACTAAGATTCCATATGTATCTGCAATTGGATCTATCATGTATCCCATTATGTAGTCATCCAGATCTCTCATATACCTTGAGCATGATGAGCAGGTACCAGTTAGATCCCGATGAGAGTCACTGGACCGCTGTCAAGAACATCCTTACGTACTTAAGAAGGACTAATGATTCGTTTTTGGTATATGGAGCTGAGGAAGAGCTTTTTGTAAAGGGTTACACTGACGCTAGCTTCCAGTCCGATAAGGACGACTCTAAATCGCAATCAGGTTTTGTGTTTTGCCTAAATGGTGGAGAAATTAGCTGATTCCACCACAAAAGCTGAGTATATTGCTGTCTCCAATGCAGCAAAAGAAACCGTTTGGATTAGAAAGTTCATCACTGAACTTAACATAGTTCCTAGCATTGTGGACCTGATGGACCTCTATAGTGATAACAATGGGGCCATTGTACAAGCTAAAGAGCCTAGATCCCATAAGCGATCCAAACATATACAGGCGCTTTCATCTCATTCGAGAGATCATCGATAGAGGAGATGTGAAGATATGCAGAGTACCGATAGATGATAACATCGCTGACCCACTGAAAATGCCTCATGCATAGCGAAAGCATGAGGGTCACACCAGGTCTATAGGCATTAGATGTATGTCTGATTGGCTCTAGTGCAAGTGGGAGATTGTTGGTGTATGCCCTAGATGTCAGTTGTGTATTGACATTACTAGTTTATATTGTATCATGACATTTATTTCATATATGAGGCATTTTATTTATTGCGTTTTTTTTATTGTGATTAAATGAACATAATAAAGTTCTTAGAATAGTAGGTTCAATACTATTGGATATCAAGTGCATGACTCGATTATTAGATCCTATTGGTTGTAATCAGAACACTATTCTTAAATGTCCCCAGTCAAGTATTATTGTAAATTAGGACAACAATAATATATAGTACTAGTATGTGCGTAGACTGATGACCATATCTCACGAGTCATGGATATGAGATATCAAGTCTTCACATGGGTACATATTAGAGTAATAATGTACTGGACTGACCCACTATGAGAACGCTGCATGGATCATTACGTGAGTGTCATAAGCGGTTCTTACAGTTGTAGCGCCCCGATTTCCGATACTGGAAAACCGAGACACAAGCCAAGATCTTTGCTTCAATTAGTCACAATACACAGAAAAACAGGAGAATTTAAAACTTTTTATTCAATACACAAAGTGTTACAAGTCTGAATATTGTACAACTGTAATACCTTACAATAGAGTTACAATATTGCCTTTACATTTCTATGTATTACAACCTTCACATCTTACATCAGAGTACTTCTTAACTAATATAGAATCAATACATATTTTGCAGCGGAACTAAACTTAATACTGACTCCTTGCTTTCCTTGCCTTGAGTCCTCCTGAATATCGCCTTTGTACTTCGGCGATCCAGTACCTATGGAAGTGGGGACGTCAGTATTCACTGACGCTTAAAGGCTGATCATATAGCAGCGAATCTTCCAAACAATATACAAAATATACAAACATAGCAATGGTGTCGGTGTAGTTTAAGTGTACGTGAGTGCTATGACTAGACTCTAATGTGATACTTAAGTAGAACTAGGACACTCCTATTCTAATATCCGGGATTTGAACCCGCGTTATGAATTCTAACTGTACACAACCCGTTCCTGACACCCACCCACGGCAGTTCAGGAATTAACAGCGCGAGATACGCAACCCGTGTCCTCAACTTGTGAGACGGCACCGTACGTATCCCTTTGACGGGAAGGTAGAACTAGGATGCTTCCTATTCTAATGTCAGCAAGTCTCCGAAAGTAACATGCAGCCCATAAATACATGCGACTCCATCTCAAGCCGTTTCTCCATATATAGGGATTTAACCCGCGTTATAAATTCTAATTGTACACAACCTGTTCCTGACACCTACACGTGACTCGCGAGGCTGCAGATGTGGTCATGTGCCACTGTTGCATTTCGCCCGTGGTGTCTATGTTCCCACCGCGACCCGGCTAACCGGACCTCACTCAAATTAGACGATCCCGACGTATCGGGTATCATTACAAAAACCAAACCATAGAGTTTCGCAAGCGCAGGGTAGCACGAAGCCTACCCTGTGGCACTCTCTGGGGTATCGCCAGCGCAGGACTGCACAATGCATCCTGTGGCACCCCTAGCCACGGTACTTCAGGAATTAACAGAGCGAGATACGCAACCCGTGTCCTCAACTTGTGAGACGGCACCGTACGTATCCCTTTGACAGGAAGGTACAACCCGGTACACCACCTATGATCTGCCTCAAGAGACGAGTTAGTGTCGGGGCCCCCTACAACTGACCCCTCTCTCCCGGCAAAAGGGTTTAAGTAAACTGATCCTTATAAGTCACTATCCTAGTAATGTCCCTGACTCGAACAATCCTAGGGATGACGATATTATAACACAACATGCTAGGCCTTAAATTAGGCTTTGCAAAACAACTCTACTAGGCCGCTCAACCTAGATTTACCAGAATCCTTCAGGACCCGGTTCGTGGCTCATCGATCCAAGACTTTGGCCGTCGCGAATATATACGCACGCCGCTACCCTAGACTTGGATTCTGTCTATACTCCGGTCCTCGATCAACCTACCCTGGTTAAGATTCGACGGTACACAAGGAGCGACTCCTCCACGGTTCCTTAGGGTAGAAACACATGTCTTGATGGTCGATAGCCCTTAGGGTGGTAACATCACCCTAGATAGCACAACTAACTGTGTACTAGCTAACAAGCTATACACGAGTAATAACCACATACGAGCCAACTAAGCTACGTATGAAACAATAACTACCTACGAGCCAGGCGGGCCTCGTAGGAGATAACCACGTACATACCAGCCAAATAAGCCGCGTATGAGACCAACAGCTACGTACGGGCCAGTCGGGCCGCGTACGAGACAACAACCTACATACGAGCCAACTAAGCTACGTATGAGACCCACCGCTACATACGGGCCAGTCGAGCCACGTACGAGCACGACCGTGTGCAAACAACCATACAGGTAATCAATCCTAGAAGCAACCAAGCGTGCTTACTAACAAACTTAATCTTCTACTATTAGAAGCAACAAAGGGATCTACTAGTAGTCTAAGATCGGTATTCTACTAAGGAAGAATCCGAAGGCGACATAACCGCCTTTATCGAATTAACTATCGCTAGTGGTCTTCCCGATCTTACTACTTCGACCTATAATGTCTTAGGCATGACATACACTCGTAGGCATCTTCCTAAAGTAATCCAATTACAAAATAGAACTACTCACCATCACACTCCTAAGTATGAATAGGATTAATGCTTGTGTTTTCATCGAGCTTAAACATAAAAATCACTACGACCTAGACATAGAGTCTACTATAGTCAAGCGAGCATGAAAACTTACTACTTATCTTGACTAATCACCATAACACAAGCATGGATAGATAACTAATATAATATACAATCATTCCAAGGTATAGTAGATATTCTAACATTACTCCTACAATGTTCTAATCATGTATTACTCTAGCATGACATAGAATCCAACATAAATCACTACAACTAGCCATGGGTAGTTTCTTTACCCTAAGCATGAACATCCTAGTATGGGTATCCTTAACTTAATATGATCAATAATTTGCATGATCCCTACTTACTTAGCATGAATCATGGTCATTCACTAACATAGTATACACTTCTCTACCATTTATCTAGCGTGGTATACAATTTGCATACAATTTAAACTAGCATGATATGCCAAATACTTGCAATTTAGCTAGCATGATATATCGCTTTCCAACAATTAAACTAGCATGGTATATGATTCTATCATGGATCCTACAACACTCTAGGCACAATAAAAACTTATCCCCACATGGTAGGAAACTCTTGGGTTGAATCCTACACATTCTAAGCATAAGTGAGTTATTAAACATGATAGGAAAAGAATCCTACAACATTACCAAGCATGCTAGGAAAAGAATCCTACAACATTCTAAACGTTAAGCATGGTAGGATAAGTTTATAAAACATTCTACAATTAATTAAGCATAGAATCATGGTAGGATATTTTTATAAGTAATCCTACAACTAGCTAAGCATGGATTATGGCTTCTAAGCATTTCTAGAAGCAAAGCTACCACTAACTAAGCATGGTAGACATGGTAGGATATTTTTAAAGCAATCTTACAACTAATTAAGCATGGATATGGCTTCTAATTATTTTTAGAAGCAAAGCTACAACTAACTAAGCATAGTAAGCATGGTAGGATATTTCTTGCAAAAGTCCTACAACATCCTAAACATAAAGTATGATGTGATAATTTTAATAAACATCCTACAACTAATTAAGCATAAAACCATGGTAGGTAAAAGTCCTACAACCTTCTAAACATAAAGCATGATGGGATAATCTTAATAGACATCCTACAACTAATTTAGCATAGAATCATGGTAGAAAAAGTCCTACAACATAAAGCATGAATATGACTTCTAATATTTTTAGAAGTGATCCTACAACACTTGAAGCATAAGTATGGCTTCTAAACATTTTTAGAAGTAATCCTACAACAATTTAAGCATAAACATGGCTTCTAAATATTTTTAGGAATAATCATACAACATGTAAAGCATAAACATGGCTTCTAATTATTTTTAGAAGTAATCCTACAACAATTGAAGCATAAACATGGCTTCTAAATATTTTTAGGAATGAGCCTACAACATGTAAAGCATAAGCATGGCTTCTAATTATTTTTAGGAATAATCCTACAACAATGGAAGCATAAAACATGGCTTCTAAATATTTTTAGGAATGAGCCTACAACATGTAAAGCATAAGCATGGCTTCTAATTATTTTTAGGAATAATCCTACAACAATGGAAGCATAAAACATGGCTTCTAAATATTTTTAGAAGCAATCCTACAATGTCTTAAGCACAAAACATAAAGGAATATTTTTAGAAAATATCCTACAACATTCTACTACTACTACTACTTCTATTTTGATCAACACATACACACAATTATCTACTATTACTACTACTTCATTCACAATAAAAATCACCACATACAACTATCTATTACTACTACTACTTTATGGACATAAACATACTACTACCTTATTAATTACATACATGCTACTACTACTTCATTTATTACATACTACTAATTACATGCATGCTACTACTATTTTATTTATTACATACTACTACTTATTATTTAGCATACTACTACTTAGTTGCTTACTAACCTTATTATCACTAGTGATAAAGAAAAGGTCATTTTTTTATTTTACTTTACTTTACAAAAGAAAAGGTCTTTTTAATTAATTACAACTAGTGATTGAAGATAAAAGAAAGATCTTTTTAATTAGTTTCTACAACTAGTGATTAAAAGAAAGAAAGATCTTTTTATAGTTTCTACAACTAGTGATTAAAAATAAAAGAAAGATCTTTTTATTAGTTTCTACAACTAGTGATTAAAAAGAAGAAAAGATCTTTTTATTAGTTTCTACAACTAGTGTTTAAAAAGAAAGAAGATCTTTTTATTAGTTTCTACAACTAGTGTTTAAAAAGAAAGAAGATCTTTTTATTAGTTTCTACAACTAGTGTTTAAAAAGAAAGAAGATCTTTTTATTAGTTTCTACCACTAGTGATTAAAAATAAAAGAAGATCTTTTTAATTTATTAGCTACAACTAGTGTGTAAAATAAAAGAAGATCTTTTTGATTAATAGCTACAACTAGTGATTAAGAATAAAAAGAAGATCTTTTTAATTTATTAGCTACAACTAGTGTTTAAAATAAAAGAAGATCTTTTTGATTAATAGCTACAACTAGTGATTAAGAATAAAAAAGAAGATCTTTTTAGCTACAACTAGTGTGTAAAATAAAAGAAGATCTTTTTGATTATTACACCAAGTCCTACAACCAACAATGGTTGTATATTTCAACAATATGCAATATGTGAGTCCTTTGGTCCAATATCATACAACAAAAACTACAATACTAAAGCTATGAACTTTTTGAGTTAGTAGTCACTACTACTAACTTTCTTTCTCTTTCATTCAACACAACCTCATAACCACACACCCACAAAAAGAACAAAGAAAACAAAACAAGAAGGTGAGAAGAAGAAGAAGTCACACAACAACAAACAACCAAACAAACAAACAAAGAAACAAACAAAAGAAGAAACCAAGTGTGAAGAAACCCCCACCTTCTCTAACTTTGGTGGAAGAACTTGCTAGCTATTTCTTCTCCTTCCCCTAGCTTTCTTTTTGAACTCTTCTAAGACCTACAACACAAAACTCTCTAGTTAGTATGTTCTCTCTTTCTTTTCCTTTCCTTCTTTCTTTCTTTCTTTTGTTTTTTCTAAAATGAGAGAAGGAGGTGAATGAGGGGAGTTTTATAAAAGGAGATGGGAGTGGTAAGTGCACCAAAATGGCACACAATAAACCCCAAGAAGAGTGGCCGGCCAAGCTTAGGGGAGTAGGGAGGTGAGTTTTAGAGTGGTGAGGTGGAGGGAGGTGTTATGTGAGGGAAGGTTGTTTCTAGAAGGGTTTAGTTCTAATCTTGTGCATACAACTCTCTTTTAACCTTCTAATCAAACCCTAATTCTCTAATTGAGTAGCCATGACAAGCATAAGTGTATTGTCCTAAAGTACATACTATATACTAGGTATAATATACTAAGTGTCATACAATTATGTGTATGTGTACATGTATGTGTATACAAACAATCTTTTTATAAAATCCTCATAAAATTCCCAAAAATAATTTAATTTGGAAAATAATAGTAAAATAAATTTTATTACCAATTCGGAGAGTCGCGCTATCAATTTGATGCGCTTTGGTTGCGCATCGACCGATAGTTGCGCGTAGGTACTGTTTACGGCCAACCCGGCGAGAATCGCCAAAATAGTCCGACTTTGGAGTCAAAATAAAATAATAATAGAATAATAATAAAATAATAATAAAATAATAATTTATATGAGTTAATATCCGTCCGGGATATTACAACAGTGACCTTGGTGTACGTAGTCCTTTGACTTGAAGTCACGACGGTTCCCTACAAGAGAAATTTTATGTTTTAATGTCGTTAAACGTTGCCTGTAATAAGGTGATTGTAAAGTCGACTATTCGATGTACTACAAATCATGAGGAGGGATGTGAGTGACTTAGATAGGTTTTGTCCCTCTTATATAACATGAGCGATATCCGTGGACCCCTTGATTGTGTGAGACTGCAAAATGCATGGCCTTGCTCAAATGAGTTTATATAAGATATTGAGCTTATTTTTTTTAGTTTATCTACTCGGATATCAAGAAACCAAAGATTGAACTATACAGATTCTCCGGTGTCCCCGTTCCTCCAAGATGTCCTCAGTTAGCAAGAGAAGAGATATGAATAAGTGGTACACATTTCACAGAGATCATGGACACACTACTGACAACTGTTAAGTCCTCAAAGAACTTGAAGGTCTGATTCGCCGGGACTATCTATACCATTTTGTTCAACAAAATAACAACGTTGAAACCCTCCGGCATAGGGGGGTAATAAGCGTCGAAAGAGACCCTCTAAATCGCAAGACTAAGAACAAAAGGCCATTCTCCACTCCATTCACGGAGGTTCGATGTGGGGAGACTCCAACTCCTCCCGCAAAGCCTTTGTCAGGGAAGTCAATTATGTACATAAAATTCCGCTTACAAAAAGCACCGTGGTCCCGATATCTAACTCCGATAAGGACTTAGAAGGTGTCCGAACACCTCACTGCAATGCATTGGTCATAAACCTTTGCATGGTGGTACGCGGCATCCTGGTGGACAATGGAGGCTCAGTAAACAACCTTTTCATAAACACCTTCAATGGCCTAAAGCTCTCTCGAGAATGACTCAAGCTAGCTAGTTATATACTCCACAGATTCTCCGATGTCCCCATTCAAGTCGTAGGAATCGTCACTGTCACGCCTTGCTTCCCAAAATATGGAATACGAGTACGTAACGTTGGCCCAGCGAATGATGTAAGCACCATCCATAAGTTGTACCAGACTAACTCAGTAATATGAACAATAAACACAGCCACACAAGAAAGATATAATCATATGAATCAAAGATAAACATCAATAATAATGAAATAATCCAAATAATATCAAACACAATATCCAACATCTGGGAATAAAAATAAACGACACGAACATAAGCCCAAAATGAAGTATGTGATCCAGACAATGTTCAAAAGAAATAAATCTAGCAACAAAACAAACTAAGCAGCTCAATCTTTAGTTCCATCTTCTAGAATCGTTGCTCACCAATTCTTTCTGGTATAGATCCTCCAGTACCTGTAAATTCTTCATCTAAAAAGAAAGAAAATAATATCGTTAGAGCAAGTCATGGACAACAAGTAGAGGAAAATAGAGAATAATAGGAAGCATGTATATCAAAGAAAAGGGACGGGATCAGTCAATAACAAGGTCAAAGATTGACAATAATAACAAAGGTCTATATTAATCATGCATGTAATGAATGATGTCAATTTAAATTCTATCTTGATGACGATATACAAGATTAAGCATGGAATATCAAATGCAAGTTATTAATCATTTTATTAATCTATCTAGTGCACATATTATTGCGTCCCATATGTTCCATACCACAGGTTCGGTGCAAGCACACAGTGAACGTTTTAAACTGATGGTGAATTCACGGATCGTGTACTCGGTAACAAGATGACAAGATATCATGATAGCGTGATCACACAATGACAAGCAATTCTCCACCTTCCATGTAATAAATCATGCAAGCAAGAACACCTTTTCCGAGTACATTTTTCGATCGTTCACTACCAAGTCAACCCATAATATCCCGGCTTGTTAATATTTTATTTCATCCTATGTGAGCATGCAAGAAGGTATCAAGATTGTCTTATGCTAGGTGTGACTAATTCTACTCGTTACAGACAAATCAATAAGCAACCATATTAATTACACACAAATTACGTATTTTGGACAGTATGACGTTGCTGTACAAAAACACAGATTATCTGTAGCGCCCCGAATCTTCAATATAATATCTAAGAAATACGTGGCACAATTTCAGAATCAACGACAATGTAATCATAAACATAGAATCCAAATACAGGAAAAATTAAATTTTTTTTTACATCAATTGTTTACAAAGCACAACGGAAAATTAATCACCTTGAATTACATTTTCTTTCTTTTACAACACATTCTCTTACAATTTGCCTAAGCCATATTATCATTCAACCACACGCATCAAAATTCCAAGCTATAGTTACCTACCTATAAAACATAAGGCTAGAGATAAACCTAACCCCCAAAACTACAGGGGTCAGCCATAACGGTGTGAGTGACATAAAAGAAATGCAACATAAATAAAACATAAAGGATAAAGTCATAAACAACATGTATCAACAGTAGTAACGTATGGAATAAGAAATAACAATAAATAAAACATGAAAACATCAAGTGGAACTAGACTAAGTGTCAAGTGTAGAGAAACAAAAAACAACATGCATAAAACCAAGTCAAGAAAACAACGATGCAATATGCTGACTCTCTAATGCATACTTGTCAGATTCTATGCATCCCACTTTACATAGGTCCAGTGCAAGCCCTTATCGTTCTCCACTTGATAGGGTTTAATTCCCTGTTATGCAACTAATCCTACTACGGTGACTACTATGAGATCTAGATAAACTGAGAGTATTAGTCCATGCCTCGAAAATTTCGGATGTCAATCTCTATCCACAGATAATTCCGGAGACTATTTCACTCACACTTGGGAATCTTCGAGAATATCCCACACCGCAAGCTATGGTGTCTCATCACACGAATACCCTATGAGTGTCGCTTCGACCCTGATAATTTTGGAGATTAATCCCACACCACAGGTAATTCCAGAGACTATTTCACTCACACCTCGATAATTCCGGGGATTATCTCACACTGCAGGCCATACTGAGGTCCATAAACCATATTCTCATTTCATCATATCACCATCTATTGCCTGTCCTTATATTGTTAAGTTAATTAATTGTTTAATAGATTGCGAATCTCATAGAGTTGGTGTACCCTGCCGGGCTTAACTCAACTGAACAACAACCAAGATCTTAACTGCCGGTAGCTAAGGCTATACTCAATCTCTAAAGACTCATAACTCAACCATCAATACCAAAACTTTCAATAAAACTCATAAATCCATCGTCAAAACATTTATAATAAGAAATCGACAAAATCCAAATCTATTTAATGTGCTCATGAAATTCCAGAATTTAAATAAAAATATTAAATCCATTAAATAGCAGAAATCATATTTTTAAGTCATGGAATATAAAAAAACATCAATTACTTTGAAAACCACATATATCTCTCTTTATAAGGTCATAGGAATGTAATTTATATTCTATTATAGACAAAATATAACTTTCTGTAAAATACTGTAATCTGTAGCAAAACGTCATTTAAAATAGTAGATTAATAATCCACAATATCAAAGAACCAATCGTTTAAAGAAAACATCAGAAAACTAAAGAAACCCATCAGCCAGAACAATGACAGTCGACTGTCGAAAATGGACGGTCGACTGTCCTGCGAAAATTCGAAACTAAAGAAAACCCATTAGCCAGAACAATGACAGTCGACTGTTGAAAATAGCCAGTCGACTGTCTTGCGAAAATCTAAAACTCAAGAAAACCCATCAGCCAGAACAGTGACAGTCGACTGTCGAAAATGGCCGGTCGACTGTCCTGCGAAAATTCGAAACTCAAGAAAATCCATCAGCCAGAACAATGATAGTTGACTGTCGAAAATGGTCTATCGAATGTCCTGCTAAAATTCGAAACTTAAGAACTGATAGTCGACTGCCGTCTTCAGTTCAAAAGCAAAGTGGTCGACTGTAAATTCCAACAGACTGCAGTTTTGAAATTTCGTGCATGTTTTACTGATATATGCATAGTTCTTTGTAAAATCTTAAATTTGAAAAACCAATTTTCTGAGATGCTAAAATATGACTTGTAAAACATATATGAGTTTATAAAATACATCAAAATCGCTTTAAGATCATACAAGAGCAAATTTGGTTAAAATCTTCAAAAAAGTGCATATATAGATGTAGGTGTGCATGTGTATAATTGCATCAATTAAAGCCTCAAAATTTCATCAATTAAAGTTAGTAAAATGTTCAAACAATCTCAGTATCAAAACCACTCAAGTCCAATCGAAAACTTCGCAAAAATCTCAAAATCCCAATTTCGGCCATAAGCATCAGACCTGAAATTCCAATTACTCAACCCTACTTCAAAGTTTGATTCTTTGATTCAAAACTCATCCTGTAATTCATAACACCCACACACAACCTCATACATCAGTTATCTCATAATTATATGCGATTATAACAAGCATTAGTTGAGTCTTGCACATCCAAGACATCATAACAGTGTGTGTAAAATACCCATCAGTAAAGTTGGGTTTTGTTCACTTTTACTCTTCCATATCATACAAATCTCAAAGTATTTGCCAAATCAGTCACTACATGAATGAAAGCAACATTCTCATGATAAGAATGCAATTATAACAATCATTCATCGAGTTTTATTTATCAAAAATGCCCAACAGTAAAGTATGTAAGTATAGCAATAGTAAAAACCTATCTTTTCTTCAAATTGTGCAATTTCCTCATATAATCTCAATACAACAAGCAAAACAGCAAGTATGTGAAGGGAATTAACCTACTCATGATTTCTATTAGGTTCTTAACAAATCTCAAGTCATCAATATATAATTTTTAATCAGCTATGGCATGGTTTCATTTAAAGATTCAATTTTTAGTTCATCTACTCATCAAAACTTCATATTATCATCATACAATCCCTAATCATGCTTTCTAATACACAACCATTACATACAACATGCTTAGAACAATAAGAAAACAAACATATGTCACTCACCTTATTAAAGAAATCAACCGAATTAATAAAGAATAAGAAAAAGATCTTCTTTTGTAAAAATCCAAGATCATCGCTTCGAAACTTCAAGAAAACCAATAGTAAAAATATATTTTATTTTTGCAGAGGAGAGGGACGGCTGTAGGGGCTCTTTTATAGGCTGAAATCTGGAGTTTTCAGGGTTTTACAAGTTTATGGACACACCCCTTAACTAATTATTACTTTACATATATAAACCTTTCTTTAATAAAGTAGTTAAATTACTTAAATAAATTAAAATAAAACCAAATCCCCTTTTTACTGAGTTATCCAAGAATCAAGCATAGCCCGGAAATTAGAAAATTTTGGATTTGTACTCAAAGTGGTAATTTTGCACAAAAGTCCATCTCTTTGTAATATTTGCAAATAAGTCATAACATATTCGTAAAAATCTAGAAAAATCAGAATTATTATCTACTAAAAAATATTAGATTTTCCAAACAAAATTTCTGAATTTTTGCTTTCCAAGAAAATATTTGCACAAGATCCAACCTAAATTTCTTATTTGCAAAAATACCATATTTGTTTAAATCTTTACCAAACCAACTCTAAATAAGATTTAAATAGATCATATTTTCAATGATGACCATGGCCAGCCCAAAAATATGTAAAAACGAATTTTCATTAGTTGTTTGAGATCCAAACAGCTTTTTACATAAAAGCCCCTCTCTCTTTTGAAGCATTTATAAAAATAGTTTCTTTATTCAGAAAAATCCCAAAATTTAGGATATACTCAATCATAAATAGGAGAATTTATTCAGAAATCTAAAAGTAGAGATTTGCACCCAAAAAATATTTGCACGTGTTTTATACGTGTAAAATCGACAAATTCGTAAAATAGTCAAATAAATTCAAATAAATCTGAAAATTAAGATATCACAAATAAATGAGGAAAATTAATCATTAACCATAAAATTTTAAGAATTTAAAATTCCTAACTTTCCACGTGTGTTGCATTCGCAAAATTGCAATTTCATGAAAATAGACAAAATAGTCAACTTTACCAATTTAATACTATTTAATAATGAAAAATAAATTATTTTATTTTTCGGGGTGTTATATTATCGCTAGTACAGAAAAACAAATCTGGATCCGTCAGAAATTCTAGAAAATGGACTCTCTGTCGGTTCCAGCGAATATATGTACGATATATAAAAGCTACAGAAACTAGGGTGAAAATCCTATTCTTTTCAGATTTTATGTTCAGGAAGCAAGTTATGAATTATATAAACACATATGAGACGGGTAAGAAAACTCATCAATTAAATCTACAAAATTTCAGGGTAATTCCTACACATGTCTAGTCTCAGCCAAATTTATTTTATATTTTTATTTTACTGTTATCATGTTCAATTTAATTATGAAATAGAAAGATATGCATGAATTTGCGAATCTGGAAATTCGGATAGTTGTACTAAAAATAAGATATCTCACAGATTATAACTCGAAATTTAGATCTACCAAAAGTTTTGGAAAATAGATTCATGGGGCTATAATTCAAGTTCAGAAAGTTATTTCAAATTACAACAACAACATGGTCGAAAATCTGATACAAAAAGGAACAAACAGAATGCCATAAAATAATTTGATATGAATATGCAATAATTTCATCATACAACCATATAGTTCATGCTAATTAATAATCAAAATGATGCTAGATGTTTAACATGCATAATTCTAGTTTTAAAATGCAATTTCACAGGCATGGGAATTAATTCATTAATTCAACTTCAATCTAACATATTCAATTCGTCAAATAGTTCAATAACATTGATCTAGTTATTTTTCATGTAAACGTGCATATGCAATGTGCAAGGAGGACTTGGTTTTATATCAAAGATGTAGGCACGATGTTAAGAATATAACGGGTTAGCTCGTGTAAACCCTCAATATACTTAACGGAATTTCAATAGCAGTACGATAAAAAGATTTGGACCTACTTGCAGAGATCAAAGAATCTTGAACAAAACAATAACTAGTTCAAGAAGAGACTTTCCTTTTAGATGTTAATTCCAAATATTTAGAATAACGAGATGAGAATCCCGGGCGACGAACCACGAACACGGAATTACGCAGGCACGTGCGAGCTACGTGCAAACGCCCACACACAGAACAACAAACATAGGATCCTTCTTTACAAAACAGTAACACAGCACTAATCCCTTCCTCTTCACACACAGCAAACACCAACACCCTACCGGAACACCAAACAGCGATCGAATCCCCTTCTCCACTTCCGAACAGCACACAGGCGGAGAAAGGGAGAGACAGCGGTGAGCAACGGCAGGGGTGGCGCTCGCGGTCAAGAAGCGACAGCAGCGACGAGAGCAAGGCGACGACGACGGGACGCTGGCGGTCGGGAAGCGACGCAACGACGAGGGACGACGACTCGAACGGCGCTCTGTTTCTCAAAGAAACACAGGAGGAGACAACGGGGGTTCTCGGGGCTCTGGACGATGATGAGGGCGAAGAGCGGGGTCTTCGGTGGTTGCGGGAAACAGTGGAGAGGATGAAGACGGTGGCGGCGAGGGTGGTTGTCGAGGAGATGGGTGCAGGCGATGGGTTCGGTGGAGTTCGGGAAGGCGACGGGGATAGGGGGTAGTCAGGATGGTGGTGATGACGAGGGGCGATGAGGAGAAGGTGAGTGGTCGAGGAGGTGGTGGTCGGAGAACGGGATCTGAGCGACGGCGATGGGCTGATTGGGTTTGAAGTGAAATAGGGGAGAGAGAGTCGGGGGTAGGAGAGAGAGAGCGGCGGTAGGAGAGAGGAAGAGATTAGGGATTATTATATTAGGGTTTAAAGGGGTATTTATATAGGAGATAGGATGTGGGGTTTTGGGTTGTGGGTTAATGGGTTTAGGATACAGGTTTAGGCTCCAAAAAGAGAAAAACATATAGAAATCAATGGGATGAACATATAGCGGAACAATTCAAACTCAGAACACAAAGGGCAAAATTTGCAATGAGCCAAAAATAGCAAAATTCAAGCAAAAAGAGCACAGAGTGATCAAAAGAGAATAAATGAACCGAATGAAAGCAAAAATAAATTATTATTCAAAGGAATTCAAATACAATAATCATGAAAAGAAATAAAACACAATAAAATCCAAAATATGAAAATAGGGGTTACAAATTCTACCCAACTTACAAGAAGAATTTCGTCCTTGAAATTCGTACAAGTGGTACATAGTGTGAACCCCGAAACAAACAAAACAAAGCAAAACAGCTACTCAAACAGATGAGGGAACTTCTTTCAAATTTCCTCCTCCAACTCCCAAGTTGACTCACCTGGAGAGTAAGGATTCCAAGAAACTCGAACCAACTTGATGACTCTATTCTTCAACACTTGTCACACCCCGCTTCCTAAAAGAAACTACAGAATACGGATACATGACTAAGTCCAGCAAATGATTTTTATTATCCATAAGCTGTCAGGATCTTTACAACATTTCATAGGAATTATCAGAGTAGAAGCAAGAGAAGTCAACCACGCATGCATATATGAATCAATATACCAACAAGAATTTACTTGAAACAAAATGTAATAATCTCAAATAAATCAGATCTGGAAACAAATAATAATCTTGGGTCACACTGCCCAACACAAAAATACTCCAAGTAACAGATACAATTATTTAAAATAAGCAATAGGAAATAATAATAGCAAAACTCCAGCATCTAAAATCTAAGAACACCTACTCCATCGGGCAGCCGATCTCCATGATCTGCAATTTAGCTAATTGCAGGAAGAGAAAAAGAAAACAAAACACCCTTCAATGCAAGTTACGCGCCGCTTGTAGTGCAGGCACAAGTACAGGGAAAGAATAAACAATATAGCATGGAATAGACAAGGCAACAAAACAAGATAACTAACATGAATCAGGAAACAAAATAAAGCAACATGATATACTAACAGGGTACAGGTAATATGTATCAAGTGTCATGCAAGCAAGTAAACAGGTAATCAGGTATACAGGTAAACATGTTACAGGTATCATATTATGTCATGTCAAGTCTTGTTTTATTACTATCTAGGTAGCACTTCATGCGTCCCAGGTTTTTACCACATGATTGTTACATTCAAACAAGTTTGTATTTAGATTTCGTAGTGGAGTATATAGGACCGTGTACTCAGGTATCAGGTAAACAGGAACAGGTATCATGTAACAGGTAATCATGCATCAGGTAGGACTACGTCCCTTCCAAGTACATTCTCCCGTAGAAAGTATGTAGTTGGGTAACAGGTGGGAAACACGACCCCCCTTCTAAGTACACCCTCTTGTAGGAAGTATGTAGTCAGGAATCAAAAAACAGATAATCAGAACCACATGTCAGGTAATCATATCACAGGTAACAGATAACAGATAATCAGGTAGGAAACACGAGCCCCCTTCCAAGTACACATTTCTAAATTTTTCACTACTAGATCTTTTCCTTAACCTCGGCTTGGTTATTTATTATTATTATCAAAAAGGCATGTATGTGTCACAAAATCAGGGAAAGAATAACATGACATGAAAAAGTAACTGGCTCAAGTTGTAAGATAAAAATGTATAGGCGATAGACAACTCATAAAAGGATAGAACAACGAAAATTCTAGTTCAGGCCAGGAAGACAGTACTGTACTAAATCTGGAATTTCCGTTGCTACAAATGTGCAAATCTGGTTCCGTCAGAAAATCTTCAAAATAGACTCTTGGCCGAATCCATAAATATATATAAGTCATATGATATTTCACAAAAATAAGATTCAAACAGATTTGTATCAAGAAAATGTATTTAGCGAGAAATTAGAAGTTTGTATTCATAAACCGAAAAATGATATAAAAACTTACTGATTAAATTCAAGAAAAATTTGGGGTATTCCCTAGTATGTTTAGTATCAGAAAATAAAGTTTCAGAATTTTCCAACATATATAGAATAGTAATGTAAAATCAGAAAGCAGCAAGATACAGTAGTTTTGTAAATCTGGAATCATAAACACTGTAGTACTAAAACAACAATATCTTACAAAATGTAAATCGAAATCTAGATCCGTCAAAAAGGGTGATAAAATAGATACAATAGGCTACAATTCATATTCACAAAGTTCTTATAAACAGCAAATAGAATCAGGTCAAAATTAAGGTTCTTTACTGAACAGTATGAAAATTCTGCAAGTATAGTGATTGTTTGCAAGTATAGAATAGTTTATAAAAGTCATCAATTAAATTCAAAAAAATTAAGGGTTAATCCCAATCGAGTCTAGTTGTAATTTTAAAAATATTGGATCAAAATATTATCTTTAGCATCAGTATAAAAATAATTTACTATACAGAATTCGTATAAAAAAACACATATGTAGTAAAATAGACATAACTTGCAACTCACAAACCGAAACTGAGATCTTTCAGAAAATCTGAAAAGTATACAGAATTTTTTATAATTCATATTCACAAATAATTTTCATATACAGAACTTAATAGGGTCTAAAATACTGATAAAAAACGGGTAAAAGCAAAAACTGAAATATTCTTTATGCATAAAATCCACATAGATCATATGGAACTCATCCCAATCATAACAAACGTGAAATATGGTATACTAGATGTCCAAACAACATGGTATAGGGTGTTTTACAAGTCTACTACGAGTTATACTATGACTAACACAATCAAGCATATGACATCATATGAACAATATGCATATATACATCAAGAAGTGAATATCTCTAAGTTATTTCATGTCGTGTGTGTAATGTGACGACTACGGGCGGGTCAACACAATAGAGACAAGATATAACAGGAGTTTTGCACAAGAATTTTCTCTAGAACACAACTACACTACATGCGGTATTTGGTACTTGTATTTGCAACAGAAATTGATACAAGTTACTTGCCTTATAGTCGACGACAGAGATGGTGCAAGAAGCAAGAATAACGGGAACATATTCCCGGGCAACGAACTCAACGAACGAACGAACTACGATCGCAACCCGTGATCACACACCCGCACACAAGAGGGCGAGAGAGAGAGGCCGGGTGCACGAGGGACTGGCGACGGCAGTGCTGGCTGCTGACCGAAGTTGCTTCGGCTGATGGCCGAGGGAGGGAACAGCATAGGGAGACTGTGCTACTGCTGCTGCTAGACGACGTCAGGGTGGAGACAGGGTGATGACTGAACGCACTGGCCGGCTGGTGCATCGCGAGGTGGTCGTGACAGGGTGGCAGGGAGCGATGGGGAGACGGCCTGCTGGGAGGCAGGGACCCAGGGGGTCCCGGCGATCGGCTGAGGACTTCGCGATGTAGGGAGAGGTGTAGTGCGACGCTGGGGGCTGGCGTCTGTGGCTCACAGACGGAAGGAGAGGGGAAGAGTGGACTGCCGGGACTAGGTTTTGTGATGGGTAGGGTGAGAACAGGAGGTGTATATATAGGTAGGGCTAAATATTAGGGTTTAGTTGGGGCTGATGGGGTTTCGGGTGTACAATTGGGTAACGGGTTACAATAGGTGCAATAGGGTATAGGATAGTGGTTTATAGGGTTGGAGTAGATAATGGGTATTAAAACCCATTAGCAAAAAGAATAGGATCCAATAGGGTTTTAAAATAGGATGAACCAAAATAATGAGATGGGCACAAAGCGAATAATTAAAATAGGGCATGAACAAAATAAAATAAGGAGGATAAGAAATAATAGCTCGATCAAACAGAGACGAAACAGTAGACTGATAAATGAATCAACAAGATCAAGTAGAAGACGACAAAACAAATAAATGGATATATTGAAAAAGAAGATCCAATATACGGTCAAAAAAGAGATACAATGAGAATAAATATCCAAAAAGAAAAATACACCAAAAAATACAGAAAATGGAAAACATGGGTTACAAATCCTACCCACCTAACAAGAAGAATTTCGTCCTCGAAATTCAAACAAGAGGTACATAGGGTGACCCCGAAAGAAAAGACAGAACAAAACAAAAAGCTACTCAAACAGATGAGGAAACTTCTGCCGAATCTCCTCCTCCATCTCCTAATTCGACTCACCCGGCTAGTGAGGATCCCAAGAAACATGAACCAGCTTGATGACCTTCACTTTCTCCCGCCGATCCAAAATATCAACTGGCGGAATCTCACAAGTCAAATCCGGCCGAACAGTCAACTCAGAATAGTTGATCACGTGGCTCTCATCTCAGATATATCTCTTGAGTTGTGAGACATGAAAAATATCGTGCACTCCTGATAAAGCTGGCGGCAATGCAAGACGATAGGCCACCTTTCCTACTCGCTCCATAATATCAAATGGTCCAATAAACCTAAAGCTGAGCTTGCCCCTACCACCAAACCGAATGTCACCTCGCCAAGGCGTTACCTTTAGGAAAACATGGTCACCAACCCCAAACTCCAAAGCTCTCCGATGGACATCTGCCCATCGCCGCTGCCTATCCTGAACTGCCTGCAAGTGCTTTCTGATCTGAGTCACTGCATCAACTGTCCTGGTGATCAATTCTGAACCCAACAACTTCCTCTCACCAATGTCATCCCAGCACATTGGTGATCTGCACTTCCGCCCATAAAGTGCCTCGAACAGTGCAGCTTTAAGACTAGCCTGAAAGCTGTTATTGTACGAGAACTCTATGAGATGCAAATGATCCTCCCATGATCCACCGAACTGCAACATACAGGACCTCAACATGTCTTCTAAAGTCTGGATGGTCCTCTCTGACTGTCCATCAGTCTGGGGATGAAAAGCTGTACTGTACTTCAATTTAATCCCCAAACTACTCTGAAGACTCTCCCAAAACTGAGATCTGAATCTCGTATCCCTGTCGGATACAATATTGACTGGAACCCCATGAAGTCTGACGGTATCTTGCATGTACTTCTTAGCTGGGCTCTCAGTAGACTGTCCGACACGAAAGGGAATGAAGTGAGCACTCTTCTTCAGTCGGTCGACAATCACCCAAATGGCATTATGACCATTAGGACTCCTCGGCAAAGCGGTCACAAAATCCATAGTGATATGTTCCCACTTCCATTACGGAATGGGAAGCGGTTGAAGAAGTTCGGCGATCCTGTGATGCTCTGCCTTCACCTGCTGGTAGATCAAACACAGAGATACAAACCGAGCCACAACCCTCTTCATAACATGCCCCCAGAAATGAAGCGTCAAATCCTGATACATCTTAGTACCTCCAGGATGAATAGAATACGATGACTGGTGGGCTTCCTCAAGCAACCTCTGATGAACTTCACCATTCGGGACACACAACCTGGACCCAAAACGAAGCGATCCATCAACATGAATAAACATATCCGTTCGGGAACCAGACTCAACTTCAGCTCTGAAACCTTGCAACTGCACATCACCAGCTTGCGCCTCTTTGATCTAATCAACAAGAGGCGACTGAAGCTGGATCACCGAACAACTCCAATCAGAACTCGGCAACAACACATCCAACTCCAACATCCGCATCTGCTCAACCAAAACACTCTGCCGAGTCAGGAACATATCTGCCGATCTCCCGCTCAAAGCATCTGGCACCAAGTTCACTCTACCAGGATGGTATTGCAAACTGATGTCATAATCAGCCACAAGCTCCAACCAACTCCTTTGCCTCATGTTCAACTTCTTCTGGATGAAGACGTACTTGAGACTTTTGTGGTCTATAAAGATCTCTACTTGGTTCCCAAGTAAATAATGTCTCCATAGCTTCAAAGCAAAGATCACTACAACTAACTCCAAGTCAAGAGTCAGATAGTTCTTCTCATGCAGCTTCAACTACCTCGATGCATAGGCAACGAATCGGCCCTTCTATATTAGAACTGCTCCAAGACCCTTACCCGAAGCATCACAGTGAACTATAAATCCGCTTGAACCATCTGGAATAGTCAACATTGGCGTAGACGTCAACCTGCTCTTCAACTCAGCAAAAGCCTCACTGCAAGACTCAAACCAACAGAACTTCTGATCCTTCCCAGTCAGCTTAGTCAATGGTCCTGCTATCTTTGAAAAATCTTGGACGAATTTCTGATAATAGCCAGCTAGACCAAGGAAACTCTTCACCTCTGAAACTGACTTGGGAACTGGCCAATCCTTCACAACTTCAACCTTGGATGGATCCACAAAAATAACATTACCCGAGATAATGTGCCCTAAGAAAGTAACTCTGTCGAGCCAAAACTCACACTTGCTGAGTTTCCCGTAGAGCTGATTCTTCTTTAAGGTCTGCAGAACCACCCTAAGATGCTCAACATGATCTTCCCGATTCCGAGAATACACCAGAATGTTATCATTGAAGACCACCATAAATGTATCTAGGAACTGGGGAAAGATCCTGTTCATAAGGCTCATGAATACAGCTGGCGCATTCGTAACTCCGAACGGCATCACAAGATACTCATAGTGTCCATATCTGGTCCTGAATGTAGTCTTCTGTACATCAGTTGCCTTCACCTTGACCTGATGATACCCGGAACGAAGATCCAACTTTGAGAAAATAGCAGCTCCACTCAACTGGTCAAATAAGTCAACGATCCTAGGCAACAAATACCGGTTCTTCACAGTAACACTATTCAGTTCCTGATAATCCACGCACATTCGATGGCTACCATCTTTCTTGTTGACAAAAAGGACTAGAGCACCCCACGGCGAAACACTGGGTCTGATGAACCCCAAATCCAGCAAGTCCTGAATCTGCACCTTAAGCTCTGCTATCTCAACCGGTGCCATCCTGTAGGGACTCTTCGATATCGATGCCGTACCAGGCTGAACTTCAATACCGAACTCCACATCCCTATTAGGGGGTAAGAAAGGCAACTCCTCTGTAAAAATATCCAGGAAATCCCGCACTACTAGAGGCACAGCCTCACAGCCTGAATGCAATTCCATCACACAACCCTCCTATCAACTGCAATCTCAGCTCAGCCAAGGGGCATCTCCCCAACACAGAACTCAAACTCTGCGCGACCTGGAATCCGGAATACAACTTTCTTCGCACGACAATCAATAATGGCGTAGGAATCACCCAACCAATCCATACCGAGAATAACGTCGAATCCCGAATTCCCAATCACAATCATGTCAGCCTTGAAATCTGTGCCACCAATAACCACAGGACACTACTTGCACTTCCGAGAACAAATGACAACACCACCACCTGTCACAATGTTCCAAGCCTTTGACATGATGCTGCACTCCAACCGATGGCGAGCCACGAAGTGGAGAGAGACGAAGGAATGGGTTGCCCCAGAATCAAAGAGAACAAGAGCAGGAAAAGAGCAAACAAGGACAACACCTAAGATAGAATCAAAAGCAAGAGGAAAAGAAGAATGGATGAACAAGGGTGATGAAAAACACAATGTGGAAAGATAATATGAAGGAATAATGCAAGACAAATGAAAAGAAGCAAAAGAGAAACAACAAAACAACAAAAAGCAAGAATATACCTGCAACAACACCCTCTGCCGACTCAGCCTCAACAACAGTCAGGTTTAAAGCCTGACCTCTCCTAGAGCAGCGGTACTCTGACCGACGATCTGGTGTTGAGGAGAAAGAGGTGGCCTAACAGGACCACGAGCTGGGGCTACCTGCTGAACTGGACCCCTAGCTGGAAGAGCCATCCTCTACTGCGGGCAATCCCACACTGAATGGTTAGCAGCACCGCATCCAAAGCACCGGCAGTTGGCACGCCTACAGTCCCTACGATCATGCCGAGCCAATTAGCAGAAGTCACAGAAACTAGCTCCCCTGGAAGCAGCAGAAGAGTAGGGAGTCACCCTGACAGGATGGGCAGGAACATGCCTTGCAACAACAGAGTGCGGAATAGTTTGTCGGGAAGGAGCAACTTGCCACGAGCCTGCTCCTGAGCTCAAGCTACCTCAAGAGCTTCAGCATAAGTATGCAAGCGAAAGGAGACGAGATGCACCTGAATATCTCGCTCATGTCCCAGAGTGAATCTACGAGCCCTGTCCTCTTCGTTCGCCACAAGAACGGCTGCGAAGCGGCTGAGTCTGGTAAATTCCGCTGCATACTCATCCACAGACCTGGAGCCCTATTTTCAAGAAAGTCTAATGTTACAATATTGCATGAAAAATATGTAACAAAAATTCCAAATTAGAATAACGATCAACCTGTTTTAGGGCCAGGAACTGTTGCTTTATTTCAACTCGAGTGCTGCTAGGGAAGAACTTCTCCAAGAAGCTCCTAGTGAAAGTGGCCCAAATAATCGGTCGATCGAGCCTTTCGGACTCAGACCTCCACCAAATGTGGGCCAGATCCACCAGTTGGAAGGCTACCACATCCACTCTATCAGTATCGGCAACTCTGGCCGCCAAAAGCAATTGCTCAGTCCGGATCAGCCACTGTTCGGCCTCCAAAGGTATCTCAGTGTCGGAGAATCTGTCAGGATGCAGCCTCATGAAATCTATGACTGTACCAGGATGGGGAGGGAGAGCTGCCTGCATAGGCACAGCGGGAGACGAAAACTAGGCAGCTTCTAAAGCAGCCATCACAATGTCACTATTGTTTTGCTGCATATTGATCAACCGTTCCAACACATTGGTAACGGCCTCAAGCCCGGGCTGATCTTCCAGAGAAAGAGAAGTAGAACCTCTGCGAGCCATGGTCTACACAATATCAAAAACAATCAACATCCAGATCAAAGTTGATTATAATTCATTCATGTATGCATGGTCTGTGAATTGTTGAGTCGATCCCAGATCGACCCAAGCTTGTCTAATATATCAGTCAAACTAATACATTAGCCAAACCTGGGCTCTAATACCACTAAAATCCTTGTCACGCCCTGCTTCCCAAAATAAAATACGAAATACAGATACGTGACTAAGTCCAGCAAATGATTTTCATCATTCATAAGCTGTCAGGATCTTTACAACATTTCACAGGAATAATCAAAGTAGGAAGCAAGAGAAGGCAACCACGCATGCATATATGAATCAATATACCAACAGGAATTTACTTGAAACAAAATGTAATAATCTAAAATAAATCTGATCTGGAAACAAGAAATTAATCCTGGGTCACACTGCCCAATACAAAAAATACTCCAAGTAACAGGTACAATTATTCAAAATAAGGAACATGAAATAATAATAGCAAAACTCCATCATCTAAAATCTCAGATCACCTACTCCATCGGTTAGTTGATCTCCTTGATCTGCAATTTAGCAAATTGCAGGAAGAGAAAAAGAAAACAAAACGCCCATCAATGCAAGTTACGGGCCGCTTGTTGTGCAGGCACAAGTATAGGGAAAGAATAAACAACATAGCATGGAATAAACATGACAACAAAACAGGATAACTAACATGAATCAGGAAACAAAATCAAGGAACATGATATACTAACAGTACATGTAACATGTATCAAGTGTCATGCAAGTAGGTAAACAAGTAATCGGGTATACAGGTAAACATGTGATAGGTATCATATTATGTCATGTCAAGTATTGTATTATTACTATCTAGGTAGCACTTCATGCGTCCCAGGTTTTTACTGCATGATTGCTACATTCAAACAAGTTTGCATTTAGATTTCGTAGTGGATTCTATAGTGCCGTGTACTCAGGTATCAGGTAAACAGGTACAGGTATCATGTAACAGGTAATCATGCATCAGGTAGGACTACATCCCCTCTAAGTACACTCTCCCGTAGAAAGTATGTAGTTGGATAACAGGTGGAAAACACGACCCCCCTTCTGAGTACACCCTCCCATAGGAAGTATGTAGTCAGGAATCAGATAATAGATAATCAAAGTCACTTGTCAGGTAATCATATCACAGGTAACAAATAACAGATAATCAGGTGGGAAATACAGGTCCCCTTCCAAGTACACATTTCTATATTTTTCACTACTAGATCTTTCCCTTAACCCCGGCTTGGTTATTTATTATTATTATAAAATAGGTATGTATGTGTCACAAAAAAGGAGAAGAATAACATGGCATGAATAAGTAATATGCTCAAGTTGAAAGATAAACATGTACAGGTGATAGACAACTCATAAAAGGATAGAACAACGAAAATTCTAGTTCAGATCAGCAAGACAGTACTGCACTAAATCTATAATTTCTATTGCTACAAATGTAAAAATCTGGATCCGTCAGAAAATCTGAAAAATAAACTCTCGTTCGAATCTAGCAAATATATATAAGTCATATGGTATTTCACAGAAATAAGACTTAAAATAGATTTGTATCCAGAAATTGTGTTCAGCAAGAAATCAGAAGTTTGTATTCATAAAGAGGAAAACGGCATAAAAACTTACTGATTAAATTCAAGAAAAATTTGAGGTATTCCCTAGTATGTTTAGTATCAGAAAAGAAATTTTCATAATTTTCCAACATAGATAGAATAGTCAAGTAAAATCAGAAAGTAGCAAGATACAGTAGTTTTGTAAATCTGGAATCATAAACACTGCAGTACTAAAACAGCAATATCTTACAAAATGTAAATCGAAATCCAGGTCCGCCAAAAGGGTGATAAAATAGATACAATAGGCTACAATTCTTATACATAAAGTTTTTATAAACAGCAAATAGAATCAGGTCGAAATTAAGGTTATTTACTGAACAGCATGAAAATTCTGCACGTAAAGTATAGAATAGTTTATAAAAGTCATCAATTAAATCCACAAAAAATAGGGGTTAATCCTAATCATGTGTAGTTCTACTTAGCTAAATATTGGATCAAAATATTATCTTTAACATGAGTATAAAAATAATTTACCATACAGAATTCGTATAAAACTGGATCTGGAATTTTAAACACATCTGTAGTAAAATAGCCATAACTTGCTACTCCCAAACCGAAACTGAGATCTGTCAGAAAATCTGGAAAGTAGACAGAATTCTCTATAATTTATATTCACAAATAATTTTCATATACTGACCTTAATAGGTTCTAAAAAACTGATAAAAAATGGGTAACAATAAAAATTGAAATATTCTTTATGCATAAAATCCGCATAGATCATATGAAACTCATACCAATCATAACAAACGTGAAATATGGTATACTAGATGTCCAAGAAACATGGTATAGGGTGTTTTACAAGTCTACTATGAGTTATATTATGACTAACACAATCAGGCATATGACATCATACGAACAATATGCATGTATACATCAAGAAGTAAATATCTCTAAGTTATTTCATATCTTGTGTGTAATGTGATGACTACGGGCGAGTCAATACAATAGAGACAAGATATAACAGGGGTTTTGCTTGTCTCTAGAGCACAACTATACTACAAGTGGTATTTGGTACTTGTATTTGCAACAGAAATTAATACAAGTTACTTGCCTTATAGTCGACGACAGAAATGGTGCAAGAAGCAAGAATAACGGGAATGGATTCCCGGGCAACGAACTCGACGAACGAACAAACTACGATCGCAACCCATGATCACACACCCACACACAAGAGGGAGAGAGAGAGGCTGGGTGGACGAGGGACTGGCGACGGCTGAACGGGGACGACGGCGGTGCTAGGTGCTGACCGGAGTTGCATCGGCCGATGGCTTCAGGAGGGAACAACAGAGGGAGACTGTGCTGTTGCTGCTGCTAGACGTTGTCGGGGCGGAGACAGGGCGATGACTGAACGCACTGACCGGCTGGTGCATCGCGAGGTGGTCACAACAGGAAGGTAGGGAGCGACGGGGAGACAGGGCCCGCTGGGAGGCAGGGGCCCAGGGGGCCGCGACGGTCGACTGAGTGCTTCGCGACGCAGGGAGAGGAGGTGTAGGGCAATGCTGGGCTGGCGTCTACTGCTGACGGACGGAAGGAGAGGGGAAGAGGGGGCTGCCGGGACTGGGGTTTGTGATGGGTAGGGTGAGAACAGGAGGTATATATATAGGTAAGGGTAAAAATTAGGGTTTAGTTGGGGCTGATGGGGTTTTGTGTGTACATTAGGGTTACGGGTTACAATAGGTGCAATAGGGTATATGATAGTGGTTTATAGGGTTGGAGTAGATAATGGGTATTAAGACCCATTTGCAAAAAGAATTGGATCCAATAGGGTTTTAAAATAGGATGAACTAAAATAATGAGATAGGCCCAAAGTGGATAATTAAAATAGGGCTTGAACAAAATAAAATAAGGAGGATAAAAAATAATAGTTCGATCAAACAGAGACGAAACAATGACTGACAAATGAATCAAGAAGATCAAGTAGAAGACGACAAAACAAATAAATGGATATATGGAAAAAGAAGATCCAATATACGGTCCAAAAAGAGATACAATGAGAATAAATACCCAAAAAAAAATACACCCAAAAATACAGAAAATGGAAAACAGGAGTTACAACACCTTCTCTTGAAGGTCTAAGATAGAGACTGACTAAATTTTACAGGACAAATCCGGCCTCATAGACAAGTCTGAGTAGTCAATCACATGACTGTCATCCCTGATGTATTTCCTGAGCTGAGAAACATGGAATACATCATTGACGCCCGCTACCTTGCTCTCACGTTCCACAATATCGAATGGACCGATGAACCGGGGACTCAACTTGCCCCCACCTCCAAAACGGATAACACCTTTCCAAGGTGATACCTTGAGGAACACATGCTCGCCTGCCTCAAACTCTAGAGGTCTACAGCGACAGTCATCCCACCTCTTTTGCCTATCCTGAGCGGCTTGCAAATGCTTCCAGATCTAAGCCTCGGCATCAACTGTCTTCGTGATCAACTCAGTACCCAAAAGCTTCCTCTCTCCGATATCATCCCAACAGATCGGCGATCTACAATTGCTGTAATACCCCGATTTCCATACATTGGGAAACCATGACATAAGCAAGAATCTTTCTTTCAATTAGCCACAATATACAAAAAAACATAAAAATTTAAACTTTTTATTCAACACAAATGTATTACAAGTCCGAATGTTACAAAACTGCAATACATTACATAAGTGTTACAATAATACCTTTACAAGCCCAAGTGTTACAACTCTCAACAAATTATATCAGAGTACAATAAATAAAGAACAACACTTGGTACTTCACTTGGATGCTTCCCAACATAAAATAATTTACAACAAATGTTACAATGAAACATTGGTAACCAACATATAATAAGCGGAAAATAAAATCGACTTTGCTTCTCTCGCCTTCAGTCCTCCTCAATCTTGTATCTGTAGCTCTTCAACCAGTACCTATTGAAATGGGGACTTCAGTACATATACTGACGCTTTAAGGCTGATGACTAGCAGCGATTCTCTACTTTAAACAAACAGATTAATGAAAAGAGAAACATGCACATATAATTGATGTGTCAGTGTACGCTATGACTTAGACTCTAATGCAAGATTAACTAACGCAATGGTGCACTTATTCTAATGCAAGCAAGACTCTGGAACAGTATGTAGCCATGAATTCTACTCTTGCACTCGACTTGTTTCTGAAGATACGACTTGACTGATGAGGTTGCTCTGAAACGGTCTAATCCCGCCATTCGCAGTCAGATTATGGTGTCTATGTTTGCCACTACTACCCGGCGTACCGGACCTCACAAAAAAATCTGACGAACCTTTAGGGTCTCTGCAGCGCAGGTTAGCTCAAAGCATCCCCTGTGGCCCCCTAGCTGGTATACCGTAGTCTATGGCTTTTCGCCTTTAGATATAGAATATAACAGAGTTCCGGGGGTCCATCCCCTGGCTCCGATAGGAATCGCTTCCGACCTTATCAAGGCACTTTAGAAATTAACAGACGAGATACGAATCTCGTGCTGCCAACTCGTGAGAAGGCACAGACCATATTCCTTTGACAAGAAGGGTACAACCAATAACACCGCCTAGTGTCGGCCTATAGGACAGGTCGGATCATAAGGTATCACCCTTAACACTAACTCTTTCCCTTCGGCGAAAATGATAATAAGTAAAGTTTAAGTAGTAATAGCCATAAGTTACTACCCTAATGATGTCACTAAACCTAAACAATCTTACGGGGTTTTCAATAAGAACTTTCTTAAGATTATCTCGGTCCAACACATGGCCTATCGATCCAAGACACTAGTGACGGGATCTCCCTCACTCATCACTACCCCTAACTCGGATCTCGTCAACACTCTCGGCCCGCGATCAACCCACATCTGTTAAGATCCATCGGTGCACGAGGTGGGATTTATCCATAGTTTCCAAGGTTGTAAGATGCGAGTCTTGATGGTCGATGACCCTTAGGATAACTATAAGACCCTAGACGAGCTTTTATCGAGCTAACAATACTAGTGACTTTCCCAACCATTATTACTCACATATTGAAGATGAAGCATGTTCACATTATATGGTCCAATTTCAATTAAAACTATATACAACTAGAATTCATGGGTTCTGTTGCCGCTGAATCTGGTGTGGGGGCAATAGATGAGATTTTTAGGTTCGTGAGGAACTCACATAGGTTGACCCTTTCTCCAACCTTGCTGATTTGTTGACTCCTTGGTGCTCCCTTGAAACCTGCACAAATGTTCGAGACACTGGGATGGATCCCGGCAACGAACCCTCCGATGCTCAAGTCAATACACAGAAAAAGTGAAGGGGAAAGAGCTCAAGTGTCCAAAGTGTGATAACCTTTAACAGTAGGAGGTAGGAGGGTTTTTATAGTCACCATGGAGATCCTTTTTAAGATAAGGGTAAATTCCTACTTTCCGGTGTGGCTGGTTGGGGTTGGTTACAACCATCCCCTTAAGATAGGGACAAAGTAGGATTTGCTCCTATCCTATTTGAATGGTCCCTAATGGGTTGAGACACGTTCTCTGTCTACCTAGATCTGTTCACGGGTTAGCGGGTCTAAGGGAAGAGGCTCGGTACCCGATTCAGACCCGTCCGCAGATGAAATTACCATCCTGCCCTTGCAACTTCAAGATTCGTTCCCACTTTGAACGGTTCAGATTTAAGCCCATTTTTAGCCATATCACGAGCCCCCCACTCCTAAAGACAGTGTATTACAGCCTTGCGGGAGTAGTTTTGTTGTTTTATTGGCGTATAAGGCTTTATCGGAGTTCTCAACGGGTGTTCGAATCTTGTCTGAGGGGTGATGTTGCTTTTCTAAGCTGGCAGCATGCCCAAGTTTTCTTTCGGGCTCTTCTGAATTTTTGGGTGATTTTTTCCAATTCTATATTATTTTTTCGGACCATTTATTCAATTTTGCCAAGCGATGATTTGCTTTTCGGGAGCAATAGTCAAACATTCTAGCCCATATTTATTTATCCAGGGGTCTAAAAATGTTCCCCTAAATTTATAGATATTTTCTAGAATTTTTACCTATTTTTCCCGTATTTTTAATCATTTTTTGTGCAATTTTTTGAATGAATAATTCGAATTAATAAATAAAATTCAATTTTTAATTACCCAATTATGACGTGGCGCAATCTGAGCCACTCATCAATTTCGGGCGCAATTTTTGGGGAGATCCAATGGCTATGGTTGCATGAAAGCTGATTTTCCCCTATTCGGGGGTCTGTGGCAAGGACCTTCGGCAATGTTGCCGACCCCCGCCAATCACCTTAGGGAGCTGACGTGTGTCAGGAAGGAGGCCGAAGTTGAGGGAGGTTCAGAGTCCCTTGCTGAGGTCCAGCGGTGCTTTGAGGTGGCGACATGTGTCAAAAGAAGTTTTGCGAGGCTTGCCGAAGTCTGAATGAGCCATTTTCCCTATGTTTGAGCATCGGTGGCAGGAGCGCTCGGCGAAGCGTGTAGAAGTCCATGTGAGATTTTTTCTCATGTTTGAGCATCGGTGCCAAGAACACTCGGCGAAGCGCGCCGAAGTCCAAGTGAGATTTTTTCTCACGTTTGAGGGTCGGTGGCAAGAACGCTCGGCGAAGTGTGCCGAAGTCCAAGTGAGATTTTTTCTCACGTTTGAGCGTCGGTGCCAAGAATGCTCAGCGAAGCGCGCCGAAGTCCAAGTGAGATTTTTTCTCACGTTTGAGCATCGGTGGCAAGAACGCTTGGCGAAGTGTGCCGAAGTCCAAGTGAGATTTTTTCTCACATTTGAGCGTCGGTGGTAAGAGCGCTCGGCAAAGCGTGCCGAAGTCCAAGTGAGATTTCTTCTCACGTTTGAGCGTTGGTGCCAAGAACGATCGGCGAAGCGTGCCGAAGTCCTAGTGAGATTTTTTCTCACGTTTGAGCATCGGTGCCAAGAATGCTCGACGAAGTGTGCCGAAGTCCAAGTGAGATTTTTTCTCACGTTTGTGCGTCGGTGCCAAGAACGCTCGGCGAAGTGTGCCGAAGTCCAAGTGAAATTTTTTCTCACATTTGAGCCTCGGTGCCAAGAACGCTCGGCGAAGCGTGCTGAAGTCCAAGTGAGATTTTTTCTCATGTTTGAACATCGGTGCCAAGAACACTTGGCGAAGTGTGCCGAAGTCCAAGTGAGATTTGTTCTCACGTTTGAGCTTCGGTGCCAAGAACGCTCGGCGAAGTGTGCTGAAGTCCAAGTGAGATTTTTTCTCAGGTTTGAGCATCGGTGCTAGGAACGCTCGGCGAGGGGTGCCGAAGTCCAAGATGACCTGTCAACAGTTCATGGATGACAGTTGGCCGTTTGACCGTTGGGCTTTTGACCATTTGACCGTTGGCCATTAATGAGGCGACAAAACTCCTTTGTCGTTTTGTGGTAAATGGGTGTTGGGTTTTTGGAGCCCATTATTCTCGTTTTGTGTGCCATCTCTATAAGACTTCATCCCCCCTCATTTGTTCACTTCTCAGATTTTTACTCAGGCGACTGTTTTTACGAACGAGAGCTTCCGGCGACGACTAACCGTTTTCCAGTGATTTTTCTGACCACAGCTGTCACTTCAAGGTAACTTAACACTTAGTTTATTTTTTAGCAAATGTCTACCCTTCCCCACATTCAGAGCCCTCCCCTTCTGTTGCCAACAAACCGTCTCCGAGCTAGGTTCCTCTCGTCAATAGGGGCAAAGGAGCTGAAGCTCCTGCTTCGGTGGTAGTGGAGAGTATAGTGGAGAACCCAAGCAGGATGGGGGAGTTCGGGAGACTGCTGGGCGTTCTAACAGGGCTTCACAAGGTTCGGGAACTTTTGGAGGAACATGCCGAACGGATCGTATACGGAAGGGGGCAGAGTTTTAAGGAGAACACTGCGAGGGAGACTTCAGAAGTCGACAACACCATCTCGATCCTCAACGAGGCAGACTTGGAGGCGATCCGGGAATGTTTTCAGATCCCTGAAGAATTCGAGCTGATGCTGCCAGGTCCCAGTGTGAGGGCCAATTCGCCGATGTCGGTGAATATGTGCTTCTGGCCAGTCGATGCCTTCATTGTTGGAGCGCGCCTGCCACTCCACCCCTTTGTCGTCCAAGTCTTGCGGTGGTTCGGTGTCAGCCCCATCCAGCTCATGCCGAATGGGTGGAGGGTTAATAATGGATTCGCCCTCGAATGCCAGGCGGCCGAGATCGAGCCGGACCTGAGGGTACTTCAGAAGCTGTACCGGCTCCATCAGCAGCACAAGTCGGAGTTCAAGTACTATTTGGCCCCGAGGCACGGTGCTCAGCTCGTCAGCTGCTCTGACTCAATAAATAATGGTGAGATAAGTACTTCATCATTCGGAGTCGCGAGCCGTGGTGTATCCCCTCGGATTGGGTTGAGGAAGTGACGAAGAGGGAGAGAGAGCTTCCGGTGTTCTACCCCAACGAAGAAGAAATGTTCCAGGTTCTCCTCAACCGATCGAAGTTCGATTGGAGGGACCTGATGGAGGAGGCGCTCTTCAGGGGGGGGGGGGGCTCAGCCGCATAGACCTTAGTATGCGGTTTTCCTTTTTAGTTTTTCTTTCCTTATTCAGTTTTAACTTGCATTTTAACCATACTTTCTTCTGTCACAGAAACTATGGATTACGAAGCGGTGTTGGCTCAGAGGGCAACGCTCGGCAGCAAGGTTCCGCGAAAGCGAAAGGGGGTCTCCACGAAGGTGACTTCCCCGAAGCCGAACACAGTCGCCAGTGCTGTCCAAGAGGTGTCGGCTTCGGCGATGATGACCCCGAGGGTGGCGACTGCAGCGACCTTGGTATCAGTCTAGGCAGGTGAGTTCCCAATGGTAGCCGCTCTAGGGATGGAGGCGGCTCCGCTAACGGCTGAGGTCGAAGTGTTCCTGACCGAGGAACACAAGAAAATTTTCGTTCCAGACTGGCAGGTTCGGAAGTTGGATGGATTCCTCGGTGACTCGACATCAAGTATGCAGGTCGTCAAACATCTGGCGACGTCGAAGGACCGTGCCGCCATGGACGCCAGCGGTGTGGGAGACGATGCCGTCGAGATCGCCCGAGCGGCGATGTCGGTGAGTAGCTTGGTTTCGCTTGTCGGTTGAATTACTTGTGTATTTTGTCTGGTTTTCTTGCTAACTTGTCTTCTATCTGTAGATAACCTGTCACTTCGGTCATCTCATGGAGAAGATCACTGAACTTGAGAAGGACCTGAAGAAGGAGGTCGACAGGGCTCGGGCCGAGAAAGCTCGGAACGTGAATGAGCTTGATAAGCTGAAGGTTGAGGCAGACATGAAGACGACGAGGTTGGAGTACCTCGACGGCCTTGTGAAGAAGCTCAAGGATGATCTGCGGCGGCGAAGCAGTAGGAAGAAGCCATCGATGCTGCCAAGATCGCGATCGCGAAGGAGGCTGAAGCTGCAACCATGGAGAAGGCCCAAGGGTTCCTCACGGTCAACATGGCCAAGGCCTATGCTCGCGCCATCGAGCAAGTGACCGAACGCTTCCATGAGGTCGACTGCTCCGGGTGGCGTCTCCCTGACCACATCAAGGGCTTCGACGAAGAGTCAGACAAGGATGAAGGTGGGGACGAGGATGCAGATGCTGAGGTCAAAGTCGTCGGCGACGGTCATGGATCCGAGGTTACCCCCCTTGCGATCGTCGCTCCTCCGGAGGAGTCCGACCCCGCAGCTGCGAACAGCCACGGTAAAGAGGTCGCGCCTTGATTTTAGTCTTCTCTGCTTTTCCTTTTTTTTCATCAGTGATGTATTGCCTAATCGCGGACTGGCCACCACTCTTTTGAATAAATGAACTTTTTGAAATTTGACTAAGTGTCCCTGTCGCTTTTGCTTCAAAATTTGACTTTTAGAAATTTGACTAAGTGTCCCTGTCACTTTTGCTTCAAAATTGAGCTAAGTATTCACCAAATTTTCTAAATTTGACTAAGTGTTCGCATCGCCTTGCCTTGAAGTTCTGGCTAAGTGTTCACTGCGGTTTCACTTTGAAATTTTCAGATCGTCGAAGTGACGCAGCTCGCCGAAGTGCCTTATGTGATTGAGGTGACTCATCCCGAGGCTGGCCTAGGGGTGATGAAGTTGTGCCTCGCTAGGAGCTGAGAGCAGCTTCACGAAGTCGAGTGGGGGACTTCGCAGAGCAGAATGTGAGCGGTATCATTGCGACTAGTCTTAGGCCGTCGAGACCTCGAGATCCGGCGGCTAGAAGAGAGCCTCAGGGAGACGACCCCCGAAGGCGATGATTATGGTTCGTCGACAGCCATTAACCTCGGCCTGAGGCTTAGGCAACTCCGTCATTCTCTGACTAAGATGACGGCAGAGAGAGACGAACTGACAGCAGCAAGGAACAAGCTTACGGCAGAGAGAGATGAACTGACAGCAGCGATGGAAAAGCTGATGGCAGAGAGAGATGAGCTGAAGAGGGTGACTGACGATAAGAGCATTGAGGGTACTCATCTTCGTCGGATTATCACCGACAGCTCTGGTGGTGAGGGCTCGGTGCGACTACCTCGCTTGAAGATAACTGTGAAGGACGACTTACTGAAGGAACGAATTGTTGAACTTGAGGCGGAGGTCGCTCGTCTTAAGCTCCAACCTGAGCAGATCAACGTTAGAACCACTTCGTGCATGCGGGAAGAGAGCAATAGAAAGATTTCTTTTTACGAGCTCGCGACTCGCTCGCCCGTTACCCATCGGAGCCCGGGAAATGCACAAAGTGGGGTGGCTGCTTTGTCGAGCAGAGCGTCTATTGGGGCTACCGTTAGAAGCTGTGCAGAAGATGTGTCTCAGCTTGCAGGCCTAGAGACGAGCACCGAGGTCAGATGTCGACAGTACAGCGTTCGTCGCCCCCGAGTGTCTCTAAACCGAAGTATCCCCACCCCTAGGTGTAATACCCCGATTTTTTCTATATACATATAAAGATTATTTAATTCTACATATGATATGCATGTGTAATATTGTTTCTTAAGCCCAAATGTTTTTCTACAAGATAATTAGTTTGGCCCAATTAATTTTAGCCCATGGATTTAAAACCCCTTCTATTGTATTTTTATAACCAGCATGTGTGACATCTTTTTCTTCTTTTGCCGGGTATTTGATATACTATTTGAAGGGTGTAGTTGGAGCATGCACGTGCTTTGAACACTTCCTTGGCCGGATTGTGGAGTGATGGGTGTAGATCATGGGTAGTTACCTTTGAGTTGTGGGTAGTTTTCTCAACTCCCGATCTGATCTCAGCCTTTGATCTCCAACTCCCCAACAAATCTCATCCCTCCATTTCACCTATATTCTAGTATAAATACCCCCTCCTATTCCCTATCTCTTTTACACTAAAATTTCCTAAGATTTCAAGAGAGTATCTGTGAGTTGTGTGGGAGCTTTTCTGTGGAGGCAAGCAACACTGCTGAGGAGCCGGTGTGGGACAAAGGAGCAAGGAGTGCAGTACGGTGTTGAAGGACTTTGCGGGATTTCGTTATTTCTCCATATAAGGTGGGTGTTTCTCAGGACTTCTAATGTAGGAATGATATTGCAATTGTTATGATTGATACTATGTTATAAATAGTGAATGGAATGCGGTAGAAATTGCTTGAACATGCTAGAAATGTTGAGACGAGACTGTCGGTACAGTCGACTGCCATGTGAGCCAGCCGACTGGTACGAGACACTACTTTTCATAATGTGCTGATAAAATGTGTGCAATAGACGTGATGGTGTGATTATTAAATGTATATTTTCCCTATGACACATATGATGGAGGGAAGGTAAATAAATGAAAAGAACTAATAGTGATAAATATCTGAAGTTGTCGGCGCAGTCGACTGACTTGATGTTAAGTCGACTGGTGCTTCATTTCTGAATATGATTGTTTGAAAGTCCCCTGAATAAAGATATTCTATTTACATAGACCCATTATGATGATTCGAGATTTGTACCTTCATTATTGTAAGAAAGTATGGGCAATGCGAATGCATGTTTAGAGTAGTTTTCTCTAAAGGAGCATGTTAATAACTGGAAAATTATGCTATGAATGCTACTGACTATGAATTGATGTATACTGTTAAATGATATCATGATGCAAGTACATGTAAGAACTGTAAATAAATTCCCTAATTGAAATGGATCTGTCCAGTCGACCGAATGCGTGTAGCAAGTCGACTGATCTGGACTTGGAAATTATGCTGTTTGAAATCTCCAGGACAGACGACTGATCAATGAACAGTCGACTGTTATGTGGATAATATTGTGAATATAGAAGGTTGCGGGACAGGCGACTGGTTGAGTGCAACAGTCGACTATCCCGAGCTTTTATCAGGAACCTGTATGTGACTGTATAAGTCGACTGGTATTCTTCCAAGTCGACTGTACAGAGTAGACTTTTGATAATTTGATTCATGTTATTTACTGTGAGTAATGATGAACTTTATGTTTTAGTCAATGGATTCTGGTTATGGCTGTATGAATTATGTGAAAGGAATCATAGATGAGAATTGAGAATTAAATGAATAATTATGAAAGGCTAAATCATGATGAGAAAGTCTGCGAGACTCTAAAATGAAATCATGAGCTGATGGCGCTCAATTGGATATTGTGAAATTGAAATTAAACGAAGGAGTAGCTAAGTCTCCCCGGCAGTGAAATGAAATGATAATGAGAAATAGACCAGGTTGGTCAAGTGAAATGAAATGATAAGTCCGGTTGATGGAGAGGCTAACTCTAGAGCTTGATTTTTATTCATGATTCTAATGTAACTTTAATACATAGTGTGGAGGTGATGAAGATGAGAGAAAAATATGAGTATGAGAGCTAGGGTACGGTGCGGGTGTGTGAGCCGCAGAATGCATGCTTGATACGTCAAGACATGGCACGGGCACAACTCAGTAATGATCGGACTCTAGTCACGCTTGTGGGATGTTTTGGTGACTGCAAGAGGAGTGTGTTCAGGGAGGAGGCTGAATTGTCGCAGAATGCATGCTTGACGAGTCAAGACATGGCGCGAAATTCTACTCCAGGGGCCAGGATACATGCTTGTACTCATAGAATCATCTAGGATACTCACTGGAATTACAGAAGTAGAGTAAGTCATGGCGGGGGATTGAACCCTACAAAAATGAAGAACGATTAAGAGACTTGCCCTCGAACCTATGTAGTATGGGATGCATAGAATTCGAACAAGTGTGCATTAGTGTCATGTGAAAATTAAATAAATTGCATTAAGGATTAAGTGCACAATCACGACACGACATCTCTAAAAGTTTCCCCTTTGATTTTACATGCTTATTATGAACAAGATTGTGATTTGTTAAGAAATGAGATTCATTATACTGTTTCTGGCATAGAGAGGATGGCCATGTATAATTATCGTCGGTTGAATAAACTGACGTACCCACAGTTTTGTATGCAGGATAAATTACATGTAAAGAGGAATGGATGCATAAAGATCTCATTATGTTGTTGTTCATTTATGTAAATGTTGTATATTTTGCTTCCGCTGTGTAAATTTAAATGTGAGATGTTGTAACTCTGATGTAAAAAGAAAAGTTTGAATTTCCTTGTAAAATTGTACTCGAGAAAAGCGAAAAGATCCTGAAGAACATCTCGAACTCAGCAATTTTGGGGTTCGGGGCGTTACACTAGGAGGCATTGAAGTAGTTTTCTGTAGTCTTGTACTCTTTGTTTCTCAAGTTTTGTATCTCGTCGTAAGGATGAGTAGTTGGTCTTGTAATTAGACTTGTTCCTCAAACTTCAATGTAATAATGCTTGTTTTGTGAACTTGCGCGTTTTGCTGGCATTTGTAGTTGTCAACAGCTGTCGGAGCAATGGTGATTTGCTCTTTACTCGCTTTGGATGCAAGTACTCAGAGCGGAGTCGATCCAAGTGTTGGACTCCAAGCTTGTCATTTTAAGAGAGTGTCAACGGTTGTGGGAGCAATTCCGAATAGTGAACCACTTATTACTCGCTTACGAGTGAGTAATTCGAAGCGGAATCGAGCTAAGTGTTGGACTCTGAACTCGTCGTTTTAAGAGAGTATCAACGGTTGTGGGAGCAATTCCGAATGACGAACCACTTCGTACTCGTTTAGGAGCGAGTAATTTGAAGCGGAATCGAGCCAAGTGTTGGACTCCGAACTCGTCATTTCAAGAGAGTGTCAACGGTTGTGGGAGCAATTCCGAATGGCAAACCACTTCTTACTTGCTTATGAGCGAGTAATTTGAAGCAGAATCGAGCCAAGTGTTGGACTCCGAACTCGTCGTTTAATTTTTTTTTTGCAAGTAGAGTTAGAGTACCCCAAAAATAGAAAATTTGCTAGGTAGAGTTAGGTTACTCAAGAGATAGGGAAGTTGTGAGGAGAAATTTCTCTTTATTGAAAACAACCGGGCGGCCACTTCTAAGTTGCAGACCGCCTTTACATTTTGATTAAAAAGAAGATACAAGTAAGGTTTTTGCAATCCTGGAGAAGTTGCTTGGAGCGGTGTTTAGACACCCTCTCGGTACTTCATCAGGTGCTCGGCGTTCCAAGTTCTTGGCATCTTCCTGCCCCCCGGGTCTTCGAGTTGATACGCGCCCGGGCATATAACTCTAGAGACCTTATATGGTCCTTCCCAATTGGGTGCCAGCTTGCCTCTTTTGCTTGGATCAGAAATTGACAACTTTCTCAGTACTAAGTCCCCTTCCTTTAGGTTGGTGGGTCGTACCCTCTTGTTGTAAGCTTGAGTGATCCTACGATGGTAGGTCTCCTGGCAGATTGCGGCTCTCTCGCGGATCTCGTCAATGAGGTCTAGGCAGTTGCGAGGCTGGTTCGCGTTTTGTACCTCGTTGTAAGCTATGAGTCGAGGTGAAGGAAGGCCCACCTCCAAAGGGATAAAAGCTTCTGATCCGTATGTGAGGTTGAAAGGAGACTCTCCCGTCGGAGTTCTTTTGGTGGTGCGATAGCTCCAAAGCACATTGGGGAGTTGTTCGACTCATAGCCCTTTGGTGGACTTGTCGAGCCTCTTCTTCAAGCCTGAGAGGATTTGTCGGTTTGCGTTCTCCGCTTGGCCGTTGGACTGGGGGTGGGCCACTGAAGAGAACCGCTGTTAAATCCCGAGGTCGGTGCAAAATTCGTGGAAGGCAACTCCCGTAAATTGGGTCCCGTTGTCGGTTACGAGAATGCGAGGTACCCCGAACCGATAGACAATGTTCTTCAAAAAGAACTTCTGCACCTTGTTCTCGGTGATCGTTGAGAGAGGTTCGGCCTCTATCCACTTGGAGAAGTAGTCTATTGCTACCACCGAGAACTTCCACTGGCCTGGTGCCGGAGAGAACGGTTCGAGCAAATCCATCATCCACATTGCGAATGGGATTGGACTTGCCAAGGAGGCAAGTTGTGCTTGGGGCAGGCGACGGATTAGGGCAAACTTCTGGCAGGAGTTGCACTGGCAGACGTACTCCTCGGAATCACTTAGTAGTGTAGGCCAGAAGTACCCGTAGTTCAAAAGCTTCCGGGCAAGGGATCTCGCTCCCAAGTGCGCACCACATAGACCATCATGGGCTTCCCTTAGGGCGTAGAGCGCTTCTTCCGGGGAGAGGCATCTCAGATAGGGCCAACCATCGACCTGGGTGTAGGAGCATTTGTACATGACCCCGTCCAGGAGTGTGTACCGCTCTGCTCGTGTTCTGATCCTCCTTGCTTCTTTCAGATCTTCGGGGAGGACTCCATCTCAGAGATACTCGAGGAGGGGCTTCATCCAGTTTTCCCCAAGTGTTAGGGGGTAGGCTTCCATTGGCTCCGAGCCATCTTCGTCGATGCTTGGTTTGAGAAGGACTTCTATTAGGACGGTCCGTTCTAGACCTTGGAGAGACGAGGAGGCGAGCTTAGAGAGGTATCCGCTTGCACATTTTTCTCTCGGGGAACCTGCTGGAGTTGAACATCTCTGAATAGAGCTAGAAGCTCCTTCACCTTTGCCAAGTACCTAGCCATTCGGTCGTCTCTCACCTCGTACTCCCCAGACACCTGATTGACCACCAACTAGGAGTCGCTAAAGACCCTTATGTATGCAGCCCCCGCCTTGCGAGCCAAGCAGAGCCCCGCTATGAGGACTTCATATTCTGCCTCATTTTTTGATGCTGGGAAGTTGAGGCGGAGGGAGTACTGGAGGACGAAGGCGTCGGGGCCAGTTAGGATGACGCTAGCCCCGCTTCCATCGGCACAGGAGGTGTCTACATAGACGGTCCAGACAGAGGGGTCGGCAGGCGACTCACATGAGTCGGGGATGGTGTTCTCCATGATGAATTCGGCCAGAGCTTGGGCTTTTATTGCCGTCCTGGGCTGGTAGCTGATGTCGTGCTGACTCAGCTCGATGGACCACTTCATGAGCCGCCCGGAAGTCTCAGGCTTGTGGAGAACTTGTTTCAGCGGTTTGTCGGTAAGGATGACCACCGAATGGGATTGGAAGTAGGGGCGGAGCTTTTGGGCCGCCATGACCAGGGCGAGAGCCATCTTCTCCAGCTTCGGATTACGGAGTTCGGCATCGCGGAGCACCTTACTCACGTAATAGATGGGCTTCTGTGTCTTCTCCTCCTCCCTTATGAGGACCGCATTGAGCGTCTGCTCCGAAGCTGTGAGATAGAGGTAGATGACCTCCCCAGGTGCTGGCTTGCTTAGGAGCGAGGGGTTGGCCAAATACTCTTTGAGCTTGTTAAAGGACTCCTACTGCTGCTGTCCCCACTCGAAGCCTTTAGCCCCCCTGAGGGCTTTGAAGAAGGGGAGGCACTTTTCCCCGGACTTAGAGAGGAATCACCCGATCGTGGCGAGGCTCCCTGTGAGCCTCTGCACCTCTTTGACATTGGAAGGGGGAGCCATTTTGAGAATGGCTTGGATCTTCTCAGGGTTGGCCTCTATGCCCCTCTCGCTGACCGTAACCCCCATAAATTTGCCCGATAAGACACCGAACGCACACTTGTTCGAGTTTAGCCTCATATTGTGCCTTCTGAGCACCTCAAAGGCTTCTTGAAGGTCAAGAGTGTGCTCTTGCCCACGGGTGCTTGACCAGCATGTCGTCGATGTAGACCTCCATGTTTCGGCCAATCTGGTCTCGGAAGACCTTGTTCACTAGGTGCAGATAGGTAGCTCCCACATTTTTCAAGCCGAAGGACATAACACGGTAGCAATAGAGGCCTTGGTCCGTCACGAACGAGGTCTTCGGGATGTCCGGAGGGAACATCCTAATTTGGTTGTACCCTGAGAAGGCATCCATAAAACTGAGGAACTCGTGCTCAGAAGTCGCATCGATCAGGGCGTCGATGCTGGGAAGAGGAAAATGGTCCTTTGGATATGCCTTGTTGAGGTCGGTGACGTCAATGCATATTCTCCAACTCCCATTGGCCTTCTTGACCATCACCACGTTAGAGAGCCACTCAGGGTAGTTCACCTCCTGAATAAAGCGGGCGTTGAGAAGTTTCTCAACCTCCTCCTTGATCGCATGTTGCCTCTCGGGAGCAAATTTCCGCCTCTTTTGTTGGACAGGCTTGACCCCAGGGGTGACGCTCAGACGGTGCATGTGAACTCCTTTGAGATCCCGAGCATGTCTGCTCCAGTCCATGCAAAGAGGTCGCGATTCTCCCATTTGCACCGAGAGATATCTTACTGTATGGAGGGGAGAGAGCTTTGCTAATGCGGAACGTCTTAGTGGTGTCTTCTTCGGAGAAGGCCACTTCCTTGAATTCATCCACGGGCTCGGAGATAGTTTGGCCGCCTTCCTGAAGAAGTTCAAGCGCTTCCAAAGAGAGAACCGGATCCCCCATCGAGGTCATATAGCACTTCCGAGCCGCTTCTTGGCTTCCCCTCACTTCTCCCACTCCTGAGGGGGTGGGGAACTTCATTTTCATGTGGTAGGCTAAAGGGATGGTTGAAGCGCGGCCAAACCTGGTCTACCCAGGATAACATTATAGGCGGCCTTGACGTTGACCACCATGAAGTCCATTGGCTACGTGCGAGTTGCATAGGCCTTTCCAGCTGTTACGTCGAGAGTTATAATTTCCTCGACCGTAACTGGGACCCCATTGAACCCATGGAGAGTGTAGCCTGCGGGCTTGAGCCGGTCCCTCGACAGTGGGAGGCCTTTGAAGGCCTCCAAGAAAAGGATGTTGACGGAGCTGCCGTTGTCTACCAAGACCCGACGAACTTCGAAGTTTGCCATTCGGAAATCGATGACGAGGGACATCGCAGTAGGGCGTGCGGACGCCCTCCATGTCCCTATCGGAGAATGTCACTGGGACTCCGAGGCCCTTCGAGGGAGGATGGATTTGCACGGAGTTAACCTCCCTTACGAAGGCTTTTCGGGAGGAGTTGGAATCTCCCCCCCTTGTGCCTCCGTATATCAAGTGCAAGATGCCATCTACTTCGGCTTCCGGAGTCTTAGTGCGCTGCTCAGTTCGTCTGTTAGCCCCCCTGGGCGGCAGGGGGCGGATCGACTCGGTCCCTTCTTACGAACCGGGTGAGCTGCCCTCTCTGGATGAGAGCCTCAATATCATCTTTGAGGGCGCAACATTCGTCTGTATCGTGCCCGTGGTCCAGATGGTAACGACACCACTTACTCCGGTTCCTCTTCTTTCCCAGAGTATTCATCCTTGGGGGAGGTGGTAGTTGGCCATCGTTCCCTATCTCCATGAGGATGGCAGATACACTCGCATTAAGCGGAGTGAATTTCTCGAACCGAGGAGGAGGACACCGCTGACCCCCATTGTCTTTTTGGAGCTTCTTAGCTCCTTCTTCTTCTGCACCCTTCCGCTTGTTCACGGAAGACGAGGCCTCGAAAGTGGGGCAGCAGACAGCTTCTTCCGCTCAGATGTACTTTTTGCTCCGAAGCAGGAGCTCTGAGAAGTCCCGAGGGGGCTTCTTGGCGAGGGACGCCCTGAGGTCAGCATTGAGGACGCTGGACTGGAACACAATGGTGGCGACCGAGGGTTCCAAGGAAGCAATGGACCTAGCTTCAGCAGTGAAGTGCTTGACATAGTCTCTCAGTCGTTCGCCCTTCTTTTGACTAAGGAACAGGAGGGTGTCGCTTGTCTTCTCGGTGCGGTGACTGCTCACGAAATGCATGAGGAAAAAACCCTCGAACGGGTCGAAGGAGAAGATAGATGCCGGCGCAAGCCAAGAGTACCATTCCCGAGCCGGCCCCTTAATTGTGGCCGGGAAGGTCTTGCAAAGGAGGGAGTCAGATGCATGGTGGATCATCATGAGAGTTTTGAAACTCTCAATGTGATCTGCAGGGTCCGACTCCCTGGTATAGGTCTCGAAATGTGGAGGCTTGAAGTTTTCGGGAACTGGAGCCTCCATAATGGTATGGGAGAATGGGGGCCTGCTCTGATGAAGGTCCCTTGCGTGTCGCCCCTCGTCTCGGTCGAGCTGGCCGAGGCGCCTCTCCATCTTGTGGAGACGGCAGTAGACCGAGTCCTCCCTTCGGTCTTGTCTGGCCGAGCCCCGAGACTCGTTCTCATATCGAGGAAGGCTAGGACTGCACCGGTGATGGCTTAGAGTAGGAGGTGGACTGACCGAGCGACGGGGGGGACTCGGAGTAGGCCGCGGACTTCGGGAGCAGCGATGGTGATTGAGAGAAGGGCGGCGATGGCTCGCAGCCGACCTAGGGCTTCGGGAGCGGCGAGGATGGTGAGGAGCTGGCGGAGGACTTGGAGCCCTACAACCATTGTTGGGGGCAGTATTGAGAGCCCGGAGGACTGCCTCCTGGAATTGCTGGAATTCTGGTCATGTGATGGGGACCTCCTGGTCACGATGAGCCCGAGGTGCGGGGTGGCCTGCCGGGGAGCGGCTCCGTCTTGGGCAATATTGGGGCGGGGAGAGTTGGACCCCCCTCGGTTGGATCGGCGTGGCGAACGGTCCCTGGCCTGCTCATGGCGAGGGTTCGACTCTTGGGCCCGCCTCTCCTCCATATGGGTACAGAGATCGGGTCCGTGCTCGGTCTGCCGATTGTTGATCACGTTCCGCAGATCCTTTGGAGTGGGGGGAGTATAGGAAGCCATGGAATCGGTGTCGGCATTGTGGATGGAAACTCAAACTTGATGGACAGGTTGCTTGTGGTGACTCCGTCGAGAGTGTTCCCCCACTGTGGCCTGGGGTCCCAAAGGCTGCTGGATGGACTGCGGAGCCAGAGGATTGAGCTACAGGGTTGGTTAGTTGGGATGAGGGAGATCCCCCTACGGAGGAGGAGGAAGAGGATGAGAAGAAGTTGTTCTTCGATTGGAGTTTGCGGGTCTCTTCTTGGGAGGCATGATTTGCGGGTCTCTTCTTGGGAGGCATGACTGGGAGTAATGTGGGTTGAAGGAGGAAGACGAGATTGCTTGTCGAGTGAGTTCCCACAGACGGCACCAATCTGTTGCCGCTGAATCTGGTGTGGGGGCAATAAACGAGATTTGTAGGTTCGTGAGGAAACTCACACAGGTTGACCCCTTCTCCTGCCTTGCTGATTTGTTGACACCTTGGTGCTCCCTTGAAACCTGCACAAATGTTCGAGACACCGGGATGGATCCTGGCGACGAACCCTCCGATGCTCAAGTCAATACACAGAAAAATTGAAGGGGAAAGAGCTCAAGTGTCCAAAGTGTGATCACCTTTAACAGTAGGAGGTAGGGGGGTTTTTATAGTCGCCATGGAGATCCTTTTCAGGATAAGGGTAAATCCCTACTTCCCGATGTGGCTGGTTGGGGTTGGTTACAACCATCCCCTTAAGGTAGGGACAAAGTAGGATTTGCTCCTATCCTATTTGACTGGTCCCTAACGGGTTGAGACCCGTTCTCTGTCTACCAGATCCGTTCACGGGCTAGCGTGTCTAAGGGAAGAGGCCCGGTACCCGATTCAGACCCATCCGTAGATGAAATTACCATCCTACCCCTACGACTTCAAGATTCGTGACCACTTTGAACGGTTCCGATTTAACCCCATTTTTAGCCATATCAGGTTCTTTTTCCAAAATTGAACTAGGACAACATGCGACTAGGTTCATGAGTTCTTTCTCAAGGTTGAGCTAGAACCACCTAGAACCTAAATGCATGGGTTCCTCGCCAATTTGAGCTAGAACTATCATGGAGCTAGTTTCATGGGTTTCTTCTTAAAATCGAACTAGAACAAATATGGAACATGGGTTCATTTCAATAGTTCAATTGGATTAGCATGCAAGCTAAACTCATGGGTTCCTTTTAGAATTTAATTAAAAACCACTACAACATATAACTTAAACATGGGTTCTTTACTAGAACAACTGCAATAACTCAAGCATGGTTTCTTTACTACAACAACTCAAGCATGGGTTTCTTACTACAACAACTCAAGCATGGTTTCTTACTACAACAACTCAAGCATGAATTCTTTACTACAACAACCTATAACAACTTAAGCATAGGTTCTTTACTAGCAACACAAGCATGAGTTTCTTTACTACAACTACTACAACAACTCAAGCATGGGTTTCTTACTACAACAACTCAAGCATGAGTTTCTTACTACAACAACCTACAGCAACTTAAGTATGGTTCTTTACTACAATAATTAGCAACTCAAGCATGGGTTTCTTATTACAACTTAAGCATGGGTTTCTTACTACAACAACCTACAACAACTTAAGCATGGTTCTTTACTACAATAATTAGCAACTCAAGCATGGGTTCTTTACTAGCAACTCAAGCATGGTTTCTTTACTACAACAACCTACAACAACTTAAGCATGGTTCTTTACTACAATAATTAGCAACTTAAGCATGGGTTTCTTACTACAACAACCTACAACAACTTAAGCATGGTTCTTTACTACAATAATTAGCAACTCAAAGATGGGTTCTTTACTAGCAACTCAAGCATGGTTTCTTTACTACAAAAATTAGCAACTCAAGCATGAATTCTTTACTAGCAACTCAAGCATGGGTTTCTTACTACAACAACTCAAGCATGGGTTTCTTACTACAGCAACCTACAACAACTTAATCATGGTTCTTTACTACAATAATTAGCAACTCAAGCATGGGTTCTTTACTAGCAACTCAAGCATTGTTTCTTCACTACAACAACCTACAACAACTTAAGCATGGTTCTTTACTACAATAATTAGCAAATCAAGCATGGGTTCTTTACTACAAAAATTAGCAACTCAAGCATGAATTCTTTACTAGCAACTCAAGCATGGGTTTCTTACTACAACAACTCAGGCATGGTTTCTTACTACTACAACTCAAGCATGAATTCTTTACTACAACAACCTACAACAACTTAAGCATAGTTTCTAACTAGCAACTCAAGCATGGTTTCTTTACTACAAAAATTAGCAACTCAAGCATGAATTCTTTACTAGCAACTCAAGCATGGGTTTCTTTACTACAACTACAACAACTCAAGCATGGATTTCTTACTACAACAACTAAAGAATGAATTCTTTACTACAACAACCTGCAACAACTTAAGCATGGTTTCTTTAGCATATACAACTTATGCATGGAAGTAAACTTATAAGGCTACTAAGGACTTATTTAGATATTACATAAACTACCTCTTTTATGAATTACAAGTCCTACTTATTACAAAAATCTAATTTTATTGAATCTACACATTCCTACATATTACAAAACCTACTTTTATTTAATCTACAAGTTCTACATAATACAAAACCTACTTTTGTTCTACCTACAAGTTCCTACATACAATAAGAAAAGAAGTAATCCTTTCTATCATAAAAGCAAAATAGACATGCTACAAAAAGAACTAATCTTTTCTACCATAGAAGTTAAATAAACATAAAAGAACTAATCTTTTGCAATTATAGAAGCAAAATGGAAGCTTAATCTTTCACAACCTAGAAGCAAAATAGAAGCTTAATCCTTCATGAACTAGATTTACCAAGGACTTGACTTTTAACAAGTAGAGAGCAACCTACAACAAAAGACTTATCTTTTGTTAGCTTGTTGAGTTCTACAACCCTAGAATGGGTATGTAAGTATTTTTTTTACTACACTAATCTTTATATGCTCATAGTTTTAGTCCAAGTTGTAGTTTTGTGTTAACAAAATAACCATAATGACAACAATAATCATCACAAGGTTAAAGATTCCATCTTCATGTACTTTTAGTAAGTTCTACATTCAAAACTCTTCATGTGGTCTTTTTGACTCACACTACTCATATGTCCAAACCAATTAGTCCAAGTTATTAGTTTAGCAAAATAACCATAACAAAAGTCTAAAGTTTCAACCTTTATGTTGTTTTGGTTGAGTTCTACCATCCATCTTTCTCATGGGATCATTTTGATCCCTACAACCATCTTTATGCTTAAGATTTAGTCCAAGTTAATTTTTAGAACACAAAAGCTACATAGAACAACCACACATCATAAAGAAGAGTTCTTTTTAACCTACAACAAACAAACATCATAAGATGGGTTCTTTTTTTCACATACAACAATTAGTTAACCCTAAAGGTGTGTTCTTTCTACACATACAACAAATCATAAATAAAAGAGAACAAATAAAACACAACAAGAGAAGTAGAGAACCCCCACCTTTGATTCTCTTTGTAGGAAAAACTAGGTGATATGGCTAAAAATGGGGTTAAATCGGAACCGTCCAAATCGGGCACGAATCTTAAAGCTTGGGGGTAAAATGGTAATTTCACCTACAAAAATGGGTCTGAAATAGGAACTGGTCCTTTTGGAAAAAGGCCCAATAATTCATAAACGGATCCATCTTACTGAGTGCGGGTTCCAACCCGCAAAAAACCCGGTCTAGCTGGATAGAATTAGGGTTTATAATTGTCCTTAATCAACGGCCCTGATCACTTCTATCCATCCACTGAGAAGTAGGGATTTGATCTTATCCCGAAACTGGTTCCGAAGGTGGCTATAAATACCCCCCATCCCCCACTGTTACCAGGTAATCAATCTTTTGCCAATCAAAGCTCTTTCATAATCTTTCTGATTACTGACAAGAGTATCGGAGGGTGCGTCGCCGGAATCAACCCCGGTGTTTCGCACTTTTTACAGGTCAGCGGCAGGAGATCACGGTCAAACTCCGTTGAAAGGTGTTCAGGTTTGACTATTCAACTTCCCTCGAATCCACAAATCTATCTGTTTGTCCCCACACCGATTTCAGCGGCAACAGATTGGCGCCGTCTGTGGAAAAAACGAATAGCAATCCATCATCTTCCATTGGTTAAGATCACCTCCAGTCATGCCTCCAAGGAAGCTGAGATCTAGAGGGTCCAACTGCGGACCCACTCCTCCTCAACCATAACCGGAGGCTCCCCTCCAACCCATCCAGCCTCAGGGATAGCTCTGTAATATCCCGGACGGATATTACCTTATATAAGTATTATTTTATTATTATTTTATTATTATTTTGTTTTAATTCCAAAATTGAAACATTTTGGTGATTTTCGCCCGGTTTGTGCACAAACGTTGTCTGTACGCATATACCGGTCTATGTACATCGGTAGTGTATCGAATTGGTACCGTGATCTTCCAAATAGATTATAAAATTTATTTTTATTATTATTTTCAAATTAAACTATTTTATACGGATTATATGAGGATTTCTTGGTATACACATACATATACTTATACATGCATTGTATTGTACCAAATTAGTACATTATACAAAATGTGTAGTATGTACTCTTGGACAAGGTGCTTATCCTTGTCATGGCAAACCTAATTAGATGATTAGGGTTTTATTTAGTGGCTAAACTAGGATTTTTGTGTGCATAAGAGATTAGGAAACCCTTCTAGAAGCCTTATCCCTTCCACCATGCCTCCACCTCATTCCTAGGCCATACCCTACACCTTACTCCTCCCTCACCCTAGAGTGGCCGGATTGCTTCTTCTTGGGGTGTTTTGTGCAATTGTGAGTGCAACTTTGCACTCTCCACCCTTTTTCTCCTCCTATAAATACCCCCTCCTTCTCCACTTGTCTCACTTTTTACAAAACAAAAGAAAGGAAAGGAAAAGAAAGAGAGAACCCACTCTAACTTGAGAGTTTATCTCTTGTAGGTTCCATAGAAGTCTAAGAGCTTAGGGGAAGGAGAAGTATAAGCAAGCAAGTCCTTCCAACAAAGAAAATTAGGTGGGGGTTTCTCCACATATTTTGTTTGTTTGAGTTGTGGTTTTGGTGCTTCTTCTTCTCATCCTCCTTGTTTTGTTTCTTTTTATTTTGGTTGCTTCTTGTGATGTTGTTGTATGTTGTTTTGTGGTATGTTGTTTTGTGGTATGTTTTGTAACTTTGTATGGTTGAAAGAAAGTAACTAGTGGTAATACCTAATAAACACATAAAGATTGAATCTTTATGGTTGTAGTTGTTGTTCTTATGTTATTAATTGGACTAAAAAGAACATATGCATATGGACTTGGGTATACAACCATTTTTGGTTGTAGGACTAGAATGTGGACTCATACATAAGTATATGGACTTGTATACAACCATTTGGGTTGTAGGACATACACTTGAACTTTTGGACTAAAAGGAAAGCATATGATTAGTTGAACCCAAATGGAGGACTCTTTAGTTATTTTATTTTGCTTAGTTCTTTTTATTAATATTAAGTAAAAAGAACCCATCTTTAGATGCTAATTTTAGTATGAAAAAGATCTAAGTTAGAATGATTAAAAAGATCTCTTTTATGCTTGACTAGTAATAAATAAGAAATAGATGTTATGTTTTAAATAAAGAAGTTTTAGTAGATATTTTATAGTAGATGTTCATGATTAATAAAAAAAATTTAGTAGATATTTTATAGTAGATGTTCATGTTTAATAAAGAAGTTTTAGTAGATGTTTGTGTTAAATAAAGTAGCATTAGTAGATGTCTAATAAAGTTGTAATAGATGCTTATGTTTAAATAAAGTAGATGGTTGTAGGAAGGTAGTAGATGCTTATAAATATTAAATGGATGTTTATGCTTATGTTGAAGTAAGTATCATGCTTAGGAATGTGTAGGATTAATGTTAAAATTACCTACCATGCTTAGCTTGTTGTAGATAATTATTGGAGTTGAATACCATGCTTAGGAATGTGTAGGATTAATGTTAAAATTACCTACCATGCTTAGCTTGTTGTAGATAAATATTGGAGTTGAATACCATGCTTAGGAATGTGTAGGATTAATGTCAAAATTACCTACCATGCTTAGCTTGTTGTAGATAATTATTGGAGTTGAATACCATGCTTAGGAATGTGTAGGATTAATGTTAAAATTACCTACCATGCTTAGCTTGTTGTAGATAAATATTAGAGTTGAATACCATGCTTAGGAATGTGTAGGATTAATGTTAAAGCTACCTACCATGCTTAGCTTGTTGTAGATAATTATTGGAGTTGAATACCATGCTTAGGAATGTGTAGGATTAATGTTAAAATTACCTACCATGCTTAGCTTGTTGTAGATAAATATTGGAGTTGAATACCATGCTTAGGAATGTGTAGGATTAATGTTAAAAGTACCTACCATTCTTAGCATGTTGTAGATAAATATTGGAGTTGAATACCATGCTTAGGAATTATTATTCATGCTAAGTTAGTAGATGATCATGCTTAATTATTGTTCATGCCAATTAGTAGATGATCATGCTTAATTATTGTTCATGCTAAGTTAGTACATGTCATACTTAACTAGTGTTCATGCTAAGTTAGTAGATGATCATGCTTAATTATTGTTCATGCTAAGTTAGTAGATGATCATGCTTAATTATTGTTCATGCTAAGTTAGTAGATGACCATGCTTAATTATTGTTCATGCTAAGTTAGTAGATGATCATGCTTAATTATTGTTCATGCCAAGTTAGTAGATGATCATGCTTAATTATTGTTCATGCTAAGTTAGTACATGTCATACTTAACTAGTGTTCATGCTAAGTTAGTAGATGATCATGCTTAATTATTGTTCATGCTAAGTTAGTAGATGATCATGCTTAATTATTGTTCATGCTAAGTTAGTAGATGACCATGCTTAATTATTGTTCATGCTAAGTTAGTAGATGATCATGCTTAATTATTATTCATGCTAAGTTAGTAGATATTTATGCTAAGTAAATTTCCATGCTTATATTGTTGTAGGATTAATGTTTAATTAATCTACCATGCTTAGGAATGTTGTAGGTTGATGCTTACAATTGAATACCATGCTTAAATCTCTATAGGTTAAGTAATAAAGAAAGAATCATGTTGTAATTGTAGTGATAACTACCTTGTTGTAGTTAATGTTAGTAAGGAGCTATACATGCTTGAAGGTATATGGTGGCATCCTAGTTAAGTAAGGAAGCGGACGTATGTTCTAGGTTGTCCTCGTCAACTTCGAAAAGAACCCATGGACTCTAGTTGTGTGAGGTCCTAATTGAAATTTGACCATACCATGGGGACATTCCCCATCCGTAGGGGTAAAAAGAATTAGAAAGATCATTAGTAATAATTAGTTCGATAAAGGTTATTAAGTCGCTTTCGGGCTTCTCATGGGTAGAATGCCTATCATAGACTATTAGTAGATTCTTCTGTTGCTTCTAGCAATAAAAGATCAAGTTTGCTAGTAAGCACGTTTGGTTGCTTATAGGGTTGATTACCTGTATGGTTGTTTGCCTATGGTTGTGCTCGTACGTGGCTCGACTGGCCCGTGCATAGCTGTTGGTCTCATACGCGGCTTATTTGGCTGGTATGTACGTTGTTATCTCATACGAAGCCGCCTGGCTCGTAAGTAGTTGTTGGGTCATACATAGCTTGTTGGCTCGTAGTTGTTCTGGTTACCTGTATATAGCTTACCAGCTAGTACCCAGTTTTTTGTGCTCGTCTAGGGTGATATTATTACCCTAGGGGCTATCGACCATCAAGACATATGTTTCTTACCCTAAGGAACTGTGGAGGAGTCACTCCTTGGGTGCCGTCGAATCTTAACCAGTGTAGGTTGATCGAGGACCGGAGTATAGACGGAATCCAAGTTCAGGGTAGTGGCATGCACGTATGTTCGCATGGCTGGGGTCTTGGATCGATAGGCCAGGAACCGGATCCTGAGGGATTCTGATAAGTCTAGGTTGAGCAGCCTAGTAGAGTTGTCTTGCGAAGTCTAAATTAAGGCCTAGCATGTTGTGTTTATAATATTGTCATCCCTAGGAGTGTTCAGGGTTAGGAACATCATTAGGGTAGTGACTTATGAAGATCATTTACTTAAACCTTTTGCCAGAAAGAGAGGAGTCGGTTGTAGGGGGCCCCTTACGACTAACTCGTCCCTTGGGGCAGACCTTAGGTGGTGTTATTGGGTTGTACCTTCCCGTCAAAGGGATACGCAGGGTGCCGTCTCACGAGTTGGGAGCACGAGTTGCGTATCTCACACTGTTAATTCCTGAAGTGCCATGATAAGGCGGGTAGAGCTAGGGCGATGGACCCCGGAACTCCGTCGGGTCCTATGCCGGGGATACGAACAGGCCATGTTCTACGGTCCGGCTAGGGGGTGGCAGGGGGCTCTCCTGTTGGCGGTAACCCCGAGGGTTCGTCTGGTTTTTAAGTGCGGTCCGGTTAGCAGGGTGGTAGTGGCAATATAAACACCATTAGCATACTGCCTTGGTAGGACTTGACTACGTCTGCAACCTCATCAGTCACGTTGTATCTGTCAGGAACAGGTCGTGCACAATTAGAGTTCATAACGCGAGTTTAAATCCCTATATATGGAGAACGGCTTGAGATAGGGCGCATGTAGTATGGGCTGCATGTTGCTTCGGAGATTGCTGGCATTAGAATAGGGGCATCCTAGTTTTAGTTAAATATCACATTTGATTCTAGTTATAGCACTCACGAACACTTAAACTACACCGACACCATTGCCATGTTTTGTATGTTGTTTGGGAGATTCGCTGCTATGTTATCAGCCTTAAAGCATCAGTGAATACTGACGTCCCCACTTCCATAGGTACTGGATCGCCGAAGTACAAGGGCGAGATTCAGGAGGACTCAAGGCAAGGAAAATGTAACACCTCGGATTTTAAAATACCGAAAATATTCGTTTTTATATTTTGTAGGGGTGAGAATTATTTTAAAACTATATTTTACTATTATTATTTTTATATTGATATTGGTATGGATATTTGTGGTTGATTGGTGCTATTGATATATTGGGGACTATGAGTGGAGATTTTATGTGAATAAATATTGTTTACCTTGTTCAATAATTTTGGAGGATTGTTATGAGATGAATGTATTTTGTATTATTAGTATTATTAAAGTATAAGGTTGGTGTTGATTTGAAATATTTTAGGGTATTGGGGGTTTATTTGTAAATAGCCTTTATTTAAATATTATTATTAATATGTTTTTTTCAGAAAACCCCTCCCCCTCCCCTTTTCTCTTCCTCCTTTCTTTCTCCCCATCTATCCCGATCGAAACCTAGGGCGGGACCGAAACCCATTTCGGTCCTCCTCTCCCCCATCCTATCCATCGATTTATCCTATGAAATCCAAATTAAATTGGGAAATAAGCTAATTGATGGGTTCTCTACATCGTGGAAGATCGGATTTTCGAAAGGATGTCGAAAAGGTATACCCTATTTTATTTATTCGTATAAAATTAAGTGTAGTTAGTTTTAATGAGTAGGATTATGATGGTAGAGAGATTTAGAGGTGTTGGAAGTGGAAGATTTGAGGAATTAGTGGGTTGATAGAGAAATTATAAGTTGTTAGTAATTTAGGGTTTTGGGTTTGTAAAATAGAGATATATATATATATTAGAATTATCTCTTATATGGTGGTAAAAAGTGTAGTGAACCATTAGAATAAAATGGGGAGTAGTGATTTTGGCATAAAATCGGATTATAGGGTTTCTGAAATCGGGTAGAAAACTCGATCCTAATAATTATAGAAAATGCATATGAGGGTGTAGAGTATTATGAAAGTATTAATATGAATTTAGAATTATTTTTATAGGCTTCCAGCTCAATTAAATTGAGTGGAATGGATTATAGGTGAAAAGTGCACACCGGGTGTTCGGTGAAATGCCCGCGCGATATAGAGGTGAGAATATGATGAATTCGGAGGTATAGATGAGTCTCATTATTGTTGTTAACCCTAATCCGAGATATTAGGACAAAGGGATTGAAGAAATTAGGAAATAGGAAATTTTCCTATTAGAAAACCTCCGATCAATATGTGAGTTCTTGTATCGGGGTTCGAATTTGAAATCCGTCAATGTAGCTCACCTACCTATGTCATTTGTGATGCGTGGGTGAAGACGGATTCGAATTTGGAGATCCGTAGGTCGAGTTTTGAGCTTTAGACTAATCGATCCTATAATTTCCTATTTAGGTGGAAAAAGTCGAACTTCGACTGGCTACAGGACGGACGTAGGACATCGTTGGCTCGATCCGTCGGGTGAGTATGTTGTATTTATGAATATTTTATATTGTGGCCGAATTTCGTGGCTTTTTGATATATTTTGTGGAAGTTATGTCAAAAGTTGATTTTTAATGAAAATACGGATTTTTAAGGGGTCCAAAAGGGGTTTTTGAGATATTTGGTGAAATTGACTATTTTAAATATATGAAACCTATATTATGGGTTAATGTGATGTGTTGAAGTATAAAAACTAAATATATTGAATTGCTTATGCAAATTTTTATTCCGTGCATGTTTCGTGCATGTTTTTGGGTATATAGGTCGATATAGGTAATTTGTTATATGCGGAGCCTTGTGTATGGGCTAGCAGGCTACGGATAGACGTTATAAGATGTAATTAGACGAAAATAGTGATTGTGTTACTGTTTTGGAAACCTGTGTATTTATAGTGCATGTTTTATGTTTATTTTGGGGCATATAGGCCCTTATAGGTGATTTTACTTACATGGAACGTGGTGTATGACCTAGTATGCTGTAATTGGATATTATGAGATTTAATTAGAGGAAATAAGTGATTTTGACCCCTTTTCTTGGAAACCCGCATGTGTGGTGTATGTTTGTGAGATATATATATTATGATATTGACTCGTGATGTGATAATTTATGAAATTAGTAAGTGGGTATATGTTTAGATTATAATTATGTTCGAAGTGAATTAATGGGTAATGATATGATATTGTAATGTGATGAAGTATACATTTTGATACTTTTACGATATGGAATAACATAATGTAGTTCTTTTATTAATATTATAATCTTGGCGTAGGCCTATATATGATACAATGTGGTACTGAATAATAGGGTATTCTTAATGTGGGTTGTTATGGAAAAATAAATATTTGTGGCGCATTAATATTATGCAATAATATGATATGATGTTTTTATATGTTGAATGACAGGGTGTATGCATAATGTGGTATAATGATACGAAGATAAAGGATAAGATGGTACGTGCTTATAAAATGTGTTATTAATTCACGTGATTAAAGTCAACGTTGTGGCAATTATTGAATTCATAAGTGAAATGCGTGTGTTGATAAAGTAAGCTGAAAAGATGAAATGATTAATGCTAATAACAGATGATTTTGTTGACCAGTACCTACAGCAATCCTGGGGGTTTGGGCCTAGACCTCCTAATACTCAAGGACCGGCTTGGGGTGCGGTGTTTTTCCCTCCTGGCTTCGGCTGGAAGGAAGTACCCAGTTTATCTGGGGTGCGGTGTTTTATCGCCCAAGCTATTGGCTTGAGGCCCGGTTTCCCTCGATGACAGCTGTCGCGAGGAAGTACCCAGTTTACCTGGGGTGTGGTGTTTTTCCCTCCTGGCTATCGGCTGGGAGGAAGTACCCAGTTTACCTGGGGTGCGGTGTTTTTCCCTCCTGGCTATCGGCTGGGAGGAAGTATCCAGTTTACCTGGGGTGCGGTGTTTTTCCCTCGATGACAGACGTCGCGAGGAAGTACCCAGTTTATCTGGGGTGCGGTGTTCCCTCGCTGGCATAGGCTGGGAGGAAGACGTAGCCTCGGACGAGTAACTCTGTGTGAGCATCGGTCCGTGTGTTTTACTGGGCTGTCGGCTTTCAGTATATTGGGATACTGTGGCTCACTGGTCGACAAACTAATAAAATAACTAAGTGTTAATAAAAATGTGAAAGTACAGAAAGCGAATTGTGAATTGTGGATGAGAAAGAAAGTAGTTGTGAATGAAGTAAATGTGAAGGAAAACGAGTTATGAGTTAGTGTATGAAAAGAAGTGATAAATGTATTACGTGGTTAATTTAAAATGAAAATAATAAAAGAGACATGTGTTCTTATGAATAGTACGAAGTAATTGTATTATATATGTGATCATTAAAGTAAAAATAAAACAGTTGATATGAGTTGTACCTTGGAATTGTGTCAAGGAACTACCTGCCCGCTATTTCTGTGGAAATGGTGGGAACTATCTGCCTTGGCATAATTCGCAGGGTGAGTTGGTATGATAGTGGTAATGATTAATGGAAATGAAGAGTTAAGTAAAGTGAAGATGATAAGTGATTAAAGTGAATTAATAACCAAGCTATCGGCTTGAGATGTGATGTGATATTACCCAAACTGTGTGTTTGGGGTGCGGTGATTATTACCCAAGCTATCGGCTATCAGATTGTGGTGTGTTTGGGGTGTGATATGTTGTGGCCTCAGATTGTGTTTGGGGATTAAGTGAAAATGATAATAAGATTTATTGTTTATAAGAAAGAGAAATTACTAAAGTGGTATAATGAAATGGGAATGAGCTATAAAACAAGTTTTCGCTGTAATGAGTATGAGCATTCTATCAATAATGTGTTAATGATGTGATGAGATGTGAGAACATTGCAATAAACAATAAGATGTTATATTTGCGTCATAAGATATGGATAAATGTGGTATTATGAGAATAGATGCATATGTTTATGATGTGATACTTATTATAACACAATAAAATAAATACCTGTATTATGAGATTGGGTATGAAAATGGTTAGTAAAGAAAGTATGTTGTGATATGAATTTGTGTACCTTGGAAGTGTGTCGGGGAACTACTCGCCCGCTATTTCCGTGGGAATGGTGGGAACTACCTGCCTTGGCACAACTTTCAGGATGAATGTGTGTGTTGATGACATAATATAAGTAAATGAAGCGCATGGCTAAATAGAGTTAGAGAAATGATGTAATAACATCATGTAGTTATATTAATATAAATAGTGAAATGCTGATATGACGATAAATGTGGAAAGATGAATATTCGTATTATGCGAATGTAAGATAAGGATATATATACGAGGTTGATGTGAAGCATATAGTGAAATGTGTGAAGTTATGGATAATTATATAGTTGAATGCAGGTTGGAAAGTATTTGATATATCGTCGTATTGATGATGTTGTTGTGTTCAGGATTCAGGTTGCATTATCTTAACTTGGTATTTGTAAGTTTAAATTATTTTCTTTATACTATTTTAATTTGTTATTAGATTAATAACTATACTCACACCAGAAATGGCTAACCCCTTAGTGTTTGGGGGGTTAGGGGAGTCTGAGGACTACCCTAGATCCCCTACTATTACAGGTTCTCATCAGTGCAGAGGTGAGGCGTGGATTGGTAGGATAAAGTTTTATTTTAAAAATTTGTACTAATTAGCTATGTGAATAGTAAAATTTATGATCTAAATTGTATTATGGATGTATGAGCATGTATATGATGATGACGAGCATGGCGTGGGGGGGTGTGGTATGTTTGTGACCCGTCCCCACCTCGTTGTGGAGTACCGGGCTCTGTGGTAGGTTTTACAGGGATTTTTCTAAAATTTTACCTCGTTTTTCAAAGGAATTTATGGTTTTTATTTGATATGTGATAATCCGTTATGAGTTTGGCCCCCAGAGCATTATATTATATTGCATGTATGTTTTTGCTCATTTTGGCCTGGGGAGCCCGTGAAATTATTGTGTGTATTGTGAGCTACAGAATTTTGAGCAGAATTCCGTAAGCTATTTGTGTTTCGGAGCAAAATTTACAGGGGAAACTCTGCCAAAATTTTCCCTGAAATATAACTTTCTTAGTTTATGATTAAAGTGATATAGAAATTGAAAGAATTGAATTTGGGGGAAAAAAAATTTGGGGTGTTACAGAAAGCGAGGAGTCAATGTCATGTTTAGTTCCGCTGTAACATGTGTGTGGATTATCTATTAGTTGAGAAGTACACAAGTGAGAGTTACCAAGTGTTGTTCTTCATTCCTTGTACTCTGATGTAAGATGTTGAAGGTTGTAATACTTGGGAATGTAAAGGTAATATTGTAACTCTATTGTAATGTATTGTAGTTGTATAATATTCAGACTTGTAATACATTAGGTGTTGAAAAAAAGTTTTAAATTCTCCTGTTTTCTGTGTATTGTGACTAATTGAAGAAAATGTCTTGCCTCGTGTCTCGGTTTTCCCAGTATATGGAAATCGGGGCGCCACAAGCTCCCTCCTCAACCCGATCAGCCGCTGCAGCAGTTGCAGCCTCCTCTCCAAAATCTTCAACACCAGCAGGCTCCACTCGGGGTCCCAGAATGCTGGTATGGGGACCTCTCGTCCTCACCCTCAGAAGCAACCTCTTCACCGCGACCATATCTCCATACATAACCCTTCAACCGACTCAATGGAATCTCATAACCCTCGGCCTTCCGAAGACCTCCGCAACATCCTCATCAATCGACAGAAAGAGAAGGACCTTCGCCACCGTTTGGATGAAAGGCGGGCCTGAGAGGGAGCCTCCCGCTCAGAACGTCCAAATGCGTGATCCCCTTACCGCTGCGATTACAGGAGGTCCCCTCTTCATAGGAGGCAGAGAGAGTCCCCTGAGTACCGTCGAAGAAGGCGTCATTCTCCTGTTGGTGGACAACCCCAGAGGGATCAGGGGGACCAGAACGGACCTATAACCTGAGCAGAATTCCAAGAGTTCCAGGCAACAATCTTGCAGGCCCTCATTCTCCAGCCAAACAACAACAATAATATTCAGAGGGTCCCCACTCCTCCGCCGGTTCGTAGCCCTCTCCATCGGTCCCTCAGTCCTCCTCAAGCTTCGAGCCACCGCCATCACATTCCAAGCCCTCACCCGTCTCCGAGCTACCGTCGCCGCAGCCCACGATCCCCTTCGTACGAAGATGAGTCCAGAGGCTCACCGGGATACCGTCGAAGGGATGATGCAGTCTATCGCCGTCTCCACGAGATGGAGAGGCGCCTATGTCAACTAGACAGGGAAGAGGAGCTAAGAGAGAGGACCCTCCGTCCAACCAGACCTCCGTTCTCCCGAACTATCATGGAGGCTCCCGTTCCAGCAAACTTCAAGCCCCCGCAGTTCGAAACATATATGGGGGTGTCAAACCCCATGGATCACATCGAAAGTTTCAAAACTCTTATGATGATACACCAGGCTTCCGATGCTCTACTGTGCAAGACCTTCCCAGCCACTCTCAAAGGTCCGGCTCGGGAATGGTACTCTCGCCTCGCCCCATCCTCCATCTTCTCTTTTGAACAATTTGAGACCCTCTTCATCACCCACTTCGTGAGCAGCTACCGATTCGAGAAGACTAGTATTTCACTACTCTTTCTCAATCAGAAGAAGGGTGAGAAACTAAGAGATTATGTCAAGCGGTTTACCGCAGAAGCTAGGTCCATTGCCTCCCTCGACCAATCGGTCGCTACAGCCGCCTTCTAGTCCAATGTCCTCAATTCGAGCCTCCGGTCCTCCCTAGCCAAAAATCCCCCGCGAGACTACTCCCACCTTATTCTCAGAAGCGAGAAGTACATCCGGGCTGAGGAAGCTGAACATCGCCCCACATTCAAGGGGTCTTCCTCAGGAAGCAAGAGAAAGGCAGCTGAAGATGAGGGAGCTAAGAAGCTCCAGAAGGACAACGGGGGTCAGCGCCGCCCGCCTCCCAGATTTGAGAAGTTTACCCCTCTCAACGCCAATGTTTCAACTATTCTCATGGAGGTTGAGAAAGAAGGAGTCCTACCTCCTGTCCTGAAGATGAATACCCACGGGAAGAAGAGGGATAATGAAAAGTGGTGCCGATATTATTGAGACCACAACCACGACATCAATGACTGTCGGGTTCTGAAGAATGAAATTGATGCCTTCATTCAGAGAGGGCAGTTGTCCAAGTTTGTAAGAAAGGACCGGATCGATCTTCCTCCACCCACCAGGGGGGCTAACAAGCATCTCGAGAGGCGCGACGAGACGCCTGAGTTTGAAGAAGAGCGCATCTTGCACCTCATCCATGGAGGTCCGATGGGGGGAACCTCTAACTCTTCTTGAAAGGCTTTCATCAGGGAAGTTAACTCGGTGCACAGCATACCCCCTCCCAAAGGTCTCGGAGTCCCGGTTACTTTCTCAGATGAAGATCTAGAGGGTGTCCGAACCCCCTACTGTGATGCACTGGTGATTAACCTCCACATGGCTAACTTCAAAGTGGAAAGAATTCTAGTGGATAATGGCAGTTCTGTCAACATCCTCTTCCTGGCGGCATTCCGAGGACTCAAATTATCACGGACAGGCTAAAGCCTGCCGGCTATACTCTCCATGGGTTCACGGGAGTGCCAGCGATGATCGAAGGGGTCATAACCCTCGACGTAACCGCTGGCAGAACTCCTACTACCCGAACGGAGACAATGGACTTCATGGTTGTGACATCCCAGCCGCTTACAATGTGATCCTAGGCCAACCTAGCCTAGCTGCTTTAGAAGCCGTCCTGTCAGCTTATCATCTGAAAATGAAGTTCCCCACCAAGGCAGGTGTAGGGGAAGTCAAGAGATGGCCCGCAAATGCTACATGACCTCGACCAGAGGACCCGTCCTTTCTCTTGAGACCCTCGAAATTCTCCAAGGGAACACCCAGCCTATGTCAGAACCAGTAGACGAGCTAGAGGAAGTGCTCTTTACAGAGCAAGATCCGAACCGTAAATTCCTCATCAGCAAGACCCTCCCTTCTGCCCTCTGTTCCGACATAGTCTAGTGAATCAAGAAGAACCATGACCTCTTTGCATGGACTGCTGCTGACATGCCAGGAATTTCCGAAGACCTCCTCGTCCACCACCTAAGTGTTGCACCGGGGTCCAAAACGGTCCAGCAAAAGAGGCATAAATTCGCCGCCGAGCGCCAGCAGGCCATAAAGGAAGAAGTAGAGAAGCTCCTTAAAGCCCAGTTCATACAAGAGGTCAACTATCCCGAGTGGCTCTCTAATGTTGTTATGGTTAAGAAGGCCAATGGAAGTTGGAGGATTTGCATCGACTTCACGAACCTGAACAAGGCATGCCCCAAGGATCCTTTTCCACTCCCTAGCATCGACACCTTGATCGACGCAACTTCGGGCCATGAGCTTCTGAGCTTCATGGACGCCTTCTCCGGTTACAACCAAATCAGAATGTTCCCGCCGGATATCCCGAAGACATCCTTCGTCACCGATCAAGGCCTCTATTGCCACAGAGTAATGCCCTTCGGGCTAAAAAATGCCGGTGCCACCTACCAACGCCTTGTCAATAATGTCTTCCAGAATCAGATCGGCTGCAACATGGAAGTTTACGTCAATGATATGCTAGTAAAAAGTATTCATAGGTCCGACCATGTCGCCGACCTACAAGAAGCCTTCGACTTGTTGAGGAACCATAACATGAGACTGAATCCGAATAAGTGTGCATTCGGAGTCTCATCTGGCAAATTTCTAGGCTTTATGGTTAGTCAAAGGGGGATTGAGGCCAATCCAGAGAAGATAAAAGCCATCCTCGATATGGCTTCTCCTACAAATGTGAAAGAAGTTCAAAACCTTACAGGACGCCTCGCGGCTATAAGGTGCTTCCTGTCTAAGTCGGGGGAGAAGTGTCTTCCATTCTTCAAAGTCCTCAGGGGGGCTAAAGGCTTTGAGTGGGGCCAGTAGTAGCAAGAATCGTTCGACCAACTGAAAGCCTATATGGTCCACCCCCCACTCATCAGCAAGCCTACTTCCGGGGAAACACTCTACCTCTACCTCGCTGCCTCCGAGCAAACCCTCAGTGCTGTCCTAGTGAGGGAAGAAGACAAGGCTCAGAAGCCTATCTATTTGTGAGCAAGGTCCTTAGAGACGCTGAGCTTCGCTATCTGAGATTGAAAAAGATAGCATACACCTTGGTTATGGCAGCCAGGAAGCTCCGCCCCTATTTTCAATCCCACTCGGTGGTCGTCCTTACCGATCGGCCGCTCAAGCAAGTCCTACACAAGCCTGAAACCTCTGGGCGTCTGATGAAGTGGTCGATCGAGCTAAGTTAACATGACATATCTTATCAGCCTCGGACCGCTATCAAAGCCCAAGCTCTGGCTGAGTTTATAGTAGAAAGCACCATCCTGGAAGTGAGTCAAGCTGCAAATAGGCCACCCATGTGGACAGTGTATGTAGACGGGTCTTCGTGCACCGAAGGAAGCGGAGCCGGAGTCATTCTGGCAGGCCCAGATGACTTCGTCCTCCAATACTCCCTCCGCATCAACTTCAAAGCTTCCAATAACGAAGCGGAGTACGAAGCCCTAATAGCAGGCCTGGGCATGGCTCGCAAGGCAGGAGCGCAACGTGTCCGAATATTCAGTGACTCGCAACTGGTGGTTAATCAGGTCTTGGGAGACTACGAGGCGCGAGATGACTGAATGGTCAAGTACCTAGCCAAGGTCCAAAGTCTCATGGCTTCGTTCGGAGAGGCACAAATCCAGCGGATCCCTAGAGAAGAGAACTCCCAATCCGATGCCCTCTCAAAATTGGCCTCCTCCTCCCTCCAGGGTCTCGAGCAGAACGTCCTGATCGAAGTACTCCTAAGACCAAGTATCGAAGAGGAAATCCCCGACTCGATGGAGTCGCTGCCTGTCCAACTCAAGGATAATTGGATGAAGCCTTTGATACAGTTCCTCAGGGATGGGACCCTTCCCCAAGATCCTAAAGAAGCCCGTCTAATCCGAACGAGAGCGGAGCGGTACACCCTTGTCGAAGGAGTCTTGTACAAATGCTCCTACACCCAAGTAGATGGCAGACCCTACTTGAGATGCCTCTCCTCGGAAGATGCCTTGTATGCCTTGCTAGAACTCCATGAAGGTATAGGTGGAGCCCATTTAGGGTCAAGGTCCTTCGCTAGGAAAGTTTTGAACTACGGGTACTTCTGGCCTACCCTACTTCGAGATGCCGAGCAACATGTCCGGCAATGCAGCCCTTGTCAGCAGTTCTCCAATATCTGCCGACTACCCCAAGTGCAACTCATATCTCTCTTGAGTCCAATTCCCTTCACAATGTGGGGGATGAACTTGTTAGGCCCATTCCCACCAGCTCCAGGCCAGCTCAAGTTCCTAGTTGTGGCAATCGACTATTTCTCTAAGTAGATCGAGGCCGAACGACTAGCTACTATTACTGAGAACAAAGTGCTGCAGTTCTTCTGGAAAAATGTAATCTGTAGATTTGGCGTACCTCGAGTCCTCATAACAGATAACGGAACACAGTTTACAGGGGCAGCATTCTGATCTTTATGTGAAGACCTCGACGTTCAGCAACGCTTCTCCTCCGTCTCCCATCCTCAGTCCAATGGTCAAGTAGAGAACGCCAACAGGCAAATCCTTTCCGGCATCAAGAAGAGACTAGATAAGTCGGCCAAAGGCTTATGGGCAGAACAACTTCCTAACGTACTGTGGAACTACCGCACTACGAAAAGGACCCCCACAGGAGAGTCGCCCTTCAATCTCACCTATGGGTCCGAGGCTGTAATCCCCTTAGAAGTTGGCTTGCCATCCCCTCGCCTTATTGCCTATAATGAAGAGCAGAACGCCAAAGAGCTCCGAGCAAACTTGGACCTGATCGATGAGCTACGCGAAAGAGCTTCAATTCGCCAGTAAAATTATCGGAGAAGAATTGAGCGCAACAAAAGGGTCCGTCCTACAGATCTCAAGGAGGGGGACTTAGTCCTCAGAAAGCTATCCATCTCATTCCCCAGTCAAAAGAGTAAGCTAGCTCCGAATTGGGAAGGACCGTACAAGGTTTTCAAGGTAGTCCGGCCAGGAGCATATCGTCTTGAAGACCTCGAAGGCAGAGAGATACCAAGAACTTGGAATGCCGACCATTTACTGAAGTACCAAGTGGGTATTTAAACGCCTCTCCGAGTACCATCAAATATTGAGCCATTCCTATCTTTTTGTTTTTTACTTGCTTCTTTATTTTTCCATTGTAATAACGGCTTGCAACCCAGAAGCAGCCGAGTAGCAGTTATCAATAAAGAACTTCTTTCCCCCGATAATTTTCTTGTGATTATTTTATCTCTCTGTTTAAGACCTTTAATTACGCTTACTCGAATGATGTGTTCGGAGTCCAAAACTTGGCTCGACTCCACTTCGCAATCTCGCTCTTAAGCGAGCTAGAAGTGGTTCGCCATTCGGAACTGCTCCCACAACCATTGAAATTTACTCGAACGACGTGTTCGGAGTCCAAAACCTGGCTCGATTCCGCTTCGCAAGCTCGCTCTTAAGCGAGCTAGAAGTGGTTCGCCATTCGGAACTGCTCCCACAACCGTTGAAATTTACTCGAACGACGTGTTTGGAGTCCAAAACATGGCTCGACTCCACTTCGCAAGCTCGCTCTTAAGCGAGCTAGAAGTGGTTTGTCATTCGGAACTGCTCCCACAACTGTTGAAATTTACTCGAACAACGTGTTTGGAGTCCAAAACTTGGCTTGACTCCACTTCGCAAGCTCGCTCTTAAGCGAGCTAGAAGTGGTTCGCCATTCGGAACTGCTCCCACAACCATTGAAATTTACTCGAACGACGAGTTCGGAGTCCAAAACTTGGCTCGATTCCGCTTCGCAGGCTCACTCTTTAGCGAGCTAGAAGTGGTTTGCCATTCGGAACTGCTCCCACAACTGTTGAAATTTACTCGAACGACGAGTTCGGAGTCCAAAAATGGGCTCGATTCTGCTTCCCAGGCTTGCTCTTAAGCGAGTTAGGAGTGGTTCGCCATACGGAACTGCTCCCACAATCGTTGAAACTTAAACAAAGAATTCGGAGCTCAAAGCTTGGCTCGACTCTGCTTCCACTGCTCGCCCAAAAGCAGATAAAAATTGGTCAGCCCTTTAGAAGGCGTACAACCACAGGTGATTAACGGAACACACGAGTCCAAAAGAGGAAACAAGCTTCGTTTCTATAACGTTTGGGGAACAAATCAGATTACAAGGCCAACTATTTCTCTATAATGAAGTTACAAGATTTAAAAAGAAAAAAATACAGGACCGACTCCTCGTACTTAAACAAGATGCAAAACTTGGGGAACGAAAACACAAACGATTCCCTCAACGCCTCCTTGGGGCAGGGATGTTCCGGTTTAAAGACACTTGGGGACGGCGACGCCTAACCTCGGAGCTCGTCCCTAGACCGGCAAACTGAGACCCATCTTCTGCACTGCTTCTGATGGCCGCACCAACGGACGCTCCGCTCGATGAAACAGCCACCCCACTTTGTGCGTCACCTGGGCTTCGCCGAGCAACGGGCGAGCGAGTTACAAGCTCGTTAAAGGAAATCCCTCGCTCGCTCTCTTCACGAGTACACGAAGTGCTTCTGACGTTGATCTGTCCCGGTTGGGGCTTGAGGCGAGCAACCTCCGCCTCTAGCTCGACGACTCGTTGCTTCAGAGAGTCGTCCTTCACGGCTATCTTGAAGCAAGGGAGCACAGCGGAGCCTGCGGCACCAGAACTGTCGGCGATAATTCGACGGAGATGAGTAACCTCGATACTCTTGTCGACCTTAACCCTCTTCAGCTCGTCGACCTCTGCCATCACCTCGCTCATTGTTGCCAACAACTCGTCGCGCTGCGCCGTCAGCTTGCCCTTCGCTGCTGTTAGTTCTTCCTTCCCCGCCGAAAGCTCATCTTTTGCTATTAACAAGTCGTGAACCTCAGCTAATAGTTCGTCTCTCTCCGTTAATAGTTCGTCTCTCTCCGTTGTCATCTTTAACAAGGAGTGGCGGAGACGCCTAAGCCTCAGACCGAGACTAAAGGCGGTTGACGAACCATCATCATCGCCTTTAGAGGCCGTCACAGCAAGCCTCTCTTCTAGTCTTCGAATCTCAATGTCTCGGCGGCCTACAATTAGTTGCAGATAATTTCGTTCACGTCTGGCTCTGCACAGCCCCAACTCAACTTCGTAAAGGTGCTCTCGGCACCTGGCGAGGCACAACTTCATCGCGCCTAGGCCAACCTCGGAACGTAACTCTTCTGCCGCATGAGTTGCTTCGACAAGATGTGTCACCTCAACGAGCTGAAAATTCCAAGGCAAACGACGAAAATACGTAGCAAAAATTAGTAAATTTGGTAAACACAGCCGAAACTCCTGAACAAGGCAGCGGGTACATAGCAAAATTTCAAAAAGATTTTGTAAACACGTAACCGAAGTTTTGGGCAGGGCGACGTGAACACTTAACCAAATTTCAAGAAAATTTTTGTAAAATTCATTGCCAAGGACTCACAAACGCTTAGTTGAACTCAAAAAGATGGATTTTCATTCATTCCAAAAAAGTGTGGTGGCCAGTCCGCAATTAGGCAACACATCAAAAAGTACAAAAAAAAAAGAGAAGAAGCAGAAGTCAAGGGGCGACTTCTTTCCCAGGGTGCCGGGATGGGATGGGTTCGGATTCTCCCGAAGGCGCGACCATCGCTAGCGGGGTCACCTCGGACCCCTGACGTTCGCCGACAATCTCGACCTCGGCGTGCCCTTCATCGTCCCCTACTTACCCCTCGGACTCATTGTCGAAGCCGTCGACATGGTCGGGGAAGAGTCGCCATCCGTAGCAGTCGACCTCGGGGAACCGCTCCGACACTTGCTCGATGGCGCGAGCGTATGCCTTGGCCATGTTGGCTGTGAGGAAGCCCTGTGCTTTCTCCATAGTTGCAGCTTCGGCCTCCTTCGCCGTCGCAACCTTGGCCTGCTGCTTTGCTGGCTCCTTCCTCTGCCGAAGCAGATCGCCCTCGAGCTTCGTGACGAGGTCTTCGAGGTACTCCAGCCTCGTCGTCTTCCCCTCCGTCTCGATCTTCAGCTTCTCGAGCTCGTTGGTGATTCGAGCCTTTTCGGCTCGAGCACGGTCGACCTCCTTCTTGAGGTCCTTCTCGAGCTCCGTCATCTTCTCCATAAGATGACCGAAGTGGACGATTATCTGCAGCCAAACAATAAAAAAAAGGTTAGAGAAATAAATATACAAGTTATCTAAAAGAAAGAAATCGATACTCACCGATACCACCGTGCGTACGATCTCGAAGGCATCGTCGCCCACGCTGCCGGCGTCCATGGCAGCTTGATCCTTCGGCATCGCCAAGTGCTTCACCGCTTGCATGCTCGACGTCGAGTCGTCGAGGAAGCCGTCAAGTTTCGAAACCTGCCAGTCCGGAACGAAAATCTTCTTGTGCTCCTCGGTGAGGAACACCTCGCCGTCCGCCGTCAACGGGGGCGCCTCCATCCCGAGGGCAGCGGCCATCGGAAACTTGCCAGCCTCGGCCGATGTCGAGGTCGCTGCTGGTGCCCTCCTCAGGGTCACAGTTGCCGAAGCCTTCGCCTCTTGAATGGAAGCGTCGACGGTCTTCGGCTTCTGCACGGCCACCTTCATGGCGACCCTCTTGCGCTTCCGAGGCGCCTTGCTGCCGAGGGCCGCTCTCTGCGCCAGAATCGCCTCGTAATCCATAGTTTCTACAAATAAGAGAGGTTGGTTAAAACACAAGTTATGATCGGATAAAAAAAAAGGATAAAGCCGCGTACTAGGATCTACACGACAGAGCCCTCTCCTGAAGAGCACCTCTTCCGTCAGATCTCTCCAGTCGAACTTCGGCCAGTTGAGAAGAATCTGAACCATCTCTTCTTTGTGGGGGTAGAGCACCGGCGACTCCCTTACCCTCTTTGTCACCTCCTCCACCCAACCCGAGGGTATGCTCCACGGTTCGCGGCTCCGAACTATGAAGTACTTGTCTCGCCAGTGCTTTATAGAGTCGGGGCAGATGACGAGCTGAGCACCGTGCCTCGGAGCCATGTAGTACCTGAACTCGGACTTATGCTGCTGATGAAGCCGATAAAGAGTCCGAAGCACCCTCAAGTCCGGCTCGATCTCGGCTGACTGACAGTGGAGCACGGACCCGTTGATGACCCTCCACGCGTTCAGCATCAGTTGGATGGGGCTAACCCCGAACCACCTCAGCACCTGAACGACGAACGGGTGAAGAGGCATCCGCGCTTCGGCGATGAAGGCATCGACCGGCCAGAAACACATGTTTACTGGCATCGGCGAGTTGGCCCTCACCCCGAGACCCGGCAGCATCAACTCGTACTACTCCGGGATATTAAAGCACTCCTGGATCGCTGCCAGGTTGGCCTCATTAAGAATTGAGATGGTGTCGTCTGTTTTCGAGGTCTCTCTCGCTGCATTCTCCTCGAAGCTCCGTCCCCTCCCATGCACGATTCGCTCGGCGTGCTCCTCCAGAAGCTCTCGGGCCCTATGGAGCCCTGTCAACACGCCTGGTAGTCTGCCGAACTCCCCAATTCGCTTCGGATCTTCCACTATTGTGGCTCGACCATCGACTTTCTTGCCCTTGCCGACGCGAGGCTTCTAATTCGGAGACGGCGCTTCGCCAGCAGAGGAGGAGGGCTCCGAAGTTGAGGAAAGAGACATTTTGGACTTAAAATAAACTAAGTATAATTTACCTTGATGTGACACGCTCGGTCTGAAAGTTCACCGGAGTACTGTCGACGATCGCCGGAATCTCTCTCTAGTGAAAGTAACCGCCTGAGTGAAAATTCAGAGAAGTGAAAAATGAGGGGGGGGGGATGAGCCTTATAGGGGTTGGCACATAAAACGAGGATGTTGGGCTTTAGAAGCCCAACCGACAGGCCCATTTACGCAAAACGACAAAAAGTCGTACCGTTTCATTAATGACAACGGTCAAAATCGTCAGAAGATCAACAGTCAAAATGCCAGTTGTCGCCTCCAAGCTGTCAAAATCTCACTTTTGGACTTCAGCACGCCTTGCCGAGCGCTCTTATCACCGACGCCCAAACATGGAAAAAATTCTCACTTTGGGACTTCGGCACGCCTTGCCGAGCGCTCTTGGCATCGACGCCCAAACATGGAAAAAATTCTCACTTTGGGATTTCGGCGCACCTTGCCGAGCGCTCTTGAAACTGACGCCCAAACATGGAAAAAATTCTCACTTTGGGACTTCGGCACGCCTTGCCGAGCGCTCTTGGCACCGACGCCCAAACATGGAAAAAATTCTCACTTTGGGACTTCGGCACACCTTGTCGAGCGCTCTTGGCACCGACGCTTAAACATGGAAAAACTCACTCCGGACTTCGGCAAAAACTCAACCCCTTTTGACACGTGTCGCCACACCAAGGTGTCTCTGCACCTAGGCAGGGGACCCCGAACCTCCCTAGACTTCGGCCTCCTTCCCAACACGTGTCAGCTCCTCGAGGTAACTGGCAGGGGTCGGCAACGTTGCCGAATCAACTTACCATCAAATGAAGGGAAATATACATTTGAGCAACCACAGGAATTGGATCTCCCCACAATTCGCGCCCAATACTAATGGAGAGCCCAGATCGTGCCACGTCATAAATAGGATTAAAAAATCTATTTTTTATTTATTTAATTCGAATTGTCTATTTAAAAATTGCAGGAAAATGGTTAAAAATTCAGGAAAATTGGTTAAAAATTCTAAAAAATAATTATAAATTCGGGAAAATAGTTTTGAGCCCCTGGGTAAATAATTATTGCTTAGAATAATTAATCAGCGCACTTGAAAAATAGAATATCGCTCCACAAAATTGAATAAATGGTCCAAAAAATAACTAAAAAATCAAGAAAAATCCCTAAAGGTCTAAAAGAGCTCAAGAACAACCTTGAGCGCACGACCCACTCTGAAAATCACCACAATACCTCATATGAAGATTCGACACCCCTCATTCGGACTCCAATACAACTCCACAAGCCATTAAAACAGTAAAACTACTCCTCAAAGACTAATCACACCAGTCTTCGGGAGTGGGGGGCTCGTGATATGGCTAAAAATGGGTTTAAATCGAAACCGTCCAAATCGGGCACGAATCTTAAAGCTCGGGGGGTAAAATGGTAATTTCACCTACAAAAACGGGTCTGAAATGGGAACTGGGCCTTTTGGATTTTCCAAAAGGCCCAATAATCCATAAACGGATCCATCTTACTGGGTGCGGGTTCCAACCCGCAAAAAACCTGGTCCAGCTGGACAGAATTAGGATTTATGATTGTCTTTAATCAACGGCCCTGATCACTTCTATCCATGCACTGGAAAGTAGGGATTTGATCTTATCCCGAAACTGGTTCCTAAGGCGGCTATAAATACCCCCCATCCCCCACTGTTACCAGGTAATCAATCTTTTGCCAATCAAAGCTCTTTCATAATCTTTCTGATTACTGATAAGAGCGTCGGAGGGTGCGTCGCCGGAATCAACCCCGGTGTTTCGCACTTTTTGCAGGTCAGCGACGGGAGATCACGGTCAAACTCCGGTGAAAGGTGTTCAGGTTTTACTATTCAACTTCCCTCGAATCCACAAATCTATCTGTTTGCCCCCACAGCGATTTCAGCGGCAACACTAAGCAAACAAACCTTCTCCTTCCTCCTTAGCTTCTACTACATCCTTCAATGAAGAACTCTCAAATTAGGGTTTCTTCACTTTCTTTTCCTGTCTATTTTTTTTTTTTGTAAATGAGACAAGAGGTGAAGGGGAGGGATATTTATAGAAGGAATGAGAAGGGGGAGAGTGCAAATGCACCAAGGATTTAATCAAAAACCCCCTTGGATTCATTTTGGCCGGCCGACAATAGGATGAGGTGGAGGGGTGAGGTGGAGAAGAGGGTTCTAGTAGAAAATACACCTATTCAACTCTTATGTATTTTAATTAATCCTAAACCCTAGGTTTAAGCCTCCAAACAAATCCTAGCCATCCAATTTTAATTATTCATGACAAAATAAGATATTTTTGTCCAAAACACATACTACATGATTTGTACGAACGTACGAAATCGGTATATATATATATATATATATATATATATATATATATATATATATATATATATATATGCCGATAATTTTTGTTTGTTAAACCGCACAATCCGTATAAAAATAAATTAATTCCGAAAATAATAATAAAATAAATTTTATTATCAGCTCGGAAGATTACAGTACCAATTTGATACAATACAAATGTATACAAACTAGTATATATATACAGATAATGTTTATTAACAAAATCGGGTGATATCCACCAAAAATATTTCAATTCTGAAAATATAAATAAAATAATATTAAAATAATAATTTTTAATATCTGCCCAGAATTTTCCATACATTTTCTCAAAAAACACATTTTACAGGGTTTTGTACAAGTGCACAAAACCGATACAACACATATATATACTTACAAATATATATTAACAGGTAAGTTTTTATTTAGTAAAACCAAGAAATTTCCAAAAAAATATTTTAATTAAAAAAAATAATTATAAATATAATATCCGACCGGGATATTACACTTGTGCCCATACAAAGCTTCAAATGGAGCAGCCTTGAGACTCGCCTGGTAACTGTTATTATAAGAAAACTCGGCTAAGTGAAGATGATCTTCCCACGAACCTTCAAACTGAAGAACGCAGGATCTCAACATGTCTTCTAGGGTCTGAATCGTTCTTTCTGACTGCCCATCCGTCTAAGGATGGAACGCTGTACCGTAGCTCAACTTAGTACCCAAGCTCTTCTGCAGACTCTCCCAGAACTAAGACCTGAATCTCGTATCTCTATCCGATACGATGGTGACAGGTACTCCATGCAGAAGAACAACTTCCTGAACATACTTCTCAGCCAAACTCTCTGTGGACTGACCACACAGAAAGGAATGAAGTGAGCACACTTCGTCAGCGGATCCACTATCACCCAGATAGCATTATGACCCTTGGGACTCCTTGGCAATGCTGTCACAAAATCCTTCGTGATATTCTCCCACTTCCACTCTGGGATTGGAAGAGGTTGCAAAAGTCCCGCGGTCCTCTGATACTCTGCCTTCACTTGCTGACAGATCAGGCACTGAGAGACATATCTAGCCACAGCTCTCTTCATACCATGCCACCAGAAATGTTGCTTCAAGCCCCTGTACATCTTAGTACCATTTGGATGAATAGAATACGGAGACCGATGAGCTTCCTCAAGTAGCTTCTGCCTGACTTCTCCCCTAGGTATACACAACCTAGAGCCAAAACGAAGCGACCCATCAGCGTGAATGACCAAATCGGATCTCAAACAGGCTTCCACCTCACTTTGAAACTGCTGCAACTGCTGGTCACCCGCTTGGGCTCCCTTAATCTGCTCAATCAAGGAAGACTGCAACTGCAACATCATGAACTGCTGAGATGACCCAGGAAGTAGCACATCCAACTCCAGCTTCCTCATATCCTCCACTAATTCCTTTTGCTTAGTGAGAAACATAGCAGCAGGTCTCCTACTCAAAGCATCAGACACGAAGTTCACTCTGCCCGGGTGATACTGTAAATTGATATCAAAGTCTGCCATCAATTCCAACCATCTTCTTTACCTCATGCTCAATTCCTTCTGCGTGAACACATACTTGAGGCTCTTGTGATCTGTGAATATCTCCACTCTATCCCCAAGCAGATAATGCCTCCACAACTTCAAGGAAAAAACCACAGCCGCAAGCTCCAAATCATCCGTGGGATAGTTCTTCTCATGAGGTCTCAACTGCTTCGATGCATAAGCGACAACCCTGCCTCGCTGCATCAGCACTGCTCCCAGACCTCTACCCGATGCATCACAATGGATCACAAAACCACCCGAACTGTCGGGTATAGTCAGCATAGGCGCTGACGTCAACCAACGCTTCAACTCGGCAAAAGCTTCATCACAAGCTTCATCCCAATCAAACCCTGCCTTGCTGCATCAGCACTGCTCCCAGACCTCTACCCGATGCATCACATTGGATCACAAAACCACCCGAACTGTCGGGTATAGTCAGCATAGGCGCTGACGTCAACCAATGCTTCAACTCGACAAAAGCTTCATCACAAGCTTCATCCCAATCAAACTTCAAACTGGTCAGAGGCCCAGCAATCTTTGAGAAATTTTGACGAACTTCCGATAATACCCGACCAAACCAAGAAAACTTCGCACCTCAGGAACAGACTTTGAAATCGGACAATCCTTGACCGCACAGATCTTCGATGGATCCACAAAAATGCCAGCACCAGAAATAATGTGACCCAGAAAAGCAACCCGATCCAGCCAGAACTCACACTTATTGAGCTTCCTATACAGCTGGTTCTCCCTCAAAGTCTGCAGAACAACCTTCAAATGCTCAGCATGATTTTCCCTATTCCGAGAATACACCAATATGTCATCAATGAAGACCACGAAAAATTGATCCAAGAACGGTGAGAACACCCTGTTCATCAGACTCATGAACACAGCCAGTGCATTAGTAACTCCGAAAGGCATCACTAAGAAATCATAATACCTGTACCTCGTTCGGAAAGCCATTTTCGGAACATCTTCTGACTTCACTTTAATTTGATGATACCCGAAACGAAGATCCAACTCCGAGAACACAGAAGCACCTCCCAGTTGGTCGAACAAATCGTCAATCCTCGTTAATGGATACCGATTCTTTACAGTGACATTGTTCAACTCTCTGTAGTCAATGCAAAACCTGCGGATACCATCCTTTTTGTTGACGAACAGAACTGGGGCTCCCCAAGGTGAAACACTAGGCCTGATAAAACCCTTATCAAGTAGCTCCTAAAGTTGCACCTTCAGTTCCGCCAATTCAACCGGTGCCATACGATACGGACTTTTGGAAATAGGCACCGTACCTGGCTGAACATTAATGTTGAACTCCACATCTCGGTCTGGTAGCAAACTGGGCAAATTCTTGGGAAAGAAATCAATGAAGCCCCGCACAACTAAGGGTGCAACAACCCAATCAGAGCCCAACGACACAAGCGAAACAGCCTCAGGGTCCATCGAGTTCTTGACACGCCATGACGGTGTCTCACCCGCATGCAACACAAACTTTGGTTGACCAGAAAGCTTGAAAGTCACATTCTTCTCTCGGCAATCAATAACGGCACAAGAAACACCCAACCAATCCATGCCCAGAATGACATCGAAACCGAAATTGGGAATCACAATCAAACCAGCCAAGAAATCCACACCACTAATCAGCAACGGGCTTTGCTTGCATACCCTAGAACAGACAATAACACCTCCACCTGTGGTGATGTCCCAAGCCACGGGCATAGCATTGCTTGCCAAACTATGCTAATGAACAAAGCGGGAGGAAATGAAAGAGTGGGTAGCACCAGAGTCAAACAAAACATAAGCTGGAATGGAGAAGACTAAAATAACACCTAGAAGAAGATCCACAAAAGATAATATGCTAGCAGGATATATACACGAATAATTATACAAGAGAAGGAAATAACACCGGAATCAAAAGAATGTGGGTACAAAAGGATGAAATTGTATCCAGAAATGAATCAATGAATGGAAAGGGACCAAAAAGGATAAAAAAGATACCCAGATTATGTTGGTTATTATATGTTCATGTGATCATCGTGGTGTGCACATCACTTATTTAACCTGGCTAGAGCCAAACTTGACTAATATATCAATCAAAGCCAAACCTTCATAAAGTTGGTCATGTTTGACTGATATATTATCCAACCTTGGGCTCTGATACCACTAAAAACCTATCACGCCCCACTTTCCAAAATACGGAATACGAGTACGTAATATAGGTCTAGCTAATGAAGTAAACACCATCCATAAGCTGTACCAGACTAACTCAGCAATAGGAACAATAAACACAGTCACACAAGAAAGATATAATCACATAAATCAAAGATAAACTACAATAATAATGAAATAATCCAAATAATATCCTACACAACATCCAACATCTGGAATAAAAATAAACAACGGGAACATAATCCCAAAACAAAGTATAATATCCAGACATTGTTCAAAAGAAATAAATCTAGCAACAAAATAAACTAAGCAGCTCAATCTTTAGTTCCATCTTCTAGAATCGTTGCTAACCAATTCCTTCTGGTATAGATCCTCCAGTACCTGTAAATTCTTTATCTAAAAAGAAAGAAAATAATGTCCTTAGAGCAAGTCATGGACAACAAGTAGAGAGAAACAGAGAATAATATGAAGCATGTATATCAAAGAAAAGGGACGGGATCAAAGTCAATAACAAGGTCAAAAATTGGCAATAATAACAAAGGTCTATATTTAATCATGCATGTAATGAATGATGTCAATTTAAATTCTATCTTGATGACGATATACAGGATCAAGCATGAAATATCAAATACAGGTTATTAATCATTTTATTAATCTATCTAGTGCACGTACTACTGCGTCCCATATGTTCTATATCACAGGTTCGGCACAAGCACACAGTGAACGTTTTAGACTGATGGCGAATTCACGGATCGTGTACTTGGCAACAAGATGACAAGATATCATAATAGCGTGATCACTCAATGACAAACAACTCTTCACCTTCCATGTAATAAATCATGCAAGCAAGAAGGCTTTTACCGAGTACATTTTCCGATCGTTCACTACCAAGTCAATCCATAATACCCCGGCTTGTTAATATTTTATTTCATCCTATGTGAGCGTGCAAGAAGGTTTCAAGATTGTATTATGCTAGGTGTGACTAATTCTACTCGTTATAGACAAATCAATAAGCAACCATATCAATTACACAAAAATTACGCAATCTGGATAACATGACGTTGCTGTACAAAAACACAGATTACCTGCTACTACAGAAAAGAAAATCTGTATCCGTCAGAAATTCTAGAAAATAGACTTTGTTACGGTTTCAGTGAATATATATACGACATATAAAAGCTACAAAAACTAGGGTGAAAATTCTATTCTTTTCAGATTTTATGTTCAGGCAGCAAGTTATGAATTGTATAAACACATATGAGACGAGTCAGAAAACTCATTAATTAAATCTATAAAAATTCAGGGTGATTCCTAGTATCAGCCAAATTTATTTCACATTTTTATTTTACTGTTATCATGTTCAATTTAATTATGAAACAGAAAGATATGCATGAATTTGTGAATCTAGAAATTCGGACACAATTGTACTAAAAATAAGATATCTCACCAGATTATAACTCGGAATTCAGATCCGTCAAAAGTTCTGGAAAATAGATTCATGGGGCTATAATTCATGTTCAGAAAGTTATTTCAAATTACAACATCAACATGATCGAAAATATGATACAAAAGGAACAAACAGTAGGCCAGAATATAATTTGATATGAATATGCAATAATTTCATCATACAACCATATAGTTCATGCTAATTAATAATCAAAATGATCCTAGATGTTTAACATGCATAATTTCAGTTTTAAGATGCAATTTCACAGGCATGGGAATCAATTCATTAATTCAACTTCAATCTAACATATTCAATTCATCAAACAGTCATATAACATGGATTTAGTAATTTTTCATGTAAACGTGCATATGCAATGTGCAAGGGGGACTAGGTTTTAGATCAAATATGTAGGCACGATGTTAGGAATATATCAGGTTAGCTTGTGTAAACCCTCAATATACTTAACGGAATTTCAATAGCAGTACGATAAAAAGATTTGGATCTACCTGCAGAGATCAAAGAATTTTGAACAAAACAATAAACTAGTTCAAGAAGAGACTTTCCTTTTACATGTTAATTTCGAATATTTAGAATAACGGGATAAGAATCCCGGGCAACGAACCACGAACACGGAATTACGCAGGCACGTGCGAGCTTCGTGCAAACACCCACACACAGAACAACAAACACGGGATCCTTCTTCACAAAACAGCAACATAGCACCAATCCCTTCCTCTTCACACACAACAAACACCAACTCTCTACCCGAACACCAAATAGTGATTGAATCCCCTTCTCCACTTCCGAACAGCACACAGGCAGAGAAAGGGAGAGACAACGGCAAGGAATGGCAGGGGCAGTGCTTGCGGTCGAGAAGCAACAGTGGCGACAAGAGCAAGGCGGCAACGGCAGGGACGCTAGCGGTTGGGAAGCGACGTAGCGATGAGGGACGATGACTCGAACGACGCTCTGTTTCTCGATGAAACAGAGGATGGGACGGCGATAGTGCTCGGGGCTCTGGACGACGATGACGGTGAAGAGGGGGGTCTTCAGTGGTTGCGGGGAACAATGGAGAAGATGAAGACGGTGGCAGCGAGGGTGGTTGTCGAGGAGATGGATGCAGGCGATGGGTTCGGTGGAGTTCGGGAAGGCGACGAGGATAGGGGGTAGTCGGGACGGTGGTGATGACGAGGGGCGATGAGGAGAGGGTGAGTGGTCGAGGAGGTGGTGGTCAGAGAACGGGATCGGAGCGATGACAGTGGGCGGATTGGGTTTGAAGTGAAACAGGGGAGAGAGAGTCGAGGGTAGGAGAGAGAGCGGCGGTAGGAGAGAGGAAGAGATTAAGGATTATTATATTAGGGTTTAAAGGGGTATTCATATAGTAGATAGGATGTGGGGTTTTGGGTTGTGGGTTTAGGTTAATGGGTTTAGGGTACATGTTTAGGCTCCAAAAGGAGAAAAACACATAGAAATCAATGGGATAAACATATAGTGGAACAATTCAAACTCAGAACACAAAGGGCAAAATTTGCAATGAGCCAAAAACAGTAGAATTCAAGCCAAAAAAGCACGGAATGATCAAAAGAGAATAAATGAACCCAATAAAAGCAACAAAAAAAAATTATTCAAAGGAATTCAAATACAATAATCAAGAAAAGAAATAAAACACAATAAAATCCAAAATAGGAAAATAGGGGTTACAGTCACACTCGATGTGACAACAGGAAAAGCTACCTCTACTTAAACAGAATCACTGGACTTTATGGTTGTCGACGTTCGGGATTAGCGGCCTTTCATGTAGTTGCTTCCACCTACCACATAAAAATGAAGTTCCTAACAACTGCAGGCGTAGGCCAAGTTGTAGGGAGCCAACAGGCAGTGCAAGCATGCTACTCCGCGATAATGGGGGGCTCGGTTCTCTCCCTCAGCGCCATAGAGTAATGCTAGAAAGCCATCATGGTAACTCCAAGACCATAAACAAGCTTGAAGACACTTTCATAGACAATCCTTTCAAGAACTTCCAAAACCTGCCAAATCATCTCCCACCAGGTCTAAATTCATCCTCATAAAAATACAATAATATACTTGAACTCCTTCTCAAAGCCACTCTGGTCATTTAACGAAAAGAACTAGTTTCCAAAACACATTGAAAAACTTGAAGATCGCTCATTCTCTTTACAAAATAAGGGGAGGATCACTCCAAAACAGGCAAGTCTAGGCAAGGTCTACCAAGTTGTTTGCCTAGCGACTCATCAACTTGAAGACCCGGGGGGCAAGGAGATATCAGCAGGGACTTGGAAAATGGAACACCTCATGAACTTCAACAAAGGCACTTAATGCCTGCCGCCTCTATGTATTTTCAGTATTTTTCTAAATAAAGACCGCTTTCGCTGCTAATCACTGCATGTAATAAAAGCCAGCCACTACGGCAGCCGCTTAATTTTATTTTTCAATAATGTTTAGTGTTAATTTTTGCAGAATTATTGTACATCTCTACGGATGCATACAATGAGTTAAATGTTAAGCTTACTTTTAAAAACAGCACCAAAAACTCATTAGAAGCTCCTTATAAGACAAGTTGGGAGTCCATACCTGTGGCTCAGAGTCACTCTAGCAATTTGCAACAAAGCAAGTTCAAAGTTCAACTTGTCATTCGATTTGCTCTTGTATCTCGTTAACACCTCGACGACAAGTTCGTACTCCAAACCCATGACTATGAGTTACTCTAGAAATTTGCAATAAAGCGAGTTCAAAGTTTAACTCACCATTAGATATGCTCCTGCAACCTGTTAAATCTCTAAACTAACATGTTCGGAATCCATACCCATGACTCAGAGTTTCTTTAGCAACCTACAACCAAGCACATTCAGAGCTTAACTCACCATTCGATATGTTCTTGAAACTAGTTAAATTTCCTTAAAGACAGATTAGAGGTCCAAAATCGTGAATTGCGGTTACTCCAATGAACTTACAAAAAAAGCAAATTCGGGGTTCAACTTGCCACTCGATGACTCTCACAATTTTTTGGAGGACCCATACAACATGTAACACCTTGAATTCCAAATAAGCCTGAATTCGAAGTTCCATAGGATCTTTACACTTCACTTCGTACAATTTTACAAGGAATTTAAAAGTTTTATTACAACAGAGTCTTTTTACATCATAACGGAACGAAAAGTAAATAAAATACAACAATGATAAATATACAATTGTAAAAACTTTAGCATCTAAGTAATCATCAGCATCAAATTCATCTTTATATCTTCTTGTAAATTCTAAGTTCTGCATATGAAACTGTGGGCACGTCAATTGCTTACAACCGACGTAATATTATAAACGGCCATCCTCGCTATGCTGAAAATATAACCATTCTTTAATACTTTAACAAACACAAAATTGATCACAAACAAAGCTAAAGAGGGACTATCCTATTGATGTCGTGTGTGCTAGTGCACTTAGCCTTAATGCAGTTATTATTATTTCATGACACTAATGCACACTTGTTCAAACCTATGCATCTCATTCTACATAGATTCGAGGGCAAGCCCTTAACCGTACTTCATCTTGTAGGGTTGAATCTCTCGTTATGAGTTTAACTACTACGGTAACTACGGTAAGTATCTTAGATGTTTTATGAGTTACGAGCCCATGTCCAGACAGCCTGGAGGGGAATCCCACGTCATGACATGACGCATCATGTAGACAGCCTATGGACAATTCGCCTTCGTCATGGGACAATCGCACTACGTAGTCACCAAGCACCCCATAAGAGTCGCCACGATCCCGATAATTTCGGAGATAGATTCACGTCATGACTTGACGCATCATGTAGAAAGCCTGTGAAAATTCTCACACCATGAATCCGAGGCCCTCATACTTGTGTTTTTCTCTTACTTTCATCGCATCTCTACTATAGTGCTTGTCCTTAAGTTTTTAGTTTGTTTTAGAAGAAATCATCACAACCAAGAGTTAGCTTATCCTACCGGACTTAAACCAATACAAGAGACAGTCAGCCCAACTGGCTACTTCTAAAGAGATGCTCAACCGAGACTGGTTAGCTCTCAAATTTATACTAATAACAACTGTCAGTTTCTAAGGGTCTTGCCTAGCCTCTAGATTTCAACAACTATCTCGTTCTAGAGATCAACAATATGTTATATTCAATCTCAAAATAATATTTCAAATCATTTATTCACAGTCTCTTTCTCAAAGAAAACATTTCTTTTATAATCTCATAACATGAAGTAACTCACTTCGACTTCTTTTATCAATTTAATCACGCATAACATTGTGTGCAATTCAAATATTCTCAATCAAAGATATTTATAAACATGGAAATTAATCAAGAAGAGTCTAATCATATCCCACTTTAATCTTCTTTAACCACACAAAAAATATCTTCTTTAATTTTAAAACTAAGTTCATTAAACAAATTGTTTTAAGGCAAAATCCACTTCCAATTCTCACAAAAATATATCAAAATATTGTGGAAATATTTTTTAAAAAGTCTAGATGATTTAAGAGAAATAATAGTATTTTTTTTTCAATTTTTTATGCTCTTAGAAACTCAAAACATCTAAAAAAATTCAAAAATATATTAAAAGTGGCGCCAGGGTTCAAACTCGTGACCCTCGCCCATGCTACAGTAAACTTTTTAATTCGCACCCGAAGACTAGAAAGGCCAAAGGCAGTTAGCAATAGAAATCCAACTAATTTTCTTATATACGGGTGCACTGTATTATTGGGAAAAATCAAATTTTGGAATAAAACAGAGCTCATCAAGACTCGAACCCAAGACTTCTAGCACTGTTCACAGCGCTCCATAGCCAGTATTCCCAGGCCCACTTTCTGTTATAAGTACGAGTTGGAATTTCTTTATACTTCTTGTCTGATTATGACTTATCCTTACAAATTTCGATTCCCCAACTAATTTGTACCATTCAAAAAAATCTAATTCTTTTTCCAGAACATTTTCTTTCAAAAATACAGTATAATGCATATATTTAAACTTTATAAAATTCTCATTTTTGACAATGTAATAAAATTTTCTCCCAAATTGTATTAAAGAACTCATAATGTCAATTTTCAAATAAAGTGTTGTCTCTCATCAAAACTTCTTTATAGAAATTTCCTTATACTCATAAAATATATACTAATGAGACTATTTCCACATTTCTCTATTATGATAGCATTTTAAAATCTTTTTTCATACATGTTACATTATTTTGACTATTATAAGAACATTCTACCATGCATCAATTTTCATTCCAATAATTCCCTACATGATACTTACTCTTTCTCTCTCTAATTTAACAATAGTTCTAGTCATTTGTTTGATTCACAATAGCATTTCAACACATCATGACACAGTTGAATTAAGATCATGCAATCGACATTCATCCTACCAATCAAAGTTTAACAATTAAACTATATGTCCACTATCATGCATCATACTCCTAAAATTAGAAAGGATTTAAGAAACTCCCACCCAATAGGAGAATATACTAGTAGCCAGCCCCTTCAAAAGTCCTAAGAAAATTCCCAAAAGCAAGCCGAAATCCACAAAAAAAGCCAAGCAATCCTCCACAAAAAAATCAACAGCAAGCAATCCGAAAGCCTTAGATATATATATATATATATATATATATATATATATATATTTTGATTAATCAGTGTGTGTCTATGAATGGTTTAAGATTGGGGTAATTATAGGACAATTGAGTGGTTGTATAGGTACACACACACACACACACAAATATATATATCTATATAATAAAACACAAAGAAAGCTATCAAGTGGCTCTCCTTCAATCCCCCAAAAATCAAAGGCCCAGATCTAACTTTACAAAACATATTTTCCCTCCCAAAAGTTTCCCCCCAAAACTCAAATTCAAATCTCCCACCCAAAACAACTTCTATATTTATTTTTTTTATAAAAATTCTCTCTCTCTCTCCCTCCCTCTTCTATTCTAAAAATTAAGAAAATAAACATTTTAAAAATTTTTAAATAAAAAATTTTTTTAAAAAAAAAAAATTAAATATTTTAAAAATAATTCAAAAATAATATGTTTTTTTGCTCTATGTTTGCTGGTGTTAATTTGCTGGACCTCAAAAATTATTTTATATGATAAAACAAGGTGTACCATTCCGAAAACGTGCCGTAGGCACGTGTCAACGGGCAAACCTAGTATATATATATATATATATATATATATATATATATATATATATATATATATATTATGTATTTGCATTTGGTGTGTGAGTGGAGGAAGCAACCAGGGGTTTGCTGAGTTGGTTTCGGAATTGGCAGAGAAAGGCAAGAAGGGGAAGATGAGAAGAGTGAATGATTTTTGGGGTATTTTATAGAATAATTGAGTAGTTAAGTTAACTACTCCCCACTAATACAACACACTAATCCACTCTATTAATTCAAAAGTATTCATTTTCCCTCCATTTCAAAACAGCCGGCCACTCTCTTCTTGTGCTTACACGTTCACATGCATCGCACATGCACACACTTCATTCATATATATATATAATTTAAAATATAAGTTATAATATATAGTAAATGTTTAAATAAAAATTAGTGTAGTTTAATTATAAATTAAATTCATCATGCACAAATAAAATAAACACACACACTTCCGAAATTTCATTTTGAAAAAGAATACGCCTAAATACGTGCACCGCAAACACGTGCATCACACGTAAAATAGTAAAATACGAAATAGATTTCATCGACGGGGAAATGTTCATAAGTAATTGAAATACAACATACGAAAGATATATTTCATTAATTTTTATATATTCCACAACGTAATGAATATGTACATAGAAAACACGTGCACCACACGTATAAAAATATTTTAATCAAAAATAGGAGAAAATGAATTTTCGTTTATAAAACAAATTCGAATACGTCATAAAATAAATTATTGAAACACATAGAAAATATTACACGTAGCGGTGGAAAATACGTAAACGATACGTGCATCGATAACACGTATAAAGCACGTAAAAACACAGAGATTGGAATATTATATTTGAGTTGACTCAAATAGGATAAAATAAATTTTGAGAATACGAGAAATGCATAAATGGTCGGAATCCAGAATACGTACTGAACACGTTACGGATATTACTCGTAACGGTACAAAATACACGTGCGTGACACACGAGGGCAAAATCGTAATTTCCAATTTTGTGGGGTGTTACACAACAAGTTCAAAATCCAATTCTTCCCTAGATATGCTCACACAACTAGCTAAGTACAAAACAATAAGTCTCGACAAGGCACAAACATGTAAATGATTTCTTATTTCATGAACAATAAGTTTAGTTACAACTGCAGAATTACAATGAGTGTACGTTCCATGTCTAAGCATCGCTACAGAAAGTTTTGTAAACACTATACAACAAGATATCATGCAGATCGTCGTCCCGACTACAAGGGCTGCCTCAACGCTTGAAAATAAAATTCAAGTCGAGCCTTCCTTATGCGGACAAGCTCCTACCACCTTCACGTGAGCAAGCTCCAACTCCATCTCGCATGACGCACTGCACAAATAGACAAGTCTCAGCCCCGTCAAGCACAGTATACTGTGAAGAAAAGCAAGCTCGACGTCCCAAAGACCTAATCCGGTGTACAAGACTACTTGTTGGCACAGAGAATAATGGAATTACTTCAGCGCTGAACAAACACAAATGAATTCTCTTCAATTATCAATAAGACTCGGAACAAGTTCCGTCAACAGCTCGTTAAATCCCAATAACGAGTTTAACTGCTTGCTCTTTGCTCAGGATCCATCAACAACTCGTTGACTCCAAACAACGAGTTCAATGCCTTGCTCTTCGCTTAGACTCCATCAATAACTCATTGACTCCAAACAATGAGTTCAACGCCTTGCTCTCTGCTTGCGCTCCAACAACAACTCGTTGACTCCAAACAACAAGTTCAATGCCTTGCTCTCTACTTAGACTCCATTGACAACTGGTTAACTCCAAACAAAGTGTTCAACACTCTGCGCTACGCTCGAGATCCATCAGCAACTCGTTTACTCCAAACAATGAGTTCGATGCCTTGCTCAATGCTCGAGCTCTATCAGAAACCCATTGAATCAAAACAATGCGTTCGATGCGTTACTCACTGCTTGAGCTCATCTGTAACCCTGATCGCTCTAAACAATGAGTTTAACGCTTTGCTCTTCGCCCAGACTCCATCAAAAACTCGTTGACTCCAAACAACAAGTTCAACGCTCTGCTATCTGATCGAGCTCCATCAACAACTCGTTGAATCCAAATAACAAGTTCAAGGCTCTGCTTTTCGCACGAGCTCCATTAACAACTCGTTGACTTCAAACAAAGAGTTCAATGCTTTGCTCTCCACTCGAGCTCCATCAACAACTCGTTCACTCCAAACAACGAGTTTAACGCTATGCTCATAGCTCGAGCTCCATCAGCAGCTCGCTCACTCCAAACAACGAGTTCAATGCTTTGCTTTCCGCTTGAGCTCCATCAACAACTATATTGACATTACTAGTTTACATTGTATCATGACATTTATTTCCAATTGAGGTATTTTATTTATTGTGAATTAAATGAACATAATTAAGTCCTTAGAATAGTAAGTTCAATGCCAAGGGATATCAAGTGCATGACTTGATTGTGAGATCCTATCAGTTGAAATCAGAACACTTCTTAAATATCTCTAGTCAAGTATTATTGTGAATTAGGACAAAGATAATACATAGACTCTAGTATGTGCATAGACTGATGACCATATCTCACAGATCATGGATAAGAGATATCAAGTCTTTACATGGGTATATATTAGAGTAATAATGTACTGCACTGACCCGCTATGAGAACGCTACATGGATTATTATGTGAGTGTCATAAGAAGTTATCACAGAGACCATGGTGTACGTAGTCCTTTAACTTAAAGTCACTACAGTTCCCTACATGAGAAGTTATATAATTTAATGTTGTCAAGCATTGCCTGTAATAAGGTGATTACAAAGTCAACTATTGGATATACTACAAATCTTGCGGAGGGATGTGAGTGACTTAGATAGGATTTGTCCCTTTTACATAACATGGGCGATATCTATGGGCCCCTTGATTGAGTGAGACTGCAAAATATATGGTCGTGCTCAAATGAGTTGATATGAGATATTAAGCTCATTTGTTTTAGTACGTCTACTCGGACATCAAGAAACCAAAGATTGAACTATACAAGGGTGACACGCTCTTTACCTTGTGGTCAATTAAGATATATGGACAAATGACTAGATTACATGGTAACATTGATCACGAATAGGTTATGTCAAATTATTGGCATTCCCGTTACTTGATTAGCAGTAATGTATTGCTAGATACCGCTCACTATTTGTAATACTAGAATATGATTTTAGTATTATTGTCAGCGTAATGAGAACCTACAGAGGCACACACTTAGAATGCATCGAAATTGGGATTTAAATTCATGAGATGAATTTAATTGGGAATCCTAGTAAGACTTGGACACCTGACATGGTTGGGTAATTAATTAGATTAAAAGGACTAACTAAAGTTAGAAGACCTACACACAAATCTGACCCAGATCAGATTGTGAGTCCAACCACCTCACCACTCTCTTAGGGTTGATTTTCTGCACCTATATATATGATATATTTCTAGGGTAAAAACAAATGAAAAAAACCCTAGCTGTCACAAAAACTGTGAGAGAGAGATCGTGAGGAACATTCCCTTCCCGCAGCTAGCACCGCGACGTGAGGGAGAGCTTGATTTGATCCGTTTGTGTGGATACAGTAGAGGCACTGCAAGCTTTGCAGTACTGTGATTGGCATATTTTGGAGGCACCAAATCTATCTTTAAGGTATAAATCCTAAACATGATTTATGGTTTTCACATGGATGCATGGCTATGTTTTGATATTTTGTGATTTTTCGACTGTGTATTAAATATGTGATTGCCTTCGAAAACTAACAGTTCAATGTCCAACTCCGTTACGGAGTTCTCTATTAACTTGTCGGGATCAAATGACAAGCATTATGTTGAACTCCGTCTCAGAGTTTTCCTACAAAACTTGTTGGGCGCAAACGACGAATTCAAACGTCCAACTCCATCACAAGAGTTCTCTATTAACTTGTTGGGATTAAACAGCGAGCTCAACATCAACGCCATCTAAGAGTTGCCTTTCCAAATGTGCTGGGATCAAACGACAAGCTCAACGACCAACTCCTTCTCAGAGTTATCTCTCCAAACTTGCCGGGATCAAACGGCAAGCTCAATGTTCAACTTTGTATCAGAGTTGTCTCTACAAAACTTGCTGGGATCAACCGGCAAGCTCAACGATCAAATCAGTCTCAGAGTTGTCTCTCCAAACTTGCCAGGATCAAACGGAAAGCTTAACGTCCAACTCTGTCACATAGTTATCTCAACAAACTTGCTGGGATCAAATGCAAGTCCACAGTCCAACTGCCATCCGAAGTTTATCCTTGCTATAGATCTTTAGGACAATTACACACATAAGATTCAACGGTCAAAGCACTCAGCTTCCAGACCAATTAAATGCTCGTCCAACCGTGAAGCACTCGATCGACAAAATAAGAGAACATCACAACACTTGGTCGACGAAAGAGCGGTTCAACGCAACGAGCGACAAATGTTTGATCAACAACACAAGCATACAACATAATGCTTGATCGACAAAAGGGCAATTCGAAGAGGTAGACTGCTCAACAAACGTTCGCTGGGAAAAAAACTCAACAAGATCCACAAAAACTTTGGAATGGATCAAACACAAACTTCAACTCCATAAATGACCTTGGAGACGACCACAACTACCAAAAGATAAACCAAAAACAAGCCACACAAGCTTGCACTCCTCTCAACAAACGTCGCAAATTATTGCCCCAAGCATTTGGGTCTTCTTCACCAAAGGACATGTCCACAAGGGAAGTTCAAACTTAAACTACAACTAGTACTTAAATATGTTAAAAAAAACACTCCACTTTTGGTAACCCATCTCCAGCTATCACGCAATCACTATCACCCCCAAAAAATCAAACTATGCATTACGTAAAGTTGCCAGAGTACGATTAACCTCTGGATTTGAATCAACAAAATAGGAAGTCTCACTATTTCTAATATATTTCTAGGAGCCATCGATTTGCTCGGCTTGTCCCATCCCCAAAATTAAATGCAAGTGCAAATATATCAGCATTAAAAAGGCTAATTTTGAGAACAAGAGCAAGCTCCAAGTGACAGGGCTTAGAATCCGAAGCTCTAAAAACTGAGCTTCAAAACCTGAATCCCACACAACTCTAACCTTGGCTATACAGAGAGACAACGAAGAACTCTAAATACAAAGGCTTCGGCAAAACCCAACACCAACTCGAGTCTGATGTCAACCTCGAAGTTAAACAAAAACCTAACCCAACTTTGAGTACGACCAGAATCAAATATCAGCACAGGCTTCGAGGAACTTGACTCCAATGCTTACGAACCCAAGATCAATGAAACTCTGAGCTACAACACTAATTCGACTAAACCAAGAGCTTCAAACTCCAAACCAAGGCAACAAAGCAAGCCAACTTTGAGCTTCGAAGAACAACAATTCAAACCTAACTGAAGCTCCAAAAACTAGCTTGCCAATAGTAGCACGCCCAAAATAGCAGTTAGACAAAGCTGAGAATAACGAAGACAGAGATTTTTAAGCCTCGAACAAGGCACGAAATCACCGAAGAAGTCCTAGTTTCGCCTAGGACAGTAGCTCACTGAGCTCGTAGCTCCACCGCCGAGCTGCCTCCTCGCCCAAAACAGCGTCGCAGAGCTCTGAAGAGCTTCGTTAAGCCGTTTAGCTCCAAAAAGCTGCTAAGCTCCTTCCGTCAAGCTTCAAAGCTGCTGAGCTCCAAAGCTACCGACCTCCTTTTGCCGATTTCCTTCTGCCGAGCTCCAAGCGAAAGCATTGCCGAGCTCAAGCACCTATTCCCCGAGCTCCTCCGAAGCTTCGCTAAGCTCCATCATACAATGCCACAGTTGCCGAGCATCCCTCCTCACCGTGCTCTCCTCTTTGCCGAGCTCCATCATCCAAAGCCTCGCCAAGCTCGTTTACCATGCCACTGAGATTGATCCCCAAAACAATGCCTCGCTGAGCTTTGTCACCCCAAAATAGCAAGATAAGCTCGACGAAATGGTTGGCCAAGCTGAGGGGTCATCGCAACAAACGTCAATCGTCAGATGTCCACAAAATTTGCACGCCCTCGAGATGGACACAGCAGATGCATCCACGCTGCTTCCTTTTTCCCCACCGCTCGCTTCAAACACCATCCGCTCGATCACTCTGAAAAGCGTGTTAGTGCGAGATCAATGCGCAGGATTAGGCTTCGTCGCCCGCTCCTCTTCTCGCCCGTTGGATCTCATTTAATGGGCGAGCCCCACTCTAATGAGCTCCTAATCGCACCACGTCGCCCCTCATCAAAGCTTCTCCATCGCAACCGCTCGATTTCCTCATCGTGTGAGCCATTGCATGTTCAACGATCAATATCGTCCTAAAATTCGATAATTTAATTAAAATCCCCAAAATTCAATTAAAATTCAAAAATTTAATTAAAAATTCCAAAAATAGTTATTAAATTCAGAAAAAATTATTAAAATTTCAAAAAATAATTAAAAATTGGAATAATTAATTAAAAATTTGAAAAAGAAATTTTAAATTAAGGATTTTTTTTTAAAATCCAGAAAAGTTCGCAAAAATCCAAGAAAATATTCGCCGCCTCCAAAAGCTTCTGATCAGTTCCAAGTATCTCCAGTCGAACCTGAAAGCTAAGATTGTACCACATAATTCTAAAATATGGCAAACTATTTTTCGAAAGGCAAAGAAATTATCTCCCAGGAGTGGGGGGATTATGATGATAGTAAAGGTCGCAGAAAATCATGATCGTACGATTCTAGTGAAGATCGAAAAGCTTCTACAGGCAAATTAACTATAACAGGCCTTCTTCAGGCTCTTTTACAAGACATTGGCTACTTTCAAGCTCATTAAAACAACTAGGCCTACTAAGAGAGACACTCAGCCTATGAGGGCTGTAAGTCAAATCTCTTAACCCCAATCAAGAGAGTTTTATCTCTTAATGGGGAGAATCAACAGGAGGTAAATAATTCTTATTAATCTAATGGATCCATTTCATTCTCCTAAACTATTTCTCAGGCCTATAAATTCCCCCCCTCCTCTGTCAGAAGGTAATCAATAAAATGACATTTTCTCTCTCTAGTTCTGACTTGAGCGTCGGAGGGTCTGTCGCCGGAGCCACCCCCAGCGTTTCAGGCTTTTTGGAGGCCCATTGGCTGCGTTAGCAACTCCCAGATTCAGATCACGATATTCAATCAATGATCAAAATCCACTATCGGGAACTCTAACTATTTTTTATGGCAACGATCAAAGGTTATATCTTTAGTAGTTTCCTCAAAATATAAACTCACTATGTATTTGCTCCTACACCAAAATAAGCAACAACAACAACCTTGATCAATTGCACACTCATGTTACAAAGCCTACTTCAATTCACCCTCCAACCTTTTTCATTTCGTATCTTGAACTTTAATTGCAAGTAAATTGCAATAACTTCATAATAGCAACTTTATTGCATGCAACATAATTGGCCTGCACCAGGTTGCAATCACTTTGTGGTGACAAGAACTAAATTTTCTCAATATGGATACTGATATAGGTAATAATCGTGGTTGATCTCTGCCAAATGATTCTAGCACGAATCGCAAAGCAACAGGCTGTGCTCAACGCCAACCTCTCTATTGGTCCAGGCCAGATAGCTCCAAGGGCCTTCCGCAGGCCCATTTGAGCACCCGGGTGAATCACCAGCTGTTTTTACTAGACGTTCCATCGATTATGCCGTAACCACGCTCCTAAGATTAAGGATCTGATCAATTCCATATCCGAGATCAAGGGAATTTCTATACTGCCCAAGGATCTTTCCGTAACAGATTTCCCCCGGACCTATAAATAGAACATCTACTGTACTGCTACAAGGTAATTAGTCGTTTTGCTATAGAACCTCTTCCCCTAAACTGTTGTCTTCTAACTTACGCATCAGAGGGTCTGTCACCGGGAATACTCCCGGTGTTTCAGGCTTCTTTTTTTTGCAGATCGGCAAGTCGGGTCCTTTCCTAACCAATCCATTCGATTTTTCCACGGATACAGAACGAAGGTCAGGATCACTGCCGTTTTCCCGATTACAAGAACTCACATTATCTGTTGCTCTCACAAAAAAAACAACCACAACAGATTGGCGTCTTCTGTGGGAAACAGCCAGTCTATCCTACTCCCAATTTGCGTTCTAATTTGAAGCCATTTACTCTCATGGTACCTAAAGCTATGAAGACCACCACCGCGGGGCCCAATCCGTGGGGACTAGCTCTGAGCACATCTCGTTCTATCCTAAGGCAAGTCGAGTAACCTGCAGTGGATGACCTCCGTAATGTCATCAACAACTGTCCAAACTAGGGTGACCTCCGAAACCAGCTTAGTCATTCTAGAGGAAAAGCTGGACCGTCGAACTCGGCTCCGAGCCACAGTGTTCATCGGTCCCAAGGCCGAGATCAACGACACAGCCAATCTCCAAGGGATTCTGACACCCTAACGGTCATGGAGGAGAAGGTCAAGTTACTCGTGCCGAGTTCCGAGAGTTCCAGGCCAAGGTCCTACAACATTCTATTTCTGGCATCCTTTGAAGCTCTAAAACTCCTAGGGAAAGGATAAAGCCAGCGGAGTACACGCTCCAGGGGTTCTCAGGCACACTCGTCCAGAAAGAAGGAATCGTGACCCTCGATGTTACTATTGGGCAGACTCTGGCCTCCCGAACCATAACCATGGACTTCATGGTGGTAAATGTTCAAGCCGCCTACAACACTATCATTGGTTGACCCGGCCTCGCATCCCTCCAAGTAGTACCCTCAGCATATCACATGAAGATGAAATTCCCCACCGAACATGGGATCAGAGTTGTCCGAGGTAATCAGGAGGCCGCCCAAACTTGCTACATGGCCACTATGGGGGCGAAAGTCCTGCCCCTCGACAAAGTCGAGCTCCCCCTTGAAAGGAGTAAGCCTGACTCAGAGTCAGTCGATTAATTGGAAGAGGTCCCCTGTTTCGAAGACGACCTATCCACGTGGTTCCAAGTGAGTCGATCCCTTCCTCAGGACCTAAAGCGAGATATCATTGACTGCATCCGTCGAAGTCAGGATTTATTTGCAGGAGTGCCTTCGGATATGCCTGGGATCTTCAAGGATCTTATAATGCATAGGCTGAGCATATACCTAGACTCCAAACCAGTGCAACAGAGGTGTCACAAGTTTGCCCCTGATCAGTAGTAGGCAGCTAAGGAAGAATTACAGAAACTCCCAACCCTGGCAGGAGGGAGGCCTTGCCATTCGTTCTCTTGCACTCAAAAACTTGGACTTTTGACTTAGTGAGTTGGCAAATTGATTGGTCCCCAGGCTTGTACTCGAGGACCATGCCGAACCCCGCTAGAAAAGTGCCAAGTTCATTCAAGAGGTGAAATACCCAGAGTGGTTGGCCAACATTGTGATGGTCAAGAAGCCCAACAGGAAGCGGATGGTCTGTATTGACTTCACGGATCTCAACAAAGCATGCCTGAAGGATCCCTTCCCCCTTCCGAGCATTGACGCCCTCATTGATGCAACGTCCGGGCATGAGCTTCTCAGTTTTATGGATGCTTTTTCGGGCTAAAACCAAATTAGGATGTACCCTTCAGACATCCCCAAGATAGCTTTCGTGACCAAGGGCTATATTGCTATCGCATCATGCCCTCTGGGTTGAAGAACGCTGGAGCAACTTACTAGAGACTCGCAAACCGGGTATTCAGAAACCAAATAGGTCGGAACATGAAAGTGTATGTGGACGACATGCTCTTCAAAAGCCTCAAATGTCGGGACCATTTAAAAGATCTTGAAGAAGCATTTGGGGTCCTTCGATCCCACAACATGCGGCTAAATCATTCGAAGTGCGCCTTCGGTGTAACGTTCCAAAATTTCCTTGGGTACATGGTCAGCCAACGGGGAATAGAAGCCAACCCCAAAAAAGTTCAAGCCATACTAGACATGTCCCCTCCAAGAAATGTCAAGGAAGTACAATGCCTCATAGGTCGGTTAGCAGCTATCGACCGCTTTATTTCTAAATTCGGAAAGAAGTCACTACCGTTCTTCAAAGCTCTCAGAGGAGTTAACAACTTTGAGTGGGGGGAGCTCCAACAGCAAGCCTTCGACCAGTTGAAGGCATATTTGGCCAATCCCCTGCTCCTCAGTAAACTCGAACTGAGCGAAGCTCTATATCTGCTGCTTCCGAGCAGGTGCTTGGCGCTGTCTTGGTTTGGGAGGAAAGCATGTCACAAGATGCTGATCTATTATGTCAGTAAGATCCACCGCGATGCCGAGCTCAAGTACTCTAAAGTAGAGAAGATGGCTTATGCACTTGTGATGGCGGCGAGAAAGCTTCCCCCATACTTCCAGCCCCACTCCATCCAAGTCCTTACGGACCAACCCTTCAAGATGTCAGGCTGTTTGATCAAATGGTCCATCAAGTTGACTCAGCACGACATCAACTATAAGCCCCGAACTACAATCAAGGGCCAGGCGCTTGCTGAATTCATAATTGAGTGTACCATTCCCGATACATCCGAAATTCAGGAAGGCGAGCCAGAGTGGGAACTCTACGTTCATGGGTCATCCTGCAAAGGCGGGAGTGGTACCAGAGTCATACTTAGGGGCCCAGAAACCTTCATTCTCCAATAATATCTTTGCCTCAACCTCCCGGCCTCCAACAACAAGGCAAAATACGAGGCAATGATCCCAGGACTCATCCTGGCCCATAAAGCAGGAGCCAAACAAATAAGTATTTTTAGCGACTCCCAGCTGGTCGTCAATCAGAATTTTAGGGAGTACGAGGCTCGCGATGCCAGAATGATCCTATACCTGGCACGTGTTCGATTTCTTCTCTCAAATTTTCCAGAGGCAACAGTGACCCGGATCCCTCGAGAATAGAATACCCAGGCGGACGCTCTCTCCAAACTTTCTTCCTCCTTCGAAGGATTAGATTACACTATCTTGGTGGAGGTTCTCCTAAAACACCGCATCGAAATTGCCGAACTGCCCGAAGTCAACTGCATCGACCCACCCATGGGGACAACTTAGATGGACCTAAACTTCCTAAGGGTGGGTGAACTACCCTAAGATCCATACGAAGCTAGAAAGGTTCGGGCCCGTTCGAAGAGGTTCACGCTCATCGATGACACACTCTTCAAAATCTCGTACACCAAGGCGGATGAGAGACCTTATCTCCGCTGCCTAGATCCTGAAGAGGCCAAATACGTGTTAGAAGAGATGCATGAAGGAATCGACAACTGTCACATGGGCAGCAGAACACTTGTAAGGAAATTACTCAATCACAGATACTACTGGCCGACCCTCCTCCTTTTGGGCCTTGTGAGAAAATGCAGCCCCTGTCAAAGGTACTCCTCCATTAGACACGCTCCCAAAGCCGAACTGAAATCATTGGCCAGTCTGGTCCCCTTTGCTATGTGGGGGATGGACCTCGTTAGCCCTTTCCCGAAAGCGACTGGCCGAGGCACTTTCTCATCGTCGCCATAGGCTATTTTACCAAGTGGGTCGAGGCGGAACACCTTGACACCATAACCGAGCATCAATCAAAATAATTCTTATGGAAGAACATCGTTTTTCGATTTGGTATCGCTCGGATTCTTGTCATCGACAATGGCACTCAGTTCGCCGGCAAAAACATCTGCAAATTATGTGCCAACCTAGGAATCCAACAAAGGTTCTCTTTCGTCTCACACCCCCAGTGCAAGGGCCAAGCTGAGAACACCAACAAAAAGATCCTGGACGGACTAAAGAAATGCCTACAAAACTCACCGAAAGGCCTATGGGTCGAAGAGTGACCGAGCATGTTGTGGTCCTACCAAACCACTAAAAGAATTACATCAGGCGAGTCCCCGTTCAACCTAACTTTCGGAACCGAAACAGTCATTCCCTTGGAGGTCGATCTCCCCTCTCCACGCATCATAAGCTTCGCTGAAAGTTCCAACTCAACAGGCCTAAGTGCCAACCTCGACCTCCTCGACGAGGTATGCAAAAAGTCAGCTATCAGAAGAAACATCTACCAACAGAGGGTCGAGCGCTTCTATAATCAGAAAGTACGAACGACCAACATAAAAAAGGGCGACCTTGTGTTCCGACGGCTCGCCATCTCCGAACCCACCAAGAAAGCAAAACGCGCTCCAAATTGGGAAGGTCCTTATAAGGTCTCCAAAGTGGTCCGTCTAGGGACCTATTAACTCGAAGACGTGGGGGGCAAAGCAGTCAAGAGAACTTGGAATGCAGAGCTCCAGATTAAGTTTTATGAAAGCACTTAAAACGAGTCAAACTCGTAACAAAGCAAATGTAATAAGCGTCAACTTTCAGTGGCCACCGAATAAAGTTGTTTTTAGTTTCATCAATCAATCTTTGCCTACTCCTTTTCAAAATAAGGTCTAAACTTCGGAAAGAGTGCCTCGACAGAGCACATAGACTCCGAGTCTTACGTAGTTCTCACTGCCAACTCTAAACCTTGGAAAGAGTGCCTTGACAGAGCACCTCGACTCTGAGTCTTATGCAGTTCTTACTGCTAAGTCTAAACCTCGGAAAGAGCACATCGACAGAGCACCTCGACTCTGAGTCTTATGCAGTTCTCACTGCTAAGACTAAACCTCGGAAAGAGTGCCTCGATAGTGCACCTTGACTCTGATTCTTACGCAGTTCTCACTGCTAAGTCTAAATCTCAGAAAGAGTGCCTTGACAAAGCACATCGACTCTGAGTCTTGCACATTTCTCACTACTAAGTCTAAACCTCAGAAAGAATGCCGCCACAGAACACCTCGACTCTGAGTCTTATGCAGTTCTTACTGCAAAGTCTAAACCTCAGAAAGAGTGCCTCGATAGAGCACATCGACTCTGAGTCTTACATAGTTCTCACTGCTAAGTCTAAACCTCAGAAAGAGTGCCTCAACAGAACACCTCGACTCTGAGTCTTACACAGTTCTCACTGCTAAGTCTAAACCTCAGAAAGAGTGTCTCGACATAGCACCTCGATGCTGAGTCTTATGCAGGTCTCACTGCTAAGTATAAACCTCAGAAAGAGTGCCTCGACAGAGCACCTCGACTCTGAGTCTTACACAGTTCTCAATGCTGACTCTAAATCTTGGAAATAGTACCTCCACTCCGATTACTATAGGGTTTTCTCTACTACATCTAGAGCCCGAAAATTGCCCCAACCCCAAACTTAACGCAGATCTCTCCACTACCAAGAATTCAACATCTTAAATCTCAACAAAAACAAGTCAATCTACTAAAAAAGATAAATTTTATTGATCGAAAGGTGATTACAAAGGTGGTGGCCAGTTCGCAAAGGCATACGAAATGCTCAAAGCTAAACCTACGTCTATAAATGATTCACTTCGTATCTGTAGCGCCCCGATTTCCGATACCGGAAAACCGTGACACGAGCCAAGACCTTTTCTTCAATTAGTCACAATACACAGAAAAACAGGAGAATTTAAAACTTTTTATTCAATACACAAAGTGTTACAAGTCTGAATATTGTACAACTGTAATACCTTACAATAGAGTTACAACATTACCTTTACATTTCTAAGTATTACAACCTTCAACATCTTACATCAGAGTATTTCTCAACAAATACATAATCAATACATATACTGCAGCGGAACTAAACATAACACTGACTCCTTGCTTTCCTTGCCTTGAGTCCTCCTGAATTTCGCCTTTGTACTTCGGCGATCCAGTACCTATGGAAGTGGGGACGTCAGTATTCACTGACGCTTAAAGGCTGATCATATAGCAGCGAATCTTCCAAACAATATACACAATATAGCAATAGTGTTGGTGTAGTTTAAGTGTTTTGTGAGTGATATGACTAGACTCTAATGCGATATTGAAATAGAACTAGGACGCTTCCTATTCTAATATCAGCAAGTCTCCGAAAGCAACATGCAGCCCATACTACATGCGACTCCATCTCAAGCCGTTTCTCCATATATAGGGATTGAACCCGCGTTTAAGAATTCTAATTGTACACAACCTGTTCCCGACACCTACACGTGGCTAATGAGGTTGCAGATGTGGTCATGTGCCACTGTTGCATTTCGCCAGTGGTGTCTATATTCGCCACTGCGACCCGGCCAACCGGACCTCTCTCCAAATAGACGAACCCAACATATCGAGCATCATTCCATAATCAACTATAGGGTTTCGCAAGCGCAGGGTAGCACGAAGCCTACCCTGTGGCACCCTCTGGGGTCTAGCAAGCACAGGACTGCACAATGCATCCTGTGGCACCCCTAGCCACGGTATCTCAGGAATTAACAGAGCGAGATACGCAATCCGTGTCCTCAACTTGTGAGACGGCACCGTGCGTATCCCTTTGACGGGAAGGTACAACCCGATACACCACCTATGATCTGCCTCAAGGGACGAGTTAGTGTAAGGGGCCCCCCTACTACTGACTCCTCTCTCCCAGCAAAAGGGTTTAAATAAACTGATCCTTGTAAGTCACTATCCTAATGATGTCCCTGACTCGAACAATCCTAGGGGTGACAATATTATAAACACAACCTGCTAGGCCTTTAGTTTAGGCTTCGCAAGACAACTCTACTAGGCTGCTCAACCCAGACTTACCAGAATCCCTCAGGATCTGGTTCGTGGCTCATCGATCCAAGACTTTGGCTGTGCGAATATACCCGCATGCCGCTACCCTAGACTTGGATTTTGTCCATACTCCGGTCCTCGATCAACCTACCCTTGTTAAGATTCGACGGTACACAAGGAGCGACTCCTCCACAGTTCCTTAGGGTGAGAAAACATATGTCTTGATGGTCGATAGCCCTTAGGGTGGTAACATCACCCTAGACGAGCACAACGAACCGTGTACTAGCTAACAAGCTATACACGAGTAACAACCACATACGAGCCAATAAGCTACGTATGAAACAATAACTACCTACGAGCCAGGCGGGCCTCGTAGGAGGTGACCACGTACATACCAGCCAACTAAGCCGCGTATGAGACCAACAGCTACGCACGGGCCGGTCGGGCCGCGTACGAGACAACAACCTACATACGAGCCAACTAAGCTACGTATGAGACCTACGGCTACGTACGGGCCAGTCGAGCCACGTACGAGCACAACCATGTGCAAACAACCATACAGGTAATCAATCTTAAAAGCAACCAAACGTGCTTACTAACAAACTTAATCTTCTATTTATTAGAAGCAACAAAAGAATCTACTAGTAGTGTATGATCGGTATTCTACTAAGGAAGAACCGAAGGCGACAAAACGACCTTTATCAACTAACTAATACTAGTGGTCTTCCCGATCTTACTACTTCGACCTATAGCGCCTTAAGTACGGCACACAATTGCAAGCATATTCCTACGACAATCTAATCATATAACACAACCACCATGATACTCCTATGTATGAATGTGATTAATGCTTATGCTTACATCGAGCTCAAGCATGAAAATCACTTACGACCTAGACATAAAGTCCACTATAGTCAAGCGTAGGTTACAAATTGATCATGGAAGCTTACTACTTATCATGACTAATCACCACAACCCAATTAGTATGAACAAGCAACATTCCAAGGCATAGTAGGTAGTTCTAACCCTACTCCTACAATATTTTTAAGCAAGTATTTGAACTTTTAGCATGGTATAGAACACAACATAAGGTCACTACAACTAACCATGGGTAGTTCCTTTACTCTAAGCATGAATATCATAGTATGGATGTCATTAACTTATCATGATCAATAATTAGCATGATACCTACTTACTTAGCATGAATCATGATCATCTACTTAACATAGCATGAACAACCACTTATCTAAGCATGGGTATCATGTACGCATGAGTATTCATCTAAACTAGCACGGCATACAACTTAATTATCATTAAGCTAGCATGGCATACAACTTACTTGTAATTAAGCTAGCAAGGCATATCTATAATTGAACTAACATGGTATATCACATACCTACAATCAACTAGCATGGTATATTACATACCTACAATTAAACTAGCATGGTAAGTAATTTTATCATCGTTCCTACAACATTCTAGGCACAATTAATCTAAACATGGTAGGAAGCTCTTAGATTGCCTCCTACAACATTCTAAGCATAAGTAGATTAACCTAAGCATGGTAGGAATTTTAGAATTAATCCTACAATCATCCTAAGCATAAATAGGCTAATCTAAACATGGTAAGAACTTTAGAATTTGTCCTACAACATTCTAACATGAAATAGCATTATAGGATATTTTTAGAAATAATCCTACAACTAACTAAGCATGGAACATGGTAGGATATTTTTAGCAAAAGTCCTACAACATCCTAAACATAAAGCATGATATTTATAGAAGAAATCCTACAACTAACTAAGCATGGAACATGGTAGGATATTTTTAGCAAAAGTCTTACAACATCCTAAACATAAAGCATGATATTTATAGAAGAAATCCTACAACTAACTAAGCATGGAACATGGTAGGATATTTTTAGCAAAAGTCCAACAACATTCTAACATGAAATATGGCTTCCAAAACATTTTTAGAAATGATCCTACAACATTAGTAGCATGAATATGGCTTCTAAATATTTTTAGAAGTGATCCTACAACATAAGTAGCATGAATATGGCTTCTAATCATTTTTAGAAATGATCCTACAACATTAGTAGCATGAATATGACTTCTAAATATTTTTAGAAGTGATCCTACAACATAAGTGGCATGAATAAGGCTTCTAATCATTTTTAGAAATGATCCTACAACATTAGTAGCATGAATATGGCTTCTAAATATTTTTAGAAGTGATCCTACAACATAAGTAGCATGAATAAGGCTTCTAATCATTTTTAGAAATGATCCTACAACATTAGTAGCATGAATATGGCTTCTAAATATTTTTGGAAGCAATCCTACAACATTTTACTACTACTACTACTCCTCCTATTTTAATCAAAACATAACACACAGTTATCTACTACTACTACTACTACTTCATTCTTATCAAGAACACCACATACAACTTACTACTACTACTACTACTTCATTCACAACAAAATCACAACATACAACTATCTATTACTACTACTACTTCATTCACAATAAAATCACAACATACAACTATCTATTACTACTACTACTTTATGGACATAAACATACTACTACTTTATTTAATCAACCATACTACTACTACCTTATTAATCAACATACTATTATTACTTTAGCATGCTACTACTTAGTTGCTTACTAGTCTTTATTATTACTTAGTGATAAAAGAAAAGATCATTTTTATTTATTTTATTCTACAACTAGTAAATATGAAAGAAAAATGTCTCTTTTTATTATTTCTACAACTAGTGATTAAAAGAGAGAGATCCTTTTTAATTATTACTACAACTAGTGATTAATAAAAAGAAAAGATCTTTTTAATTATTACTACAACTAGTGATTAATAAAAAGAAAAGATCTTTTTAATTATTACTACAACTAGTGATTAATAAAAAGAGAAGGTCTTTTTAATCTACAACTATTGTTTAGTAGAAAAAAGAAGATCTTTTTAATCTACAACTAGTGATCAAAAAGAAAAGATCTTTTTATTAGAACATGTGCTTTTATTATTAGTCCAATGTTCAATCCAAGTCCTACAACCAACAATGGTTGTAAAATGCTCATATGCTTATGTATACTAAGTCCTACAACCAACAATGGTTGTATGTTCAACATTATGCAATATGTGAGTTTTTAGTCCAATAACATACCAAACAATAACTACAATACTAAAGATGTGATCTTTATGTATTTTAGCAGCTACTACTACTCCTTTCTTTCTTTTTCATTCCACATTCACAACAACATAACAACACACCCATAAAAAAAACAAAGGAAACAAAACAAGAAGGTGAGGAGAAGAAGTCAAACAACAAAACAAACAACCAAACAACCAAACAAACAAAGAAAGAAGTATGAAGAAACCCCCACCTTATTTTTTTCTATAGGAAGGACTTGCTTGCTAATCCTTCTCCTTCCCCTAGCTTTTCTTTCTTCTAATAACCTACAAAACAAAACTCTCAAGTTACTTTTTTTTTTCTCTCTTTCTTTTCCTTTCTTTCTTTCTTTCTTTCTTTCTTTTGTTTTCTAAAATGAGAGAAGGAGGAGAGTGAGGGGGTGTTTATAGAAGAACTAGGAGTGGTAAGTGCACCACATTGGCACAAAATAATCCCAAGAAGAGGCCGGCCATACCCTAGGAGGGGGGAGGGGTATGGTATAGGCTTGGTGAGGTGGAGGGGTAAAGCTTCTAGAAGGGTTTTAGTTCTTCTCTTATGCATACAACTCTCTTTTAAACCTTCTAATCAACCCTAACCTCCTAATTAAGTTGCCATGACAAGGGCAAGTATATTGTCCTAAAGTACATACTACATACTAGGTATAATATACTAAGTACCATACAATTGTATGTATGTGCACATGTATGTGTATACAAAAATTTCTTATAAAAATCCTCCTAAAACTCCCATAAAATAGTTTAATTTAGAAAATAATAGTAAAATAAATTTTATTATTACTTCGGAGAGTCGCGCTATCAATTTGATGCGCTTCGGATGCGCACTGACCCATAGATGCGCGTACGCACTGTTTGTGGGCAACCCGGCGAAAAATCACCAAAATAATCTGATTTTGGAATTAAAATAAAATAATAATAAAATAATAATAAAATAGTAATTTCTATGAGTTAATATCCGTCCGGGATATTACAGTATCGCAGAACACTAGCTACTCCCCACACATTGTGAAGAAGAAACAGGTGAGGGCACTTTGGTAGTCGACCCCGGGACTCCGTTATGAAGAGGAGAAGCACTCATGAAAAGGCGCCAGGTCACTCTCAGCTCTTCAATCTCCCTCCCCGCCACGTCTTGACAGTGTCCCTCTCCACGAAATGGACATCATACCAACGAAATGCGATCATGATGAGGCCCTCTGGGAATCCCTGGGGGAAGGTGGAAGTTAAAGCCAAAAATGGCTCGAACCTCCGTTCCTCCAGCCAACCCAGCTAAGAAAATCTCGAGAGAAAGACGAAGAGTCCTCTGATATAGGTAACTCTATATCCCAAGGTCTCGGTCCTTGATCAGAAGCATCAGATCTTGTAATCTGAGTCTCAAGTGACGAACTTCAACATGAGTCACACTCTTCCGCTCCAAGTCCCTTGGCTCGGCGAAGGCAAAGTAGAAACTTCCAACCGGAAAATTGTGAACAAACCCCTAATTCGAGCACAAGCACGGAAGAAAGAATCCCTCAAGGGTCTGTCGCAACTGTTACAGATCTTGAAATCTGAGTCGAGCAAGCCAAGACAAGGCCTCAGCACTACGAGCCCTTCAAAGTCGAAGTCTAGATGACTCAAACCACTCTCCGAAAACTTCATCAAGGCAACATTCACTTGTGGTAACAAATGGCTTAGAGGATATGGGTTTTTATAGGCAACTCGGCCAACTACCTCATTAATTATGCGTCACAGGTCAACACTTCAATTTCCAAGGTCTACAGTAACCTCTATTCCCAAGAAAGGTTGACATGAGCAGGCACATGGCGGCTTCTTGCATTCATCACTCCCTACATTCCAACCTCGGCTCCCCAATATTCATGAGAAAAGGGGATAACATGAAAGCAAATATTTTATTTAGAAAAAAAATGAGTACAAAGGCGGTGGCTAGTCCGCAAGAAAGTAGAGATACAAATAACTTATTAACGGCGTCGCAGAGTGGATCCTTTCTCCTTAGAGGAGAGGGGTCCTCTGCTTTCGCATCGAAGGCAAATCCCTCAATCTTGAGGCACAAATACCTTATCTTTACGTGTGTAAGGGCTATGTCTTACCCCACATCTTAGGCATCAAGCACCTACAGCACGGTCTCGTCCAACTCCTTCTTAACCTTACTCGTACGCTGAGCCGCCTCATCACGCTTGCCCAGTAGTGTAACATCCTAGAAAATTTAAATATTTTTTTGAAATTAATAAATGATTTATGATAAATTCTTGTGATTTATAAAGTATTTTTATGAAATTTATCATTTTTGCACGTGCAAAACACGTGCAGATATTTTTTCTTGGGAAATAAAAAGTCAAAGAATCTATTTGAAAAATATAATCTTTATTAGTAGATAATAATTCTAAATTTTTTGGATTTTTATGATTAATTTATGGCATGTTTGCTAATATTTCAAAGTGAAGGACTTTTGTGTAAAATTTCCACTTGAAGGCAAATTTTTGAAAATTTAATTTTTCTGGGCTGCACATGAGGACCGACCAGATTGGAGGAGTTAGGAGATTAGATTTATACTCTAACTGATTTGATTTGATTTAACTAACTCATTTGGAAAGATCTATATATGTAAAGATTTATTTTCTTAAGGGATATTTTTGTAAGATCTTAGTAAAACCATAAAAGCCTGACCCTGGCCAATATTAGAACCGCAGCAACCGTTCTTTTCCTATGTTCACAAAATATTCTCTCATTTATTATTTCTTGGAGTTTTGGAGGCTTGGATCTTTCGAGTTTCGCAAGGAGGAGGAGCTTTTCTTTCCTATTATTATTATTCTTCAATTGGACTTCTTTGAGCTGGGTGGTATTTCGTATCTCTTGATTTGTTGTATACTTGTAGAATATGATGATTGATCAAGTAGGACATATGTTAGGATTTTGTATGATTATAAAACTTGATGAAGATCTATTAGAGAATGAATCTCAATGAATGAGTAGTCAAAATAACATCATTCATGAATAAGAACATAAATTGATGAGTGACCTTTCATGCATAGATTATTGAAGAATGTTAAAGATTAGTAATGCACAAAGATTCTTACTTTTCCTATATTATGCTTGAGTAATCACATGTGCACGAGAATGGGCATTTTCCCAGTTTCATGTCAGTCGATAGGGTTGGTCGACCACAACTTTTCAGACTTGCTACAGCGGTCGAATGTCACGACTGAGTTTTCACCATCTGTTTTACAACATTTTGCGTGAATATTTCCCCTAATCTGTATGAGAATTATATGAGTCATTGTCTAAATTGGAAAAGATCTAAACCTTGTTTTTATGAAAGTTGCTTGCTTTATTGCAATTATATCATGTGTGAACTAGGATGTGATTAAATAATGGGTTCACATATGCACAAGAATGAGTAACACTATTTTCCTGATATTGTACACTGTTTGGTTTTGAATGAGAGGAGTGATCATCGACCTGGGGTTGGATTTAATAAGTAATGGAAGATTTTGAGTTTAGTTAAATTTTGAATTGGAATATATCAGCTAATGTATGCCCATTGTATGAAAGATTTCAGTATTGACATATATATAACCAATCCCCTATTTGTGAAAGAATTATAACAACATTGTTAATATTCACAGTGTTCATATGAAGAGTTTTCTTTATAATCTCGCTATTCAATACTATGATTTCGACTTTCAATCTATATGTATATGCATGGATTTCTCAATGTTGTGTCGAAGTAATATAGTGCTCACATATATATGTATTTGCTTGGAGCTGTATCATTTACTTACAGTCGTGCACTAGTTGACTGGCTATTGCAGACGACATGTCAGTTGACTGCAGTCGGTCGACTGCAGCGTTGCATTACTGTCCTGTCGGTCGACTGTAGTGACTGGTTGTCTGCCATTCGACTGTAGTCGGTCGACCGCAGCATTTTGTACCGCCGCAATCGGTCGACTGCCAAGACTGAGTTGTTCACTATCTATTTTACTGCATTTTCCTTTTCTTGGAACGAATGTTTTCATGGTTTTCATGGTTTTAGAAAGTAAATATTCTCGATTCCAAGAGTATCACATTTCAGATTTTTCTACTGTTTCGAAGATGTAAAATCCCAATTTAATTGATGTTTAGTTTCTATTTCTTAACTCATTGTGTGGATATGGTATGTACATGGAGGTATTTTGGTTGACAATTGGTTTGAGGGAAATCCTCATTGCGAGCTATTCAATTTTGAATCTATGTGATTAAAAGAAATAATTGGGATGGTATCTTGAGTTGTGAGACTCTAGAGGTTAAGTGGGACCCTAGTGTGCCAGCAAATTGAGATTTTGAGGAAGTGGGCCAGTAGGGCCTTCGTTCCTGGTTTTATAGAGTTAAGTTCGGTTGGGTACATCAACTCTAGGGGGACTATGAAATAATAAACATAAGGATAGGGACTAGTTGAAGTTGTGATGAAATAAGAGTAAACATGGGTTGGGTGCCTCATATGATTCACGGTGGGAGATGATCTCAAGAATGATCGGGGTGTAATCACTTGCGGTGTGGGATGCATCTTCAGAATTATCGGGATCGAGCCTGTAACACCCCGTGTTATATATATATATATATATATATATATATATATATATATATTGTCATGCCCTGCTTTCCAAAAAGGAGATACAGAATACGGATACGTGTCTAAGTTCAGTGAATGACTTTCACTATTCATAAGCTGTTAGGATCTTTACAACGAGTACAAGTTTAAACAAGAGATATGCAAGAGAAATAGTCAACCATGCATGCATAACTGAATTAATATAGTCAACAAGGTTACTTGAAAAGAAACAAGAATACTGAATTTCAAATAATCATGTCTAGAACAAAAAATACAAGTCTGGGACAAAAATCCCAATACAAATATCCATGTAACAAATTACAATTATTCAAGATAAGAAAAAAGAGATAAATAAATGTAGGAAGAACTCTAGTAACTAAAATCTTAGATCACTTACTCCAGCGGCAACTGATCACCAAAATCTACAATTTAACAAATTGCAAGAAGAGGAAAAAGAAAACAAAATGCCCGTCAATGCAAGTTACGGGCTGCTTCTTGTGCAGGCGCAAGTAGGAAAAGAATAAACAGATATAGAGTAATAGCGGCAGCAAATATAGCATGGAATAGTCATGACAACAAAATAGAACAACTAGCATGAATCATGAATAGAATCAAGTAACATAATGTGCTAACAGGGTACGGGTAACATGTAAAGATGTCAAGTATCATGCAAGCAGGTAAACAGGTAAATTGTATAGGAATGCATGTAACTGATGTCATGTTATGTCAAGTGTTGTATTTATTTCTATGTAGGTAGCACTTTATGCGTCCCAGGTTTTTACCACATGGTTGCTACATTTATATAAATTACGTTTAGATCTAGTAGTGGGTTTCTATAAAGCCGTGTACTCAGGCGTCATGTAATAGGTAACAGGCACGAATCACGTAGTCATGAAATCGCAGCAACAGGAACATGCATGAATCATATAGTCATGAAATATGGCAACATATAATCATATATTAGTAACAAGCATGAATCATCATGAATCATAGAATCTTATGATCAGGTAGTAATAATAGGCATGAATCATGAATCATGAAACATGACAACATATAATCAGATAGTAATAACAGTCATGAATCATGTAATCATAAAACATGGCAACAAGTAATGGAAAACACGGCCCCCTTCTGAGTTATATTGTCCACTACTAAGGCCTTTTCCTTAACCCCAGCTTGGTTATTTTTTATTCTTATCAAACAGGCATATACGTGTCACAAAACAGAGCAAGAATAACATGGAATGAATAAGTAACAGGTTCAGGTTGGAAGATAAAAATGTACAAGTGAAAGACAACTCATAAAAGATTAGGACAACAAAAATTCTAGTTCAGGACAGAAAGACAGTATTGCACCAAATTTGGGATTCTCGTTGCCATAAACATGCAAACCTAGATCCGTCATAAAATTCGAAAAATAGACTCTCGGCCAAATCCAGCAAATATATATAAGTCATATGATATTTTACAAAAACATGACTCAAAACAGAATTGTATCCAGAAAATGTGTTCAGCCAAAAATTAGAAGTTTGTATTCATAAACAGGAAAACGGCATAAAAACTTACTAATTAAATCCAAAAAAAATCTGGGGTATTACCTAGTATGTTTAGTATCAGCAAATAAATTTTCATAATTTTACAACATAGATAGTATACTCAGATAAAATCATAAAGCAGCAAGATACAGCAGATTTGTAAATATGAAACTCTTGACACAGCAGTACTAAAACAGTAATAGATTACAAAATACAAATCGAAATTCAGACCCGTCAAAAGGGTGATAAAATAGATATAGCAGGATACAATTCATATTCACAAAGGTTTTATAAACAACAAACAGAATCAGGTCGTAATTATGTTTCTTTACTGAACAGTATGAAAATTCTGCAAGTATAGTGGTTGTTTGCAAGTATAGAATAGTTTATAAGAGTCATCGAATAATTCCAAAAAAATTTGGGGTTAATCCCAATCAAGTCTAGTTGATTTTAGCAAAATATTGGATCAAAATATTATCTTTAATATCCGAATAAAAATAAATAACCACACAGAATTCATATAAAACAAAATCTAAGATTTTCTACACATCTGTAGTAAAACAGCAATAACTTGCAACTCACAAATCGAAACTAAGATCGGTCAGAAATTCTAGAAAGTAGGTAGAATTCTCTATAATTCATATTCACAAATAATTTTCATATACTGACCTTAATAGGGTCTAAAATACTGAACAAAAATGGGGTAACAACAAGGAGAGAATTATTCTTCATGCATAAAATCAACTAGATCAAATGAACACATCCAAATCATAACAAAACGTGAAATAGGGTATACTAGATGTCCAAGCAACATGGTATAGGGTATTTAACAGATCTACAATAGAATATACCACCAGTACACGTCAAGCATGCGAGATTCACACATCATATGCAACAGGAATTAATTAGATCTAAGTCTAAATTTCATGTTGTGTGTGTAATGAGATAACTACAGGCAAATCAACACATAGAGACAAGATATAACAGGGGTTTTGCACAAGAATTGTCTCTAGAACACAACTACACTACAGGTGGTATTTAGTACTTGTATATGCAACAGAAATGTATGCAAGTTACTTGTCTGGAGATTGACGACAAAAAAGATTCAAAGAACGAGAATAACGGGAACGGATTCCCAGGCACGAACACAACGAACGACTAGATCCAAGAGTTGATGATCACGATCAGGTAAAATCAGATCGGACGGTCCCGATCTAGCTGATGATGATGGAGATCTGATATTCAAGATAGTGATGATGATCAAGATCGGGACGATCGACGGCTCAGAACAAGAGATCAAGATCAGATTGGACGGCTGAGATTCAAATGGGCTGGATGGTGATGATCAAGGTGATAAGATCAAACGTACGGTCAAGATTCATTAGATCAAAACTCCTTGATCAATCAGCACGTCAATGGCGATGGGGCTTTGGCTTTGGCTTGGCTCCGATGGTAGGCGGCGGCGACTGCATAATCAGAGGCAGGGGATCGCAAGGTGGACTGTGGTGGCAGGATGGTGGCCGCAGGTGGCTGCAGCAGAGCTCGATGGTGTACAGGGGTGGTTGTGGTGCTTCGACAATTGCGACTCGACGATCGGGAGGCTCGACGAAGACGAGCGCAATAGCAGAAGGATGATTCGACGACTGCAGAGGGGTGGCGAGGAGCTTGAGGGCAGAGGCACCAAGGGACAGGCGGTGATGCACAGGGAGGAGACGGAGCACAGGGACTTTATTTTGATGGGTAAAACAGAGGAGGTCGGCGGTATGGGGTGCAGTGGTGGGGGAGGGTGTTGTGACTGGTGGTGCAACGGGGAGTGGCAGAGAGTCGACTGCTAGGGAGTCGACGAGGAGGAGGATGACGAGTGGAGCGGTGCACACGGCAGCGCCTGGACGAGGATGAGGAGTAAGCGCTGGGGAGAGGATGCAAGCGACTGCAGTCGAGGGCTCGATCAAAGTGGAGCTTCGAGGTGGCGAGCGCGGTGAGTGAGCGAGGAGTGAGGGCAGGCGGAGACGCGAGGTGGGAAACGAGGGAGAGAGATCGAGCGGGGGGTAGGAGACAGTGAACATGAGGCGGCGAGATTAGGTTAGTACAGTGAATTAGGGTTAGGGTAATTACGGTTAAGATGTATTTATATAGGGGATTAGTAGGTAGTGGATGCGGGGACAGGGTTATTGGGTAAGCGGGTAGGATCCAATAGAGAATTGATTTGGCTTTTTGGGTTAAAAAAATCAATAGGAAAGTAAAATAACCATTAAAATATGATTTATAATAAAATGTAATTTGTATTACAATATGAATTGAAATAACTACAAATACAATTAACAATTGAAATGAGTTTTTAATAAAAAAAGTCAAATTTAATAATAATAATAGCAATAATGACAGTTATCATAAACACAATAACAATAATAACACTAATATTAGTAGTACTAATAATAATGATAATCATAATAATATTAAAAAAAAATGATAGAAATAATAATAGTAATAATAACAACAGTAATTGTAAAAATATAAATATCAAGATAGGATTTGAGTTTAATGAAATCATTAAAATCCGAACAGTAATATTATAAAATATAAATTATCGATCAATTATAAAATGGAAAGTGAAGTTAAGATATACTATTATTTGAAATAACATAAATAGCTGTTTAGAAAGGTTTTTAATAGCAGATTTAATATGAATTTAACAAAATAATAATCGAGATACAAAAAATATTCGGAAAATACGTATTTACGGTAACAGGAGTTATATATATATCTATATAATAAAACACAAAGAAAGCTATCAAGTGGCTCACCTTCAATTCCCTCCAAAATCAAAGGCCCAGATCTAATCTCACAAAACACAATTTTTCCTTTTCAAAATTTCAAACCCCAAAACCAAAATTTTCCCCCCAAAACTAAAAAAAACTTATTACTTTATTACTCTCTCTCTCTTCTCTCTTCACTTTTTCAATTTCTCTCTTTCTCTCTCTCCCTATCTCTCTCTCCCATTCTTTCGTTATTTACTTAGAAATTTAGATTTTAAGATTTCAGGTTTGTAAATTTTCAGAATTTTTATGTATTTTTATTGAACATGTTATATTGAAAATAGCAAATATATCTCTTCAACTGTTAAATTTCATCATTTTCCACACTTAAAGTTCTAAGAAGATAGATTTTACACCACCAATTATAATTATTTTTCAATATATACTAATAGAAACATGGACTTTTATTTACAACTAATTATTGTCATACTATTCAAACTTGAGTTACATAATTGTTGTTTTATTGTTTTACAGGGCTTTTCGTGTTTTGTATCGTTCCGAAGACGTGCTGTAGGCACGTGCCCACGGAAAAATCTAGTATATATATATAATTAATTGGAGTTGGTCCTATAGAGGTTCCGATGGGGGCTTTCTATAGGGATTTGTGGTAGTAGGGGGCCCACCCGGTTTGAATGAGGCAGTGTTGTGCTGCTTCCTGCCACGTGAGGTGTGGCAGGTGAGGAGTGGGGCCCACCCGTTGTGAACTGTGCCACGTGGCGGTGGGGCCCCTTAATGGTTTCGGTTGTCTCTTTCTCTCTCTCGAGAAAGAACAGGAATTGGGATTTAATTAAATCCCATATCGGGGATTTGGGAGATTAATTATATAAATATATATAATTGCCTGGGATTAGAGGTCATCAATCAGCTATAGCATATTTTATGAGGCAAGCCTGTGGTGGGCAGTTGTTAGAAAAATCGTTTGTTTCAGGCTGGGGCATTCCAAATGGTATCAGAGCCGACTTTCGACACCGAGTGTGGATACAGAATGGTAGGGTATGCCTGAGAGGGAGCGAGGTTGGATCAGGTTGCCCGGTAAATCCACTGAGGTGGGCTAGGGGACTTAACAACCTGCAGAATCAGGATAGGCCATTCCACATCAGCTAGAAAGGAGATCCTGGCGCTACGTTGCAAATCCCGGTTTCAGTGAGGACACTGAATTCTTACGGGGGGGGAGGGGGGGGGGGAGGGGAGGGGTGTAACACCCAGTGTATGGAGTTGGTCCAATAGAGGTTCCTATGGGGGCTTTCTATAGGAATTTGTTGTAGTGGGGGGCCCACCTGGTTTGAATGAGGCAGCGGTGTGCTGCATCCTGCCATGTGACGTGTGGCAGGTGATGGGTGGGGCCCACCCATTGTGAGGAAAAAGGGATCTGCGCCACGTGGCGGTGGGCCCCCCTGATGGTTTCGGCTGTCTCTTTCTCTCTCTCTCTCTCTCTCTCTCGAGAGAGAGAGAACATGAATTGGGATTTAATTAAATCCCATATCGGGGGTGGGAGATTAATTGAATAAATATGTATATTTTTCTAGGATTAGATGTCACAAATTAGCTATAGCACCTTTTATAAGGCAAGTCTGTGGTGGGCAGTTGTTAGAAAACTTGCTGTTTCGGGCCGAGGCGTTACAGAGGCGGCGCTCATGGGATGTTCATGTGATGAGGTATTTGGCTTGCGGTGTGGGTTTCAATTTTCAGAATTATCAGGGGTGTGAGGGAGTGTACCCAAAATCACTTGCGGTGGAAAGTTGATTCTCAAGAATTATCGGGGCATGGCACTAGATACTCACAGAATAATCTAAATCTTAAAGTAATTACCGTAATAGGTTAGTGCATAACGAGGGATTGAACCCTATAAAGTGGAGAACGATAAAGGCTTGCACCAGACCTATGTAGTATGGGATGCATAAAATTCGACAAGTATGCTTTAAAAATCATCATATGCATTTGTGTTTCTTGACTCGTTTTATGCAAGCTTGCTTTCTATTTTCACCTCATACACATGACACTTAGCCTATATTCTCTTGTTGTTCTATGTTCTATTTATTATTGTTTATGCATCATTTATTATTGTTTTATTAATATGCATCAAGTTTGTGATTATGAGATTTAGAAGTATCACTATTACTATAGTTGACGTCGGTTACATTTAACTGACGTGCCCACTTTTCGATAGACTTTTATAGGATTTTCAGTTTTGGATAGCATCGAGGTACATAAAGCTTGGAGTATAAATGCAAAAATTGAAGATTCTATTTGAATCACATGCCATGCTGATTTGAGTAACCTACATATACCATGCTTCGTATGAATGTAATATCCTGAACGGATATTATATTGTATAAATTATTATTTTTAAAAGTTAAAATATTTTTATAGAAATTACTGGTTTTTCTAATAAAATTTTATCTGGATATATATACTCGTAAGTATGTATAGGTATTGTATAAATTTTGTGCACTTGTACAAAATCTTGAAAAAAGCATTTTTGGAAAAATGTCTGGAAAATACCGGACAGATATTAAAAATTATTATTTTATTTTTATTTCCAAAATTGAAATATTTTTGGTGGACATTATCCGGTTTTGTTAATAAACATTATATATGTATATATACTAGTCGGTATATGACTGTTTTCTATCAAATTGATACTAGAATCTTCCGAGCCAGTAATAAATTTATTTTATTTTATTTCTCGGAATTAAATTATTTTTGTACTGATTTGTTCGTTTTCACGAACGAAAATTATCTGTATAATCATGCGATTGTACAAATTTGTTCGGATTTGAATCGTGTCAATTTCATGCGATTGTACAAATCGTGTAGTATGTGATTTTGAGAAATTATATTTTATTTTGTGATCCATCATGATGAGATAGAGGGTTTGGATTGAATTAGGGGGTGATTGTAATTTAAATTTGCAATTAGAACATCAATTGTTCTAACCATGAGAACTTTGCCACTTGGTCTCATTCTCCACCACAAACCAACTTCACTTCATTTTATAAACACCCCCCCCCCCCCCTTTGGGTTGGAAACCCTTTCCATTTGTTCTTCATTCCATCTTCATCTCATCTCAATCAATCTCTTCTCTTCTACATCTACTTGTTCTACTTGTTTATTTAGTAAAAAGTTTAAGAAAGGAAAGAAAGAGAGGATTAAAATCAAAGAAAAGAGAGCTTTTTCATGGGTTTATTTCTTCATGGAGTTTTTGAAGGGAGCAAGAACAATGAGCAAGGAGAAGAGCAAGTCCTTCCTACTAATTCTCTAAGGTGGGGGTTTCTCGCTCTTGTGTTGTTTTAGCTATTAGGGTTGCTATTATGGTTGTATGTTGTAGTATTAAACAAATTTCATGTGTATATGGGTTAGAAAGAAGTGTATGCAAAGTTTGAAATGGTAGAACACATAAATTAGGCATAAAGATTAGGTTTTTTATGGTTGTAGGGTTAGATTTAATTAACCGTGTTAAAAGAAGAATTTTGACCCAAAATTTATCTTGGAGTTTCTCTTATGTGTTGTTACCTTGCTGGAACTTTTGGGGATTTTTGGAGCCATTTTGATGCGTGAAACGAGCGTTTCCCCCAAAATAGCGAGTCTCAAGTCAAAACAGTGAGCTCGCTGTTTTGGGGTTAGCATCGCAGTAGGTTCAAGAGGACAAAACTTGGGGTTCCTCTGAGAATTTGAGGAGGAGAACAATTAGGAAGTTGTAGTAGACATTCTCCCCTTTCTGAATTGGCCTCTCGGGTCAAAATCCGATAAGAGACGCAAAAGTTATGACCATTACAAAAATAGCAACTAGCTGTTTGGCTAAACGTTGCTATTTTGGTTGTTTGATACTTTTGTGTGTCTTACTGGTTGAATCTGAGGTTCCGACCAACTACGGAGTTGTAGTAGAGACTCTCCCCTTTCCGAATCGACCTCTCGGGTTAAATTCCGATAAGAGATGCAAAAGTTATGACTGTTATAAAAACAGCAACTAGCTGTTTTGCTGAACGTTGTTGTTTTGGTTGCTTGATACTTTTGAGTATCTTATGGTTGAATCTGAGGTTCGGACCAACTAGGGAGTTGTATTAGAGACTCTCCCATTTCCGAATTAACCTCTTGGGTTAAATTCCGATAAGCGGAGTAGGAGTTATGGTCTTGGAAAAATACAGCAACCAGCTGTTTAGATAGGATGTTTGCTGTTTTGATTCTTTGTCATTTTTGAGGGTTTTAATTGATGAATCTGTTGTTCGGCCCAACTAGGAAGTTGTAGTAGAGATTCTCCCCTTTCCGAATTGACCTCTCGGGTTAAATTCCGACATGTGGAGTAGAAGTTATGGGCCTTGAAAGTTTTCAGCTTAGCTGTGTATTTTGGTGAGTTGGAATTGTATCTTTCTTGATTCCTTATAGTTTTTGAGTATCTTACTCGCTGAATCTGAGGAGCCGACCAAGTAGAGAATTGTAGTAGACGTTCTCACTTTTCCGAATTTCCCTATTGGGTTAAATCCCGATAAGTGGAACAAAAGTTATAGTCTTTCAAAGTTTCAGTTTTCCTGTATTCGATGGGTAGGAATTTAGAATTCCTTACGGAATCTGAGAAATTGGTCAATTGGGAAGTTTTAGTAGATGTTTCCACCTTTTCAAATTTTCCAGTTTCGTTAGATTCCGATAAGTAGAGCAAAAGTTACAAGCTACAGAAGTTTAATCTTTTTATTGAAAATCTGCAGTTTGGTAACTGTTTGCGTATGTTCGAGGTCAGAAATTTGGAATTCCTTCTAGAATCTGAGAAATTGGTATAATGGGAAATTTTAGTAGATGTTCTCACCCTTTCAAATTTTTCAGTTTTGTTAGATTCCGACGAGTAGAGCAAAAGTTACAAGCTACAGAAGTTCCATCTTTTTATTGAAAATCTGTAGTTTGGTAACTGTTTGCGTATATTTGAGGTCAGGAATTTGGAATTCCTTCTGGAATATGAGAAATTGGTCAACTGGGAAATTTTAGTAGATGTTCCCACCCTTTCAAATTGTCCAGTTTCGTTAGATTTCGACGAGTAGAGCAAAAGTTACAAGCTACAGAAGTTTCATCTTTTTATTAAAAATCTGTAGTTTGGTAATTGTTTGCATATGTTCGAGGTCAGGAATTGGAATTCCTTCTGGAATCTGAGAAAGTGGTCAACTGGAAAGTTTTAGTAGATGTTCCTACATTTTCAAATTGTCCAGTTTCGTTAGATTTCGACGAGTAGAGCAAAAGTTACAAGCTACAGATGTTTCATCTTTTTATTGAAAATCTGTAGTTTGGTAATTGTTTGCGTATGTTCGAGGTCAGGAATTTGGAATTCCTTCTGGAATTTGAGAAAGTGGTCAATTAGGGAGTTGTACTAGATGTTCCCACCTTTTCAAATTGCCCAGTTTTGTTAGATTCCGACGAGTAGAGCAAAAGTTACCAGCTTGCAAAGTTTCAGCTTTTTGTTGAAAATTTGCAGTTTGGGTAAACTGTTTGCGTGTATTCGATGGACCGGATTTTGGATTACTTACAGAATCTGAAATAGTGTTCCACTAGAGAGTTGTGAAAGATATTTTTACTTTTCTAAAAAATATATTTCTGTTAAAATTCGATAAGCGTAGCACCGGTTACTTCTAGGCTGTCGGAAGGCTTTTATGTCGCTTTTGGGCTTCTCATTGGTAGAATGCCTATTTTTATTTATTTGTAGATTCTTCTGTTGCTTCTAATTATAGAAGATCAAAATTTGCTAGTAAGCACATTTGGTTGCTTGTAGGTTGATTACCTGTATGGTTGGTTTTATGTATGGTTTTGCTCATACATGGCTCGACTGGCCTGTATAGCTGTTAGTCTCATACGTAGTTTATTTAGCTTGTATGTATGTTGTTGTCTCATATGCAGCTTGCCTAGCTCGTATATAGTTGTTGGTCTCATACATGGCTTGTTTAGCTCGTATGTTTTTTTGGTTACTCGTATGTAGCTTCTTAGCTAATATGGAGTTTGTTGTGCTCATCTAGGGTGATATCATTGCCCTAGGGATATCGACCATCAAGACGTGTGTTTACCTTACTCCTAAGGGACTGTGGACGGGTCACTCCTTGTGTACTGTCAGATCTTAACCGGTGTTGGTTAATCGCAGACCGGAGTATGACGAAATTCAAGTTCAGGATAGTAGCATGCGAATACGTTCGTATTACCGAGGTCTTGGATCGATAGGCCATGAACCAGATCCTTAGGGATCCTGGTGAGTCTAGGTTGAGCAGCCTAGTGGAGTTATCTTACGAAGTCTAACTTGAGACCTAGCATGTTGTGTTTATACTGTTGTCATCCCTAGGATTGTTCAGGGTTAGTGACATCATTAGGGTAGTAACTTATGGCTATTACTACTTAACCTTTACTTATTATCATTTTTCACCGAAGAGAGGAGTTGGGATTAGGAGTGACACCTTATGACCCAACTCGTCCTATAGGCCGACAGTAGGTGGTGTTATTGGGTTGTACCTTCCCGTCAAAGGGATACGTACAGGGGCCTTCTTACGAGTTGGGAGCATGGGTTGCATATCTCACACTGTTAATTCCTGAAGTACCATGATAAGGGCGGGCGGAGCTAGGGGATGGACCCCGAAACTCTGTCATGTTCTATGCCGGGGAAACGAACAGGCCATAGACTATGATCTATGAGTTAGGGAGCCACAGGGGATGCTTCGAGCTAACCTGTGTTGTAGTTAACTCTGAAGGTTCATCTGGTTTTTGAGTGAGGTCCGGTGTGTCGGGTAGTAGTGAAAAACATAGACACCATGAGCGTACTGTATTGATGGGACTTGACCACGTCTATAACCTCATCAGTCACATTGTATCTGTCAGGAACAAGTTGTGTACAATAGTAGAAATTCATAACGCGGGTTCAAATCTCTAAATATGGAGAACGGCTTGATATGGACGTATGCATTTATAGGATGCATACGACTCCAGATTCTCGCTTGCATTAGAATAAGAGCATCCTAGCATAGTTGACATTGCATTAAGTTTTAAGACATTGCACTCACGAACACTTAAACTACACCAACACATTTACCATGCTTGATATGTTTGTTTTTGAGATTTGCTGCTAGTCATCAGCCTTTAAGCATCAGTATATGTACTGACATCCCCACTCTAATAGGTTGTGGATACAGGATCACCAGCTCGGGAAAACTCTAGTCAAGGCATGACTTCCAAGTGAAGAACCGATGTTTATTATTTCATTCTTGTATACTCTGATGTAATATATTGAACAATGGGAACACTCGGCTTGTAATATTGTATTAAGTAAAAAGTTATAAATTTTCTTGTTTTTTTGTGCATTGTGGCTAATTGAATGTAAGATTCTAGCTTATGTCACATTTTCCCAGTCTATGGAAATCAGGGGTGTTACAAAAATCTAGATTGGAACGTTTGTAGTTGAGTTGTTGGATAAAATGCATAAAAGAACTTGTGTTTTCTGCTACCCTATTCTGTATAGTAATTTCGACCCTGTTAACATCAGTAAAATAAATAAGTTTGTAAACATGACTTGTAGCCTTTTACTTCTAGTTTCCAGAACTTTCGATGGATCTGAATTCCGAGTTTTTATGCATGACTTATTGCTATTTTATTGTAAACATATCGTATTTTCCAGATTATGAACTATATGTATTCTGTATGGAATTTTATTTTAAAACTTATATTAAAAGTAGAGTTTAAACTCTATATTTTGCTGAGTATGTCTAGATATGACTGGGAGCAATCCCTAGTTTTTGTTGAATTAATTAATGACTTTTTTTTATATCTCATTTTATGCTTTTCAAACCAATTGATATATTTCTAAACTGCATGCTGTTCAGTAAAGAATTATGTTTTGAACCTGATTCTATTCTTTTTTGATGAAAACTTTGTGAATATGAACTGTAGCCTTATTTGTCTTTTTTATCACCCTTTTTACAGAGCTGGGTTTTGAATTATATTTTACGAATTATCTCTGTTTTGGTACTGCTGTGTCTGAACTTTCAGAATCGAGATTTTATTGCATTAGTCTGTTTTTCCAATTTTGTTGACTATACTATCTGTAATGTAAATTCATGATATTTTATATTTTAAACTATATATGTTAGGGAATCTTCCAGATTTTTCTTATATTTAATTATGATGATTTTAAACTCTTTTCATGCTTATAAATAAGATTTTGCATTTTCGGGCTGAACATAACTTCTGTATTAAATGCTGTTTTCAACCCTAATTCTATAGCTGATATTAATTATATATATGTGTTAGGCTTGGCAGAGAGTCTGGTTTCTAGATTTTCTGATGGATTTGGATTTGCTATTCTGTAGCAATGAGAATCTCAGATTTGTTACAGTAGTGTCTTGCTGTCCAGAACTGAAAATTTCGTTGTTTTGACTATTATGAGTTATTTTATCAATCGTTTGTGTTCCTATTTCATCTTAGACTTATTTCCTGTTCTTACCATGTCTTTAGCCTGTTTGTATTTGTTAACACATGTTTATTGATATTAAAAGAAATCAAGCCAGAGTTTTTAAGGGAAAGATCGAGTAGTGGATAATATAGAAATACATATTCAGAAGGGACTCATTTTTCCACTGATACTGTGGTACCGACTGTTTATCTCTGGATGCATGAGGACATGATCCATGACACCGTTACTATTTGTCTGAATATATTGCCCTATAGAAGTTCCACTACAAAATCTTAAAACAAAACTGCTTGCTGTAGCAACCATGTGGTAAAATCTGGGACGCATGAAGTGCTACCTATCTAGTAATGAACATTAGACATAAGAACAACTGTTTACACTGTCATATCCTGTTACGGTTACTGTAGACTTTACTGTTACTGTTGATTACTATTACCGTTGACACACTGTTACTATTGATTACTACTACCATTGACACACTGTTACTGTTATGCTTCTCCTGTTATCACCACACTACTTACTTTCATCTGTAGACTGTTATGTTTACTGCTTTCTCCATGTTAGTATTACCTGTTTAGTTAGTTTTTCTCCCATTTTTCTACTTGTATTGCTTTCGGCCCAGACTTGTATCTAACGGGCCTTATGTTTTCATGTTTTCCCTATTTTCCTTGTAATTGCCATATGAGCAGGTTTTGCTGATCAATTGCCTATTGGAGTTGGTGAGAAAAAGTTTTGAGCTGCGCAATTGGAATAATTTGCTTAAGATATTTTCATGAACTATTTTATTTCATAAACTGTATTGAGACTTGTATTTGGGCTTATTGTCCCAGAATTATTGTTTTGTTTCGGGTCTAGTATTTGTTGGAACATATATTTGATGCAATAAATACTGTTGAGTTATGATTATTTTTGCATGCCTGGTTGGAGTATACTGTTATATTTACTGTTATAATGAATCAAGTAGGTCCATACAGCTTATGGATAGTGAAAACTATCCGCTGGGCTTGGTCGCGTACCTTATTCCGTATTCCTTTAGGGAAGCGGGGCATGACATGGTTTTGAGTGGAATCAGAGCTTAAGATTTGGCTTATGTGTTAGTTTGACTAATACATTAGGTAGGATTGACTCGATCGGATTTACTTGACTCCCGACTAGCCATGCATTGCACAAATAATTATTAATCAACTGGATCTGAATGATAATTGTTTTGGGTTTTGTGTAGACTTTGGCTCGTGGAAATGGTTCATCTTCGCATGAAGGCCATCCTGAGTTGGCAGCTGTAACTCAGCTGCTCCATCAGATTGCTCAGATCCAGTAGGAGCACAGTGAACTGGTTAAGGCCGCTTTGGAGGCTTCTAACCAGAATGTTGTTCCGACCCTCGTTGTGCCTGCCCCTGTAGCTTTGCCCCCTCGTCCGGGTACTTCTGCGAATTTCATGAGGTTGCACCCTGATAAGTTCGCTGGTACTGAGAGGCCACTCGAGCCTGAGCAGTGGCTGATACGGATAGAGAGTCTGCTACAGGCAGCTAGGGTCATCGATGCCGACCGTGTGGATGTGGTATGCGTCTAGTTGGTGGATTTGGACCATATCTGGTGGAGGGCAGAATCTGAGAGGCTAGAGCAGCCTATTACTTGGGCCACTTTTACTCAAAGCTTCTTGGATAAATTCTTCCCGTGCATCACCCGGGTAGAGATGGAGCATCAATTTCTTGACCTGAAGCAGGTTGGTTGGTTGGTTGTCTGGTTGATTTATTTAATGCCATGTCTTGAGATTTTGTTACATATTGTATATATAGTGTTCTAACACTAAGTATTTCTTGGAACAGGGCTCTAGATCCATGGACGAGTATGTCACGGAGTTCACAAGACTTAGCTGCTTCGCTACCACCTTGGTGGCGAATGAGGAGGATCGTACTCGGAGGTTCCTTTTGGGTCTTGATCAGGGTATTCAGGTGCACTTGGCCACTCATCATCTTCGTACCTATGCGGATGCCTTGGAGGCAGCTCGAGCAACAGAGCAGACTCGTGCTCGTGAGACCCCTTTTCAGCGGGTTGTGCAGTACCCCGCTGCTGTTGCTTCCAGGCCTACTAGAGGTCCGATAAGGAGGCCAGCTCCGGTCCTTGCCATCAGGACAGCTCCCTATTGTCCCACTCCTCCACAGAGGGATGTTGTTTGCGACTTTTGCCAGGCCCCCGGGCATTTGCACAAGGATTGCTGGAAGGCCAACCGCCGTTGTCTCGGTTGTGGTGTTGTTGACCACTTGGTTTGAGATTGTCCTCGAAGAAGGCATGACCAGGCCACAGTTGTGCCAGTCCGTAGTTAGGCTAGACGGCCTCTTTCCCCTCAGCGTCAGATTGTCGGTCAAAGGACTGCTGCTCCAGGGAGAGATCAGGCTTTCAACTTGACCGTGGAGGAAGCTCAAATCGTGGAGGATGTCATTGCAGGCATTCCTTTGTGTTTTTCTTTTGTTGTTATGTTATTTGTTCCATGGTTCATTTACTTCTCTAGCATCTTTCTTCATGTTGTCTTCTGCATCATTTTTTATACTCCTTGGTTATTTTTTCATCTGTTCATCTTTTTCCTTATTTTGGCTCTATCTTAGGTGTTATTCTTGTTCATTCTATTCCTTCTCGTGTTCTTTTTTATTCCCAGGCAACTCATTCCTTCGTCTCCTCCCGCTTCGTGGATCAGCATTAGTTGGTGTGCAGTGAGTTGCCGGTTGCTTGGCATATCACCATAGGGGCGGTGTTGTCGTCTATTCTCGGGAGTGCTAGCAGAGTCCCGTGGTTATTGGAAGTGCTGATTTCAGAGCAGATCTGATTATGATTGACTTTTCAGGATTTGATGTGATTCTCAGCATGGATTGGCTGGGTGAGACCCATGCGATCATTGATTATTGAGCGAAGAAGGTTGTTTTCAGGATGCCACGCCGTGAGGAGTTTGAGTTCCATGCTAGGGAGTTACCCCTTGGGCGTGGTCAGGAAGTTGTTGTCGATACTAGTTGTGTTATGGAGTTGCATTCAGGCTGTGAGGTTGCGCCTCTTATTGTGTCTACTGAAAGATTAGCTGAGAAGTACATGCAAGAAATTGTCAGACTTCATGGGGTTCCAGTCAGTATTGTATCTGACAAGAATACGAGGTTCAAGTCGCAGTTTTGGGAGAGTCTTTATAGTAGTCCATGGAGAAAGTTGAAGTGCAGTACAACTTTTTACCCTCAGACAGATGGACAGTCAGAGAGGACCATCCATACTCTAGAGGACATGTTGAGGTCCTGTGTGCTACAATTTGGAGGTTCTTGGGAGAACCACTTGCATCTCGTAGAGTTCTCGTATAATAACAACTTTCAGGCCAGTCTTAAAGCTGCTCCTTTCGAGGCACTCTATGGTCGTAAGTGTCGGTCGCTAGTGTGCAGGGTGACATTGGCGAGAGGAAATTATTGGGCCCGAAGTTGATCACCAAGACGGTGGATGCTGTGAGTTTGATCAGGAAGCATCTTCAAGCCGCGCAAGATAGACAGAAGCAATAGGCTGATGTTCATCGTAGAGCCTTGGAGTTTGAGGTGGGAGACCACGTTTTCCTTAAGGTATCGCCGTGGCAAGGTGTCATTCGTTTCGGTGGCAGAGGCAAGTTGAGCCCTAGGTTCAATCGACTGTTTGACATCATGGAACGAGTAGGCAAGGTGGCCTATCGTCTTGCGTTGCCTCCGGCTTTATCTGGAGTGCACGACATCTTCCATGTCTCGCAACTGAGGAAGTATATCCGAGATGAAAGCCACGTAATTGACTACTCGGAGTTATCTGTGAGGCCGGAATTGTCTTGTGAAATCCTGCCAGTTGCTATTGTGGATCAGCAGGAGAAGGTTTTGAAGAACATGGTGATCAAGCTTGTTCGTGTTTCTTGGAATCCTTACTCATTGGTTGAGTTGAATTTGGAGCTAGAGGAGGTTATCCAGCGGAGGTTTCCTCATTTGTTTGTGTAGCTCTTATTTTGTTGTTTTTACTTTTGCTATTGTATTTTTCTCTTCTTTTGGGATTACCCTATGTACTTTTGGTTGAATTTCGAGAACGAAATTCTTTTTGTTAGTTGGGTTGGACTTGTAACCCCTACTGCTCATATTTGTATTTTTAATTATTTTTAATAAAATTCTTGATTACTTATTTTTATTTCTGGGTGTATTTAATTTCTTTTCCTTTGTATGGTATGTTGTTCTTCTCTCTCTCGTGATTCATTTTGCATTGATTCAGCTTTTTATTCCCATTTATTTGGCCTATAATTTGTTCTTGATCTTATCTATTGTTTAAACCTATTTCATGGCCGATCTGTATCTTATTGGATTCTTTTACCCTATTGGATATTACCCAGTTCACCCAAACCCATATTGTACCTATTTAAACCCCCTAATTGACCCCTAACCCTAATTATCAAACCCTAATATTATCTCTCTCTCTCTCTTTCTAGCCATCACCCTCATCACTCCCGATCTCCTACTCCCGACCCTGCCTCTTGCTATCATCGTTCTCCTCCGACAACCGGCAGACCCCGACCACCCTTGCACCCCCCTCTCCTCCTTCCCCTAGTCCCGCTGCACCCCCGTAGTGACCCACCGTCCTTGTTCCGCTCGAGCCCAACGACGCCAAGCCACCGTTGTTCCCCTGTGCTGCCTTGCATCGTCGTCTTCCCTGTGCTGACGTCATGTTGTTGCTGGTCGATCTTGCTGCTGTTGTGCGCTATCTCTTTGTATGCGTGCGTGTGCTTTTGTGTGCACGTGCTTCGAGTGTTTGATCTCGATTTTTGTTTCTCTCGTTCGTGTGTTCGTTGTACAAGATCCTTTCCTGTTATTCTGTTCTTCATTTCCGTCGTCTTCAATCAGGCAAGTAGCTTGTATGTGTTTCCTCTTATCATACAGGTTAATACCGTAAGTAATCTAGTATGAAAATATTTCCACTCTCATGATGATCCGTAATTGTTAGTTTAACCGTTGACATCATCTCTTGATCATGAGTAGTTACAACAATTGACACCCGTTGCATGAAAACAATTAGATTAGTAGATATCTTGATTGTATGTTGTTTGTGATACACCGTATGTTGTAGATGACTGTTATATGGATTTTTGTTGGATGTATTACCATATTATGGACTATTTGATTCACATTCCATGCTTATTTGAGTAACCTACATATACCATGCTTCGTATGACATCTAGATTGGACCGTTTGTAGTTGAGTTGTTTGATAAATGTATAAAAGGACTTCTGTTTGCTGCTGCCCTATTTTGTACAGTAATTTCGATCCTGTTAACATCAGTAAAATAAATAAGTTTGTGAACATGACTTGTAGCCTTTGATTTCTAGTTTCCATAACTTTCGACGGATCTGAATTCCGAGTTTTTATGCATGAGTTATTGCTATTTTACTGTAGACATATTGTATTTTCCAGAATCTGAACTATATGTACTGTATGGAATTTTATATTAAAACTAATATTAAAAGTAGAATTTGAACTCTATATTTTGCTGAGTATGTTTAGATATGACTGGAGCAATCCCTAGCTTTTGTGGAATTCATTAATGACTTTTGTATGTCATTTTTATGCTTTTCAAACCAATCGATATATTTTCAAACTGCATGCTGTTCAGTAAAGAATTATGTTTTCAACCGGATTCTATTCGTTTTTTATGAAAACTTTTGTAATGTTGTGTCTGAACTTTCAGAATCGAGATTTTATTGCATTACTTTGTTTTACCAATTTTGTTGGCTATACTATATGTAATGTAAATTCATGATGTTTTATATTTTGAAACTAGACATGTTACGTAATCTTTCAGATTTTTGTCAGATTTAATTATGATGATTTTAAACTCTTTTCATGCTGATAAGCAAGATTTTGCATATTCTGGCTGAACATAACTTCTGTATTAAATGCTGTTTTCGACCCTAATTCTTTGGCTGATATGTGACTTATATATATGTTCTAGAATCGGCGAGAGTCTAGTTTCTAGATTTTCTGACGGATCTGGATTTTCTATTCTGTATCAATGGAAATCTCAGATTTGGTGCAGTCGTATCTTGCTGTCCAGAACTGAAAATTTCATTGTTTTGACTATTATGAGTTATTTTATCAACCGTTTGCGTTCCTATTTCATCTTAGACTTATTTCCTGTTCTTGCCATGTCTTTAGCCTGTTTGTATTCGTTCACACATGTTTAATGATATTAAAAGAAATCAACCTGGGGTTTTTAATGGAATAGATCGAGTAGTGGACAATATAGAAATACATATTCAGAAGGAACTCGTTCCCCCACTGTTACTGTGGTACCAACTGTTTATCTCTGGATGCATGAGGGCATGATCCATGACACCGTTACTGTTTGTTATTACTGTTACTGTTACTGTTTGTCTGAATAAATTGCCCTATAGAAGTTCCACTACAAAATCTTAAAACGAAACAGTTTGCCGTAGCAACCATGTGGTAAAATCAGGGACGCATGAAGTGCTACCTAGCTAGTAATGAACATTAGACATAAGAACAACTGTTTACACTGTCATGTCCTGTTACGGTTACTGTGGACTTTACTGTTACTGTTGATTACTGTTACTGTTGACACACTATTACTATTGATTACTGCTACCGTTGGCACACTGTTACTTTTGATCCTTACTGTAACTGTTATGCTTCTCCTTTTATCACTACACTGCTACTTTCATCTATAGACTGTTATATTTACTGCTTTCTCCATGTCAGTATTACCTGTTTAGTTAGTTTTCCTCCCATTTTCCTACTTGTATTGCTTGCGGCCCGGACTTGCATTTAACAGGCATTATATTTTCCTGTTTTCCCTATTTTGCTTGTAATTGCCATATGAGCAGGTTTTGCTGATCAATTGCCTACTGGAGTTGGTGAGCAAAAGTTTTGAGCTGTGCAATTGGAATAATTTGTTTAAGATATTTTGATGAACTATTTTATTTCATGAACTGTATTGAGGCTTGTATTTGGGCTTATTGTCCCAGGATTATTATTTTGTTTCAGATCTAGTATTTGTTGGAACATTTATATTTCATGCAATAAATACTGTTGAGTTATGATTGTGTTTGCATTCCTTCTTGGAGTATACTTTTATATTTACTTCTATGATGAGTCAAGCAGGTCCGTACAGCTTATGGATGGTGAAAACTATCCGCTGGGCTTAGTCGCATACCGTATTCCGTATTCCTTTTGGGAAGCGGGGCGTGACACCCACGCAGGCCGACTTGATTTAGAGACAAAGATTGCCAAAGTATACCAGACTCTGAATGCATATGTGGCAGCTAGTATGACTCGAAATTAGGGAGCAGGGCCTGTACCTATTAAGGCTTATCCTATCAAGCAAGTGGAATCTTTCCAGCGGATGAAGCTGCCAGATTTCGAAGGGCAAGTTGATCCCAATGAGGCTGATGATTAGATAAAGCAAATGGAGTTCTTCTTCGAGGTTCTGGAAACCCCTGTAGCCAAAAAATTGAAATTGGCCACGATGCAACTGGAAAAAGATGCAGGCGTCTGGTGGAAGTTAGTAAAGAGGACTTTTGGTGAAGAGTAGGTACTTGGGAGGCTTTTTTTGGTGAGTTCAGGGATCACTATTTCCCCTTAGACATTTAGGAGAAGAAAGCGATGGAGTTATTGAACCTGGAACAAGGCAGTATGTCGATGCGTGGGTAAGAGACTAAGTTCACGCAGTTGCCGAGGTAGGCACCGGAGCTGGTAGTTGATGAAGCAAAGAAGGTAAGGAAATTTGAGCAGGGATTGATGCCAAATTTGTGGTCCCGAATGATACCATTAGGGATCAGGAGGATCAATAAACTTGTCAGGACGGTAGCCATGACAGAGGAGGACATAGATCAGTTCCAGAAGGACCAGGAAACCTAGAACAAAAATAGGAGGTCAGCAACAACAAATCAGAGTGGGAAGAAGTTTTCGGAGAAGAAGGGCAGATTCAGTGGGCCCATCAGAAGGCAGCAGCAGTTCAAGGTGTGACTTGCTATAATTGTGGAGAAGTGGGTCACTACAGGGGAGCATGCACCAAACCAGCTAAGGGTCGAACTTGTTATCAGTGTGGGCGAGAGGTTCATACCAAGCCGCTTTGTCCACAGCTTAAGAAGGATGGTGTGAATGGGAGCAAATTTTAGAGGCAGGGGTCAGTGTTTGCATTGACAGAGGATGATGCTGGTAACTTAGAAGATGTGATCCAGGGTATGTAAGAATTTTAATTTATTTATTGGATGTATTAAATAAGACTTTGTTTAAGAATGAAATGAAGCTTGAGAGTATCATTCTTCATGTAACAGGATAAGTTTTGATTAATGGAATAAATGCAAAGGTTTTATTTGATACTGGTTCTTCGCATACAGTTGTGTCACCCAATTTTGCTAAAGTACTAGGTGTGGAACCTAAGATTTTTCTTGGTAGGGTCTTGTCAGTGGAAACATCATCAGGAGAGGAGCTGATTACTGATCGGTATTACAAAGATTGTGATATCGAGGTCAGTGGGAGGCTTTTTGGAATCGATCTCATCGAACTGCAGGTCTTGGGAGTGGATGTGATTGTGGGCATTGATTGGATGGCAATTTATGATGTTAAAATTGAATGCAAGAATAAAGAAGTTATAGTGAAGACACCGAGAGGACCCATAGTAACTTTTCAAGGGAAGAAGGGAAACTCGAATGTGATTGCAGCTATATCGAAGTTGATGATTCCAAATGAGGCCTGGGAGATTCCAATTGTCAGGGATTTTCCTACTGTGTTCTTGGAATATCTATCGGGGTTACCGCAGCTACGAGATGTTGAGTCTACATCAATGTTCAGCCAGGAAGTGCTCCAATATCTAAGGCTTTATACAGGATGGCACCTGTAGAGCAAGATGAGGTAAAGAAGCAAATTAAGGAATTGCTGAGTAAGGGGTTCATCAGGCCAAGTACTTCGCCATGGGGTGCACCAGCATTGCTAATAAAGAAGAAGGATGAGTCAATGAGGATGTGCATTGACTATCGGGAATTGAACAAGGTGACCATCCAGAACAAGTATCCACTTCCGTGGAATGATGATCTGTTTAATAGGCTTCAGGGGGCAGCAGTATCTTCGAAGATTGATCTGCAGTCAAGATATCATCAAGTCCTTAAGGAGGAGTATGCAGGCAAGATAGCTTTCAGAACTCAACATGGACTTTATGAGTTTTTGGCGATGCCATTCGGGGTGACGAATGCGCCGGCAGTGTTTATGGATATGATGAATCGGATTTTTTCACGCCCCGCTTCTCAAAAGGAATACGGAATACGAGTATGCGACAAAGCCCAGCGAATGATTTTCATCATTAATAAGCTGTAGGATCGACTCAGCATCATAATGAGGAAATATAACAAAATATACTCAACCATGCATGCATGAATAATTTATTAACCAACAGAAATCATTTGAAACAAATATAAATTCCTCAAATAAAACGAGATCTGGAACAAAAGTAAAACTTTAGGACTACAAATTCGTTACAATTTTCAAGTAGCAACAAGAATTAAATAAACTCAAGCATAAATAACTAAACAAGATTCCCCAGGTGAAGCCTAAAATGTTTGCTCACCAACTCCTGTAGGCAATTGATCTCCAAAACCTGTAAATATATCATATAGAAGAAAAATAAAGAAATAAAGATAGACGCCCGTTAGTGCAAGTTACGGGCCGCAAGTAATACAAGCAAGGGGTATGAAAACACGTGCAAGAAAAGGTGAAACAAGATTTGGAATCAAGAGTATACAACGTGATATGACAAGGATGCAACAAGTAGTGAAGTTCAAGAGACTAGCTAGGAAGTGAAACAAATCAAGTAACAGGATCGGGTAACAAATACAAGTAGCAGGAACATGAGCATGTAATTTGTATCAAGTTTCAAGTATCAAGTAGCAAGCGAGGCAGGTGTCAAGTGTGTACAAATAACAAGTTATTCTTAAGTCTATTGTTTAATTCTATCTAGGTAGCACTTCATGCGTCCCATTTATTTACCACGTGGTTGCTACTTACAAACAAGTTACGTTTAGACCTAGTGGTGGATTTTATAGGTCCGTGTACCCAGATCTTGTAGGGAATACGAGCATGTGGTCAAACCATAAGCACTAGAGGTGGCCCCCATCAACCCCTGACGTGGCACATAGTTCTACGTGGCACTTAGTTCTCTCTGATTGCAAACACATATCATGTAATCATATAATAGGCACTACAGGTAACCCCTGCAGGCACTAGAGGTGTCCCCCGTCAACTCCTGACATGGCACTGAGTTCTATGTGGCACTTAGTTCTATTTAACTTAAAATTATGGGAAACACGGGCCCCTTCCGAGTACACTTACCTATATTATCTACTACTATGGTCTTTTCCTTAAACCCCCGCTTGTTATTTATTACTATTATCAAACTGGCATGAAAGTGGCATGAAAATGTGCAAAATAGGTCAGGTAAATATGATCAAGAACAGGAAACAAGTTTAGGGTAGGTAGCAAGCATATTTGAGTATCAAACAAATTATAATTATAAAAAACGACGAGAATTCCAATTCTAGACAACATGATGTTACTGCACCAAAACTGAGATTCCCGCCACCATAGGAATGAAAATCTGGATCCGTCAGAAGTTCTAGAAACTATACTCTCTGTCGGTTCCGGCGCATATAAAAAAGATACATAAAAGTTGTAGCAACTGGTGTCAAAACAGCAAACTACACAGAATTCGTGTTCAGCCAGAATTTGTAAAATTTTGTTTAGAAACATGAAACATTCCTGAAACTTGATTAATTAATTCCAAGAAAATTAGGAAAGGTTCTATAGTGTGTCTAGTCTCAGCATGGAAAATTTCAAGTCATTTTTTTACAGGTAGCATAATTAATTTAATTTGTAAAACAAGGTGACGCAGCAATTTCATGAATATGAAATTTCAGACACATCAGCACTAAAACAGTGATAATTCACAAACTATAACTCGAAATTAAATTCCGTCAAAAGGTTTATAAACTAGACATCTGGGGATACATTTCATGTTTAGAACTCAAGTCAAGATTCTGACATTATCAGGGTCGAAATAGCTGACCAAAAACAGGACAACAGTAAACAAGGATATTTTTGCATGAAATGTATTATAATTATACTACTTGTGAAACGATTGTATCAATGAAAGGTTGTGACCCTTATGATTGTGGAGTTGATAAAGACGGCAACGAGTAAAAATGAGATCATCAATGATAAGCCAAAGGTGAGTCACAACTACAATCTACTTGCGGTATTTTCAAATAAAGCTTGTATTAGAACAACGAATTGTAGAAGAAGATACTTGCCTTGAAAGGATGAGGATGTTGATCGAAGATCAAGATCAAATGGATTGGATCGGCATGGATCTTGATGGTGATCAAGATCGAGAAAGATCGACGGCTAGGATTCAACGATCAAGATCAAAGATGATCGACGGCTCAGATCTGGTCTGGAGCGGATGATGAAGATGATCTGACTTGATGATGATGATGATCCAAATCACAAGGAGATCGAAAGGCCAGGCTCACTCTGATCTGATGATCAAGATGATCAGAGAATCGGACGGTCCATATCCACCCGCTGATGATGAAGATGATGATGGTCTAAATCTTGATCAGATCGGACGGTTCGGATCACGGCACCCTAATGATGATGGCTGATGTTCATTCGAATCGTGAGGGAGATCGGGAGGCCAAGACCGCTCTGATCAGATAATGGCGATGATCACGAGGGGATCAAACGACTGAGGTTCAAACTTAATCTCCCCTGATCAAATAATGGCAATGGCAGGACGACTTCGACTGGCGACGACGATGCGATAGCGGAACGACGACGAGGAAGGCTGCAGGCGGTGGTCGATGTGAGGGCAGTCGACGACGGAGGGTGGACGGTGAAGGTCGGGAGGTTCTCTGCTTTCGGGGAGAAACAACGGAGTTGAGGTCGAAGATGGTGGACTTCGACAGCTGCGTTGACATCGAGGTGGTGCAGGCGAGGCAGAAGTCGACTATGGTGCTGGGTTCAACGGAAATAGGGACAACAGTGGGGCGATGGGTTCGGAGGTGAGGTGATGGCAGGAGGTTAGAGGAGCAGGTGGATGGGGAGTCGATGAGAGGTGGTGATGAAGATGAGGGGTGATGGAGATGCGTGGAGGCTGCTTGACTGGATGGTGGTGAAGGCGAGGATGCTGCGAGGTGGACGAAGGCGGCAGGGAGCTCGGTGGTGTACGGGGATGGCGATGGGTAGGCGGCTGAGGGATTAGGGGGGTAGAATAGTAGGTGATTGGGGTTGGCGGCTAGGTGTTTGTACAGAAGAAGGGGTAGGGTTTAGGCTAGAGTTGGAGTAATAGGGTATTTATATACAGGGTTAATGGGTTTGGGGTTATTGGTTAGCAGGTTTGGATCCAATAAAGAGGGTTGAAGGGTTTAAATCCAATAGGGAGATAATTAAATAAAATAGGCTTTATGAATCATACACACACACACACAGACACACACACACACACACACACACACACACACATTAAATCATGAACAATCAAACTAATAATAGTAATAATAATAATAATATATAGACACACACACACACACACACATTAAATCATGAACAATCAAACTAATAATAGTAATAATAATAATAATAATAATAACAGTAAACAATCAACAAAATAACAACAACAATAATAATAGTTAATAAAATTACAAAATAAACTAAGATTTGGTTTCATCAATTGATTAAAATAATCTAAATAGTAACATTACATTTGATTTGGGCTAGAATATAATAGTTGATCAATTAGAAATAGGAGTTAAAGTTAAAATGCATTATTATTCAGAATAAATATAATTTTCAATTATAAAAGACTTTAATATAAAAATCCAAAACCGAATTTGACAATAATGAATTTATAAAAATTGAAATACAGAAAATACTCAGGAAATACGCATTTACGGGAACAGGGGATACATATTTTGCGGCCGTTCACTGATTCTTTCGTGGTGGTGCTCATTGATGATATACTGGTTCATTCGAAGTCAGAGGAAGAGCCTGCTGAGCACTTAGCAGAGGTATTGAAGAAGTTGTGGGAACATGATTTGTATGCCAAGCTATCGAAGTGTGAATTTTTTAAGTCAAAGGTAACATTCCTTGGTCATATTCTTTCTAAGGAGGGAGTGGCCACTGATCCTCAGAAAATTGAAGCAGTGAAGAGTTGGCCTAGACCGACGACTATGAAGGAGGTCAAGAGTTTCTTAGGGTTGGCTGGGTACAATAGGCGGTTCATTCAAGTCTATGCAGAGATTGCGGTTCTATTGATAGGGTTGACCAGTAAGAATGTGAATTTCACTTGGACTGATAAATGGGAGGCAAGTTTTCTGGAATTGAAGGAGAGGTTGACAACAACACCTATTCTAGATTTGCCGCAAGCTGGGAAAGACTATGATATTTACAGTGATGAGTCGCACAGAGGTTTGGGTTGCGTCTTAATGCAAGAAGGGAAGGTTATTGCTTATGGATAGAGGCAGTTGCGTCCTCATGAGAATAACTATCCGACGCACGATCTGGAACTTGCAGCTAATATCTTTTTCTTGAAACAGTGGATGCACTATGTATATGGAGAAAAGGTCAGTATGTTTACTGATCACAAGAGTTTAAAGTACATTTATCTGCAAAGGGATATGAATCTTCGACAGAGAAGGTGGTTGGAAGTATTGGAGGATATTCTTCCTGAGATAAGTATCATCCAAGAAAGCCGAATGTAATGGCTGATTAGCTCAGTCGGAAGAGTAGTCTGTCAAGTTTGATCACGGCACAGAAGGAGTTGGCAGCAGAGTTAGATCGGGTAGGTATCGAGGTTGTACTGCAGGGATTGTGAGCGTCATTGGCACAATTGGGGCTTCAGCCTTCATTAAGGGAACGGATTTTGGAAGGATAGAAGTTAGATGCAGAAATTCAAAGAATGTTACAGCAGATTCCCGATGGCAAGTTATCAGAATTTCGTGTCCAAGAGGGAGTTCTATGGATGGGCGAGAGATTGTGTGTGCCGGAGAACGCAGATTTGAAGGGGAGCATCTTACAGGAAGCACACAATTCCTTGTTATAGTACATCCTTGAAGGACAAAAATGTACAAGGACATCAAGCAGCACTTTTGGTGGCCAGGAATGATGAGGAATGTTGCGGACTTCGTGGCGAGACGTTTGACTTGCCAGTAAGTCAAAGCAAAAAATCAGAAGCCTGGAGGCTTGTTACAGCCGTTTCCTATACCAGAATGGAAGTGGGAGAATACTACTATGGATTTTATCACTGGTTTGCCAAGGAGTCTGAAGGGCAACGACTCGATTTGGGTCATTGTGTTTGTTTGACCAAGTCTTCTCATTTCTTACCTATGAAGATTACATGGTCTTTGGAGAAGTTGGCAGAGCTGTACATCGAAGAGATTGTAAGACTTCATGGAGTTCCCATGTCTATTGTTTTCGACAGGGATGCGCGGTTCACATCGAGATTTTGGAGGAGTTTGCAAACAGCCTTGTGTACTAATACTAACTTCAGTACTGCATTTCATCCACAGACCGATGGTCAAACTGAGAGGGTGAATTGAGTATTGGAAGATATGGTGAGATCTTACATCATGGATTTTTGTGAGAGTTGGGAGAGGTACTTGGCATTAGTTGAGTTTGCTTACGACAACAGTTATCATTCAAGTATTGGTATGGCACCTTATGAAGCTTTGTACGGGAGGAAGTGCAGAACACCAGTCTATTGGTACGAGGTTGGAGAGAGGCAGATGTTTGGGCCAGAGATTGTGCCACAGACATCAGAGAAGATCGAGCTGATTCGGAAGAGACTGGTCGAAGCTCAAAGCCGACAGAAGAGTTATGCAGATACTCAGCGTAGGGACTTGGAGTTCGAGGTTGGGGATACAGTTTTTCTCAAAGTATCTCCGACAAAGGAACTAATCAAATTTGGGAAAGGAGGCAAGTTGGCACCGAGGTACATTGGACCATTCAAAATTTTGAGGCGAATCGGTAAGACGACGTACAAGTTGGAATTGCCCGAAGAGTTGGCACAGGTGCATGATGTGTTCCATGTATCGGTGTTGAGGAAGTATGTTCCAGATCAGAGTCATCAGTTGACGGAAGTGCCCGATGGATTGCAGCTGAATTTGAGCTATAATGAGCAGCTTGTGGAGATTGTTGATTGGCGGGAGAAGGTGTTACGGAATAAAGTCATACCTATGGTCAAGGTATTGTGGATGAATCAGTTGTTCAAGGAGGCCACTTAGGAGCCAGAGGACCGCATGAAGAATGTTTTTCCTGAACTCTTTGTGTAATTTTATTCTTTTGTTTGAAGTTGCTTCTTTTCCCTATTAGCGGTAGTTCTGAGGACAGAACTATTCTAAGTATGGAGTAATGTAACATCCTAGAAATTGTAAATATGTTTTTGGAATTAATAAATGATTTTTTATGATTTTTTTGTGATTTATTAAGTATTTTTCTGAAATTTATCATTTTTGCACTTGCAAAACACGTGCAAATATTTTTTCTTGAAAAATTAAAAGTCAGAGAAATTATTTGAAATATCTAATCTTTATTAGTAGATAATAATTCTAAATTTTCTGGATTTTTATGAATAATTTATGGCATGTTTGCAAATATTTCAAAGTGAAAGACTTTTGTGTAAAATTGCCACTTTGAGGCAAATTTTTGAAAAATTATTTTTTCTGGTCTACACATGAGGACCGGCCAAATTAGAGGAGTTAGGGGATTAGATTTTTACTCTAACTGATTTGATTTGATTTAACTAATTGATTTGGAAAGATCTATATATGTAAAGATTTATTTTCTTAAGGGATATTTTTGTATAATCTTCGTAAAACCCTAAGAGCCAGACCCCAGCCTATATTAGAACCGCAGTAGCCATTCTTTTTCTCTGTTCACAAAATATTATCTCATTTATTATTTCTTTGAGTTTTGGAGGCTTGGATCTTTCGAGTATCGCAAGGAGGAGGAGGAGCTTTTCTTTCTTATTATTATTATCCTTCAGTTGGTCTTCTTTGAGGTGGGTGATGCTTCTTATCTCTTGATTTGTTGTATACTTGTAGAATATGATGATTGATCAAGTTGGACATATGTTAGGATTTTGTATGATTATAAAACTTGATGTAGATCTATTAAAGAATGAATCTCAATGAATGAGTAGTCAAAATAACATCTTTCATGAATAAGAACCTAAATTGATGAGTGACCTTTCATGCATAGATGGTTGAAGAATGTTAGAGATTAATAATGCACAAAGATTCTTACTTTTTCTATATTATGCTTGAGTAATCACATGTGCACGAGAATGGGTATTTTCCCAGTTTCATGTCAGTCGATAGAGTCGGTCGACCGCAATTTTTTGAACTTGCTGCAGCGGTCGACTGTCACGACTAAGTTTTCACCATCTATTTTACTACATTTTGCGTGAATATTTCCCCTAATATGTATGAGAATTGTATGAGTAATTGTCTAAATTGGAAAAGATCTAAACCTCGTTTTTATGAAAGTTGCTTGCTTTATTTCAATTATATCATCTGTGAACTAGGATGTGATTGAATAATGGGTTCACATATGCACAAGAATGAGTAAAGAATTAGTGGTTACTATTTTTTTGATATTGTACACTGTTTGGTTTTGAATAAGAGGAGTGATCATCGACCTGGGGTTGGATTTAATATGTAATGGAAGATTTTGAGTTTAGTTAGATTTTGAATTGGAATATATCTGCTAATGTATGCCCATTGTATGATAGATTTCAGTATTGACATATATATACCCAATCCTCTGTTTGTGAAAGAATTATAACTGCATTGTTAATATTCACATTGCTTATATGAAGAGTTTTCTTTATAATCTCGCTACTCAATACTATGATTACGGGTTTCAATCTATATGTGTATGCATGGATTTCTCAGTGTTGTGTCGAAGTAATACAGTGCTCACATATATATGTATTTGCTTGGAGCTGTATCATTTACTTACAGTTGTGCACTAGTTGACTAGTTGCTGCAGACTGCTTGTCAGTCGACCCCAAAGTCGACTGCAGCCGGTTAACTGCAGCGTTGCACTACTAGCCTGTCGGTCGACTGTAGTGACTGGCTGTCTGCCATTTGACTGTAGTTGGTCAACCACAGCCTTTTGTACTGCTGCAGTCGGTCGACTGCCATGGCTGAGTTGTTCACTATCTGTTTTACTGTATTTTCCTTTCTTGGAACGAATATTTCTTTGAATTTTCAAACGATGATTTTCAGTTTTCCGAAGTAATTAGTTTCAGGCTTTACTACTTTCAGAGAGTGTATCCTTTCTATTTTTAATAGAACTTAGCTTAGGTTTTCGTGGTTTTAAAAAGTAAATATTCTCAAATTCCAAGAGTATCACATTTCATATTTTTCTACTATTTCGAAGATGTAAAATCTCAGTTTAATTTATGTTTAGTTTCAGTTTCTTAACTAATTGTGTGGATATGGTATGTACATGGAGGTATTTTGGTTGACAATTGGTTTAAGGGAAATCCTTATAGTGAGTTAGTCGATTTAGAATTTATGTGATTAAAAAAAATGATTGACATGGTATCTTGAGTTGTGAGACTCTAAAGGTTGAGTGGGACCTTAGTGTGCCGGAAAATTGAGATTTTGAGGAAGTGGGCTAGTAGGGCCTTCGTTCCTGGTTTTGTAGAGTTCAGTCCGGTTGGGTACATCAACTCTAGGGGGGACTGTGAAATAATAAACATGAGGATATGCACTAGTTGGAGTTGTGATGAAATAAGAGCAAACATAGGTAGGGGGGCCTCATATGATTCCTGGTGGGAGATGATCTCAAGAATGATCAGGGTGTAATCACTTGCAGTGTGGGATGCATCTTCAGAATTATCGAGCTCGATGCGACGCTCCTGAGATGTTCGTGTGATGAGTTACCATTTGGCATGCGGTGTGAGTTTCAATTTCCAGAATTATCGGGGTGTGAGGGAGTGTACCCAAAATCACTTGCGGTGGAAAGTTGATTCTCAAGAATTATCGGGGCATGGCACTAGATACTCACAGAATAATCTAATTCTTAAAGTAATTATCATAGTAGGTTAGTGCATAACGAGGGATTGTGTAATGCCCCTGGCCCAAACTCAGACAATTTATACAATTTATCAGACAAATTATTTATTATTTAGTATAACTGCCCACCACAGGGTGCCTCTCAAAAGGTGGTTAACCGGATTTGTGACTCTCGATCATGGGAAATATTATTTATAGTTAATTAGTCTATTTATATTCCCGATATCGGATCGACTTCTCACATTCGCGCCTTCTCGCTCATGAGAAAGGCATAGTAGAAAGCCAAGGGGCCCACTGCCACATGGCAGCACACTGCCCCCCGCTCCCTCTCTATCCTGGGTGGCAGGCCCCACGACCGCCATGTCACACTCGGTGACAGCAGAAAACCAAGTAGCATCTACTGCATTAACTTCCCGTGGGCCCTTCCCCCCAAGTGCATACTACCACCCCATAGGAAATTCTATAGGGTATCATCAATTAATTATATATATACTACTATATTATAGTCTCTTTGAAATTACGGGGTGTTACACACACCCCCTTAGAAATCATTGTCCTCACTGAGTATGGGGCATGCACAACCTAGTGCAGAATCTCATTTCTAATCAATGTGGAATGGCGTACCCTGATTCTGCTAGCTGTACAGTACCCTGTTTCTGCGTGTTGTCCAGTCCCCTAGCCCACCTCAGTGGATTTACCGGGAAACCTGACCCAACCCCGCTCCTTCTCAGGCATACTTACTAGTACATCTTCTAGCTCCATCTCAGGCAAAACCACCATTTTGTACCCACACACGATGTCGAAAGGCAGCTCTGATACCATTTGTAACGCACTGGTCCCGATCAGCGATTTTAGCAAACAACTGCACACCACAGGCTTCCTCATAAAAGGTGTTATAGCTTGTTGGTAACCTCTAATCCTAGGCAATTATATATATATATATATTCTTGCATCTCCCCGATATGGGACTAATTCAATACTCTCGCCTCCCAATATGGGCGCCACGTCACCCCCAACAGAGCATAGCAGCAAAGCTGCTGTTCTTCTCCTCTAGCGGGCCCCACATTCCCTCCACGTCATCACATGGATGAACAACAAAGCAACATGCTGCCTTTCCAAATCGGTGCCCCCCCGCCATTTCCATTAAATGCATTTCTATTTAAATCCCAATAGGAACCCCCATAGGAATCTTTATAGGACACAGCCAATTATATATATATAATTTATAGTTAATTAATCTATTTATATTCCCGATATGGGATCGATTTCTCACATTCGCGCCTTCTCTCTCGTGAGAAAGGCACAGTAGAAAGCCAAGAAGCCCACTACCACATGGCAGCACACTGCCCCCCTCCTCTCTCTCTCATGGACAGCGGGCCCCTCGACTGCCATGTCACACTCGGTGACAGCAAAAAACCAAGCAGCATCTGCTGCATTAACTTCCCGTGGGCCCCTCCCCCCAAGTGCAATTAATTGCATACTACCACCCCATAAGAAATTCTATAGGGTATCCGCAATTAATTATATATATACTACTATATTATAGTCTCTTTGAAATTACGGGGTGTTACAGATTGAACCCTATAAAGTGGAGAACGATAAGGACTTGCACCGGACCTATGTAGTATGAGATGCATAGAATCCGACAAGTATGCATTAGAAATCATCATATGCATATGTTTGCTTTGTGTTTTCACCTCATACACTTGACACTTAGGCTAGCTTCACTTGTTGTTCTATGTTCTATTTATTATTGTTTATGTATCATTTATTATTGTTTTATTAATATGCATCAAGTTTGTGATTGTGAGATTTAGAAGTATCACTATTACTATAGTTGACGTCAGTTACATTTAACCTACGTGCCCACTTTTCAATAGACTTTTGCAGGGTTTTCAGTTATGGATAGCATCGATGCAAATAAAGCTTAGAGTAAAAATGCAAAAATTGAAGATTTTAAAGATTTATAATTAATGTATTTAATTCCGTTGTGTTTTGTAAGATGAGAAGATGTAATAAAAAGTTTTAAATTTTTCCTGTATTTGATACTGTGTTTTTGATTGCGATTGAAGTTGATCCTGGAAATTGTGTCACTTATTTCTAATTTTATTTATTGGAAATTCGGGGTGCTATACGTAGTCACTTCTCTTCGGCTTGCCATGCTAGCCGTTTTTCGGACCATCTCTCCTTTACGGCCAGAAAGTTCCGCCGAGCCTTTTTCTCCCCCTACAACTCCTTCTCGGCATCCTTAACAGCCTGCCAAAGCTCCTGATTCTTGAGCACCAATTCCCTAGAATTCTCCTCGGACTCCTGGGCCCGTGCGAGCATCGCGCCGAGTCTTCGCTTCAGCTCAACCCCAGTGACGGTAGCCTGCAAAAAGGAAATGTTAGAGGAGATTAAAAATCAAGGAAAGACGCCGGCGACAAGTAAAAGATCCTTACCAGTACCGAAGCCTGAGCCCAACAATTCGTTCTGGGTGTCCCTCTTTAAGGACACCAGTTCTCTAGGTGTGGCCAGATTTTTGACCACCTAGACTGCGTTCATGCGGTCCATTATCAGATCCACCTCTGTGATAGTCTAGGAGGGAATCCACGCATTAACCAGCGATGGTGGCTTCAGTGCCGTCCCACTACCCGGTTGCGGGGTTCCCTCGGTGGCGAACGAAGACCCCGTAACGTTCAGGGCATCAACATCCTTACCCTTCTTATGCAAAAACCGAAGAAGGGAAGTGCGGGCACTTCGAGGATCCCCCATTCGTTTTCTTCCCCTTGGGGTCAGTCATCGCAATCTTCGCTTTGTCCGACCTAGCCTTCCTCTTGACTACCTTCTTCTCCCCTTCTTCCCTGGCCTTCTCCCCCGCCTCAGCTCGAGGGTCAGCCTTGGCCTTAGCCTCGGCCTCAGTCTGGCCCGCCTCCTTCTTAGCCTTCCTGGATTGGTGCCTTCCATCAGAAGTGCGTCGAAAACCATGTTTGAGAGAAGAAAAAAATTGAGAAGGGGGTAGAGAAGGCAACGATGGAAAAAATCATGAAGGGAGAGCAGGCGGAAGAAAACAATATATACATGAGAGGGACATTGAATATTGTGCACTCACGTGACAAGCGTGGAACTTGCGGGTCCCTAGACCGTTGGTTTCCCCGTCAGCGAAACCTTTCGAATTCCCACTCCGAGCATTTTTTGCTCCGAAGTTCGTAGTCGTAGATCTCAATCATGAACAGGGCCCAACTCTCCAACGACTCCACCCCAAGACGACGATCCGACTTCGGAGGATCATCAGAAAATTTCGAAGTTCACAACAAAATCAATGCTTAATATGTAATGCCCCGATTTCTATATACTGGGAAACCGTGACATAAGCCAGAATCTTTCCTTCAATTAGCCACAATACACAGAAAAACAGGAAAATTTAAAACTTTTTTTTTCAACACAAATGTATTACAAGTTGAAAGTTGTAAAACTGCAATACATTAAATCAGTGTTACAATAATATCTTTAAAAGCTCAAGTGTTACAACTTTCAACAAATTTACATAAGAGTATAATGAATAAAGAACAACACTTGGTATTTCACTTGGATGCTTCCCAACAATTAAATAAATTACAACAGTTGTTACAAATGAAACAATAGTAACTTGAATAATTTACAGCGGAAAAAAAATCAACTTTGCTTCTCTTGCCTTGAGTCCTCCTGAATCCTGTACCTGTAGCTTGCAATTCAGTACCTATTGAAATGGGGATGTCAGTACATATACTGACGCTTTAAGGCTGATGACTAGCAGCGATTCTCCACTTAAGCAAACAGATTGATGAAAAGAGAAACGTGTATATATAATTGATGTGTCAATGTATGCTATGACTTAGAATCTAATGCAGGATTAACTAATGCAGTGATGCTCTTATTCTAATGCAAGCAAGTCTCCGGAACAATATGCATCCCATACTACATACGCCCCATCTCAAGCCATTTCTTTATATATAGGGATTTGAACCCGCGCCATGAATTCTACTCTTGTACTCGACTTGTTTCTGAAGATACGACATGATTGATGAGGTTGCTTTGAAACGGTCTAATCCCGCCATCTACAGTCAGATCATGGTGTCTATGTTTACCACTACTTTCCGGTGTACCGAACCTCACTCAAACATCTGACGAATCCTTCGGGGTTTCCACAGTCGCAGGTTAGCTCGAAGCATCCCCTGTGGCCCCCTAGCCAGACCGTAGTCTATGGCTTTTTGCCCTTAGATATAAGACAAGATGGAGTTCCGAGGGTCCATCCCCTAGCTCCGAAAGGAATTGCTCCCGCTTATCAAGGCACTTTAGAAATTAACAGACGAGATACGGATTCCGTGCTCCCAACTCGTGAGAAGGCACAGACCGTATCCCTTTGACAAGAAGGGTACAACCAATAACACTGCCTAGTGTCGGTCTATGGGACAGGTCAGATCATAAGGTATCACCCTTAATACCAACTCCTTCCCTTCGGCGAAAATGATAATAAGTACAGGTTAAGTAGTAATAGCCATAAGTTACTATCCTAACGATGTCACTAAACCCAAACAATCTCATAGGGTTTTCAATAAGAACTTTCTTAAGATTATCTCAATCCAACTCATGGCCTATCGATCCAAGACACCTGGTGACGGGATCTCCCTCACTCATCACTACCCCTAACTCGGATCTCGTCAACATTCTCGGCCCGCGATCAACCCACATCAGTTAAGATCCGTTGGTGCTCGAGGTGTGATTTATCCATAGTTTCCAAGGTGGTAAGATGCGAGTCTTGATAGTCGATAACCCCTAGGGAAACTATAAGACCCTAGACCCCTAGGGTAACTATAAGACCCTAGACGAACTTTTATCGAGCTAACAATACTAGTGAATTTCCCAACCATTATTACCCATATATTGAAGATGAAGCATGTTCACATCATATTGTCCAATTTCAATTAGAACCACATACAACTAGAATTCATGGTTTTTTTTCCCAAATTTGAACTAGGACAACATGCGACTAGGTTCGTGGGTTCTTTCTCAAGATTGAGCTAGAACCACCTAGAACCTAAATGCATGGGTTCCTCGCCAATTCGAGCTAGAACTATCATGGAGCTAGTTTCATGGGTTTATTTTTAAAAATCGAACTAGAACAATTATGGAACATGGGTTTAATTCAATAGTTCAATTGGATTAGCATGCAAGCTAAACTCATGGGTTCTGATATGGGTTAGGAACAACGTGGCCCATCCTGGGCCACAGGATCCCCTTAGGATGCGCGCACCACCTGATCCTCAAGATCAGCCACGTCAGCATCGGAAAACCACCCGGACCGCTGCCACGTCAGCCCGGGAACCGCCCGGGCATCTGCCACGTCAGCCCTAAAACCGCCCGGGTTTCCACCGCTTCAGCCACACGGGTAACCGGGTCCAGACCCAGCCCCAAACGGGTCCAGACCCGGCCCCAAACGGGTCCAGACCCGGTTGGCATCTTCTATAAATACCAGACCCCTACTCCTTCTCTAGGTAATCAAACTTTCCCCCACTCAAACCCTAGTTACTGTTACTCTCTTAGTGACTGACTAGATCGTCGGAGGGTCTGCCACCGGGACCAACCCCGGTGTTCCGAGACCGTCTGCAGGTACACGAGACCCTCGGAACCGAGCCCCAAAGATCTGAGCCGAGCATCAGCCTCCACCTCAATACCGCCTACCTCAGTACCGTTCGTCCAGCTAAGGGTCGTCTGCATAGATGTCTCCTCCAATACAAATTGAGTAAGAACTCACGCCTGGTGCATCCACACGTTCCCCAAAAACAAACCGCATCAGGATGGTGCCGTCTGTGGGAAGCTACCTATCGTAGACGCCAACCCGAGCCTCGCTTCCAATGGTACCCTAGTAGACATCGACCCGAGCTCCGCCCCTGTCGGCATTCCCGTCGACCCGAGCTCACATGGCGCCCAAAGCCGCAAAAGCTGTTACCTCCGCACGCTGACACGACGTGCCTCCAAAAGGCATCGATGCCAATGCTCAGGGACCAAACAACAAAAGGGTCAACCACGGGCTCCAGCTGAACGCCTCTCGCCCGGTCCAGAGCGACCTACGGGGGGTAATCTCGAACCGCCAGGCCAGCTGTGGCAGGGGAGGAGCCGCTTACAACTCGGCTCCGAACCATTCCAGACCCCCATCCCAAGGGGCTCCGAACCATCCTAGACCCCCATCCCAAAGGCAGGAGCCTGCGCTCAGCCGAGTCGGTCGGCAATAGTCTGCCCAACCGAACCGGGCCGAAGGGGACCCAGTTACCCACCAGGAATTTCAAGACTTCCGAAGGGAAATCTTGGGTGCCCTCCGAGGAGTCCCCGTCAACGAGAACGCCCACCGTTCCCACACACGGACACAGGCCGAGGCTACCATGTCTCGCCACTCGACAATCCCCCAGAGTATGAGAGCGACATTTTGAAGCGCCTCCAAGAATTGGAGGAGCTCCTCGACCATGTTGGTAACGGCGACCCAAAAGCAACAGGGGGGTACTGGCCGGTTCGTCCTCCTTTCTCCGCCCTCATCCTGCAGGCGGAGATACCCTACAATTTCCGTCCGCCCCAGTTCGAGACATACGACGGCGAGGGCAATCCTGCTGATCACATGGAGGGATTCAAAACCCTCATGATGATTCACAGCGCATCGGATCCCCTCCTGTGCCGAGTCTTCCCCGCAACACTCTGGGGTCCGGCTCGGGAATGGTTCTCCAAGCTCGTCCCCGGCTCCATCTATTCTTTTGACCCGCTAGAGGGCAGCTTCCTCGCCCACTTCGTAACCAGCCGAAAGGCCGAAAGAACGAGTGCATCACTACTCGGACTCCGACAAAAGGAGGGGGAGCCCCTCCGGGTGTTTGTCCGAAGGTTCAATGCCGAGGCGAGGTCAGTCTCATCCCTCGACCCCGGTGTTGCCTCGGCAGCCTTCCGCCATAACGTCCGACATGGACAGCTAAAGGCCTCCTGGGCAAAGAAATCGCCGATAGACTTCCCCGACCTCCTCAACTGGGTCGAAAAATATATCCGAGCCGAGGAGGTCCTCAATCCTGAGGACCAGAAGGAAGCTCCCTGGAAGGGGAAGCGCAAGGCCGAAGAGATTGAGCCGGCGAAAAAAGCTCCAAGAGACGGGGGCTCCGCAAAGAAGGTTCCACCGATCCCCCGCTTTCGAGAGGTACACCCCACTGACGCAGAACGTGTCGACAATCCTCTTGGCAATTGAAGACAACGACCTCGTCTAGTACCCACCTCGACCGTCCAACAACACCAGCAAGAAGAGGGATTAGCGGTTCTACTGTCGTTTTCACCGGGACAACGGGCACGACACAAATCACTGCCGCGCCCTGAAGGACGAAATTGAGGCCCTCATCCAACGAGGGTACCTCCGAGAGTTCAGATGAGAAGGCGCCCGGGAACCGAGAGACAACAGAAACAGGAGGGATTCCCCTCCTCCTCGAGGGTACCAACAGCATCCCGAGCGGGATCCGGATCCCGAGGAGCCTGAGGGTCAAGCGATCCTGCATTGCGTCCACGGAGGGCCTATGGGAGGTGAATCTAACACTTCCCGCAAGGCCTTCATCCGGGATGTCAATACCGTCCTGGGCCCTCTCTCCCCCCCGGTCCAGCAACTCCCTGTCTCCTTCTCAGGAGAGGATCTGGAGGGGGTCCGGCTCCCTGACTGTGATGCCCTCGTCATCAACCTCATCTTGGCGAACTTTGACATCCGGAGAATCCTCGTAGTCAACGGGAGCTCAGTCGACATTCTCTTCCTCGAAGCATTCGAGAATTTAAAGCTCTCCCGTAAGAAACTAAAACCAGCTGGGTATACCCTACACGGATTCTCCGGCATCCCCGTGACTATAGAGGGGATCATCACCCTGGACGTCACGACGGGTACGATGCCCAATAGAAGGACTGAGTCCATGGATTTCATGGTTGTGACAACACCATCCTCGGCCGCCCGGGGCTCTGCTCCCTCCAGGCGGTTCCCTCGGCCTACCATCAGAAGATGAAATTCCCTACCAATACTGGCATCGGAGTTGTCCGTGGGAATCAGGAAGCAGCACGTTCGTACTACATGACGGCGATCGGAAGCGGTGTGTTTCTCCTCGATGCCGTCGAACTGGAGCCCGAAAGGACCCAGCCAGAGCCAGAGCCGGCCGACGAGCTGCAAGATGTCTCGTTCGAGATAAGGGGATGCGTCGAAGCACTTTCGTGTAAGCTGCTCCCTCGCCCCCGACCTCAAGTCCGCCTTAATCACCAGCATTCGGCGCAATGTCGACCTCTTTGCCTGGAAGCCCTTCGACATGCCCGGTATCTCTGAAGATCTCATCATGCACAAACTCAGCATGATTCCCGGATCGAAGCCAGTCGTCCAAAAGCGGCGCAAGTTCGCTCCTGAGCGACAACAGGCGCTAAATGCAGAAGTGGACAAGCTCTTGTCCACGCGTTTTGTGCAAGAGGTCAGCTACCTAGAGTGGCTGGCAAATGTTGTCATGGTGAAGAAGGCGAGCGGGAGTTGGAGGATCTGCATAGATTTTACCGACCTCAACAAAGCATGCCCCAAGGATCCATTCCCTCTCCCCAGCATTGATGCCCTGATCGATGCTACCTCGGGTCACGAGCTCCTCTCCTTCATGGATGCCTTCTCAGGCTATAACCAAATCCGGATGTTTCCTCCGGACATCACCAAGACGTCCTTCATCACAGACCAAGGACTGTATTGCTATCGAGTCATGCCCTTCGGGCTGAAGAATGCCAGCGTCACCTACCAGAGGCTCGTCAACCGAGTCTTTAAAGATCAGATCGGGCGTAACATGGAGGTATACGTCGACGACATGCTCGTCAAAAGTCAACAAGGACAGCACCACATCGCCGACCTGGAAGAAGCCTTTGGGGTCCTTCGAACCCACAACATGAGACTCAATCTGGCTAAGTGCGCCTTCGGCGTCTCCTCGGGGAAGTTCTTAGGGTTCATCGTCAGCCAGCGCGGTATCGAGGCGAACCCCGAAAAAATTCAGGCCATAATAGACATGGCCCCTCCCAGGAATGTCAAAAAAGTCCAGAGGCTAACGGGGCGACTGGCGGCCATCGGCCGTTTCCTCTCCAAATCCGAAGAGAAGTCACTCCCGTTCTTCAAAGCACTGTGCGGCACTGGAAGGTTCGAGTGGGGTACTCAACAGCAAGAGGCCTTCACACAGTTGAAGGAGTACCTCGCCAACCCTCCTCTCCTCAGCAAGCCCGAACCAGGGGAGCCACTCTGGCTCTACCTATCCGCTTCGGAGAACGTGCTCAGCGCCGTCCTCATCCGAGAAGAGGAAGGGGTTCAAAAGCCCCTCTACTATGTGAGCATAGTCCTGCTCGATGCCGAGACCCGGTATTCCAGAATGGAGAAAGTGGCGTACGCCTTGGTCATAGCCATGCGGAAGCTTCGTCCTTACTTCCAGGCGCATTCGATCCAGGTACTTACGGATCAATCCTTGAAGGTCGTGCTCTACAAACCCGAAAGCTCCGGTCAACTAGTTAAATGGTCGATCGAACTCAGCCAGTACGACATCGGCTATCAACCAAGAACATCCATCAAAGGGCAGGCCCTCGCCGAATTCATTACAGAATGCACCATCTCCGAGCAACCCCCGAACAAAGAAGCCGACCAGATATGGGAAGTTTACGTCGATGGCTCCTCTTGCAAAACAGGGAGTGGTGTGGGCATCATTCTTCGAGGTCCGGATGGTTTCCCCCTCCAGTATTGTCTTCGCCTCAACTTCCCGGCCTCCAACAACGAGGCTGAATACGAGGCGATGATCGCCGGTCTTAACCTGGCTCATCAAGCCGGTGCCAAACTGATCTAGGCCTTTAGTGACTCTCAGCTGGTGGTCAGCCAGATCACCGGGGACTACGAAGCCCGTGACGATCGGATGATCAGATACTGGGCCATGGTCCAATGCCTATTGTCGTCTTTCAACGAATCGGCTGTCATAAGAATCCCCCGGGAGCTGAATGCCCAGGCTGACGCCCTGTCGAAACTAGCTTCCTCATCCTTTGAAGGCCTCGATCGCATGGTCCTAATTGAAGTCCTGCTGAAGCCAAGTACAGACACCCCAGAGGTTCTGTGCATCGAAGACGGAGCTCCTCCAGACGACTGGACCACTCTTGTCAAAATTTTCTAGTCAAGGGAGAGCTTCTCGAAGACCGAGCTGAAGCAAGGCAGATCAGGGTCCGATCTGAAAGGTTCGCGATCATCAATGCCACCCTTTTCAAAAGATCCTATACAACAACAGATGGCAGACCCTACCTCCGCTGCCTAGGCCCAGACGAAGCCAAGTACACCCTCAAGGAGCTACACGAGGGGATCGGCCGATGTCATATGGGAAGCCGTTCACTAGCACGGAAGGCGCTAAATCACGGGTACTACTGGCCCACTATGCTGCAAGACGCCCTCGCCTTAGTGAAGAAGTGTGGCCCCTGCCAACGGTTCTCCCCAGTGAAGAAGGCTCCTCAGGCGAACCTCCGGTCCATGGCCAGTCTGACTCCCTTTGCAATGTGGGGGATGGATTTGGTAGGCCCATTTCCGAAAGCAACGGGCCAGCGAAAGTTTCTCATTGTGGCGATCGACTATTTCACCAAGTGGATCGAGGACGAGCCATTAGCAACGATCACCGAACGACAGACTCAGCAGTTCTTCTGGAAACACATCGTCTGTCGGTTCGGGATTCCGCAGGTGCTCATCACGAATAATGGGACTCAATTCCCGGGTAAGAATTTATGCAAGTTCTGCGAAGATCTCAGGATCCAGCAGCGCTTCTCCTCAGTATACCATCCCCAGTCTAACGGCCAGGCCGAGAAAGCGAACTGCCAAATCCTCGACGCCCTCAAGAAACGACTCGATAACTCTTCCAAGGGGTTATTGGTTGACGAATTACCGAGCGTTCTCTGGGCCCACCGAACGACAAAAAGAATCCGCACAGGAGAATCCCCTTTCAATTTAACATACGGCACTCAGGCCATCATTCCCTTGGAGATCGGGATCCCTTCACCCTGAATCATGGCTTTCGACGAAGCCGCTAACTCCCAACAGCTGCGGGCCGACCTGGACCCCATAGACGAGGTCATGGAAAAGTCCGTCCTTAGAAGAAATATCTACTAGCAAAGAATTGAGAAGTTCTACAACAAGAAGGTGTGCCCAACTGACATCAAACTCGGAGATCTTGTGCTCCGAAAGCTGGCGGTATCCAATTCCGGCCAGAAGAGAAAGTTGGCACCAAATTGGGATGGCCCGTACAAAGTATCTGAAGTCGTGTACCCAGGCACGTACCGCCTGACCAGTGCCAAAGGCAAGCCCATCAAGAGGCCCTGGAACGCGGAACACTTAATCAAGTTCTTAGGAGGAAAGTAGCCTCCATGTAAATTATCATGATTGTAATCGGCACATCGTGCCTAGTCTTTTGTAAGGTTCAAATATATTGTAAATATGCCAGCTTTCTTAAAACAAGCCCATGGCTTCATATTTTGTAACAAATAAAGAACATATCTCGAGCTCGGCATTCGGATAATAGCGCGAGTCCAAAAAGCTTCTTTTACAAGCTTCGGGTTCGGCGTTCGGATAACAGCGCGAGCCCAAAAAGCTTCTCTTACAAGCTTCGGGTTCGGCGTTCGGATAACAGTGCGAGCCCAAAAAGCTTCTCTTACAAGCTTCGGGTTCGGCGTTCGGATAACAGCGCGAGCCCAAAAATCTTCTCTTACAAGCTTCGGGTTCGGCGCTCGGATAACGGCGCGAGCCCAAAAAGCTTCTCGTACAAGCTTGGGGCTAATGCTCGGGCAGGCTCGGCCTAGTTGGATTTTTGGTAACGTGCATCCAATCAAACAACTCTGCTTCTTGCACGCCCGCATCGTCTCTCCCTGAGAACATGTGCAGGAGTTCGGCGTCGACCCCGAGCAAGGCGGGTACCTTCTCCAAGGCACCGTGACCTTGACGCTCGGCAGCGACCTTCTGCTACGCCCGCAGTTGTCTTTCTCACCGGTATGGGGGCTCGGCATCCGTCCCTCGCTCGGTTTGGGCTTCTTGAAGCTCATCAACCTATGTACGAGGTGACATCCGCCAGCCACGCCCGCACCGTCTCTCCCTGAGAACATGTGCTGGAGCTCGGCGTCGACCCCAAGCAAGGAGGGTGCCTTCTCCAAGGCACCGCGACCTTGACGCTCGGCGGCGACCCTCTGCTACGCCTGCAGTTGTCTTTCTCACCGGTATGGGGGCTTGGCATCCGTCCCTCGCTCGGTTTGGGCTTCTTGAAGCTCATCAACCTATGTACGAGGCGACATCCGCCAGCCACGCCCGCACCGTCTCTCCCTGAGAACATGTGCTAGAGCTCGGCGTCGACCCCGAGCAAGGCGGGTGCCTTCTCCAAGGCACCGCGACCTTGACGCTCGGCGGCGACCCTCTACTATGCCCGTAGTTGTCTTTCTCACCGGTATGGGGGCTCGGCATCCGTCCCTCGCTCGGTTTGGGCTTCTTGAAGCTCATCAACCTATGTACGAGGCGACATCCGCCAGCCACGCCCGCACCGTCTCTCCCAGAGAACATGTGCTGAAGCTCGGCGTCGACCCCGAGCAAGGCGGGTGCCTTATTCAAGGCACCGCAACCTTGACGCTCGGCGGAGACCTCGACACTCTTGCAAATGGTTCTTTCACAAACATGGGGGCTCGACGATCTGAAGCAAGGCCGCGGCTTTCTTCAAAGCCGCTCGACCACCATGCTCGGTCATGACCCACAACCGTGTGTTGACAAAATTTTATTACGGTTTAGAGCATCCACCTTCGGCAGACGCCCCGAGCCTCGTGTCGAATTATTGACCACCCTCTCACCCGCGAAAAACTCGGGGTTTTACGGCCTTTACCAGCCTAAACCCCGAATTGTTCGAGGATGGCAGGGGGGCCATCGACCCGCTGCTCTCTTCGTCCCGGAACAAACGCTCCGAGCCTTTGAGCTGTTTAGCTAACCCTTCTCTTGCCCCGGAACAACTTGGGGTTTACGACTCTTACGAGCCCAAAACCCCGAATTGTTCGAGGACGGCAGAAGAGCCACCATGCTTCGGCTCTCTCCGAACCCCCGAACCAATCTGTCGGCCCACCGCTCACCAACGAACAGCCTGGGGTCTCACGGCTCTAACAGCCTGAACCCCAAATAGTCCGAGGGTGATCGGTGTGCCTCTGATCCGAAGTACTCGGAAATATTTTGTTCTCTAGGCGCCCGCTTTTGGCATGCACCCGAGTCAGACGGCTCACTGCCTGACCACCAACAAGGGGAGTGGGGGATTATATAGCCCCTTGAGGCCCTTATTTATTGCATCTAGGAATGCGAAACGACGGAAGGCGAAACGTCGCCATAAATGCTCATGGGAATGCGAAACGTCGCCAGTTATTGCTTATCGAAAAGCTAAACGCCGCGACCGTCGCGCCCGTGGCAATAGGTCACCTCGGAGCCGGCCCCTGCGCAACTAGCCCGGCAACCATCCCTAACAACCAAGGTGATCAGAGTGTGGAAAATCAAAGGTTCTTATTCATTACTCATTGCTTACAACTCAATGAACGTCGGTAGAAATACAATAAAAAAGTTGCTAACTCACTCACTCGGCCGGGAACTCGAATTCGGGGCTCCTATCACGCTCGGCCGGACCTGGCCCGGGAAGACACTCCCGCCACCGAGCTTCCTGCATCTTCGGTCTGCACCCCATTTGGTAGAAATATCGGAGACCGCCCCGGGGTCGCGTTGCTGGCCCCTTCTATCAAACCAGCGCCTAACGCCAGCTTCAGTCTGCGGATCTCCAGCTCCTTCTCGACTACGGCCTCACGAAGAAAAGACTCCGAAGCCGACCCCCGCTCGAAGCATCCAGGAGGGACCAGCATGTCTCGATAACCCACCAGTCCCGATCTGCTACGGCCTTCTTCAGGCGCGCCAACTCCAAGCCGAGCTCCCTGGACCTGTTCAGAAAATAGTTAAAGGCGGCGGCTCGGTCCCGAGCTTGCTTCTGTTGACGAAGCAAAACTGCCTCCGTGGCCTCCTTCCCCGCTCGATCTAGAGGTGCCTCGGCAACAATAGGGAGGGCGACACAGGTCCCGTGCATCTATCAAAAGACGAGAACAAACATCACAAAAAACACAAGTCTGGAAGGATCGGCCCAAAAAATAAATTTCATTTCTTTCAAAAAAATTGATACAAAATTCACGGTGGCCAGTCCGCCCAAGGCATTTACATCAAAAGAAGAAAAAAAAAAGAAAAAGATCTTTTCTTGAGGGGGGGTTTGGCACCTCTTCATCGACCTGATTGCCCCCCGCATCGTCACCCCCCAGGGTGAGAGGAAGGTTCGGCGCCCATCCGTAGTAGAGATGTTCCACGTTCTGCTCGGGGTAGATCTGTTTAAAATGGGACTTGGCTTGTTCGTACGTCTCGTCCTGCACCACCATGATGGTCTCCCCCAAGGCCGACTCCATCTCCTGCAGTGCCTTCTTCCCCCTAGCAGCCTTGGCCGCGATCTTCGCCTAAAGGTCCTCCCGGTCCTGCTTATGGATCTTGCAGAGCGACTCTATCTGGGCCTCGTGGACGGCCACCATCGCCCGGGCTTCTTTCAGGTCGTCCGTGGCCTTGTTCAGTTCGCGGAGGTACTTCTCCGCATTCCGCCTCTCGATGTAAATCTCCTTCTCCAAGCACTTGTGGAAGTGTTGGCCATGGAGCATCGCCTGTCCGAAGAGAAAGAGATCAGAAAAACTCCAAGTCATTGAGTAAAACAGAGCCAAGCCAACTTACTGAGAGGGTTGCCTGAGACCACTGCATGTAGGCCTGGTCCGCCGTCTGCACCGCCAGGGCCATCCGATCGCGCTCGGTGGCGCACTTCGAGACGAACTCGACCGCCACAGGCCCATCGAGCAGAGAATCACCCCACACGATCGACCAATCAGGGGCAAATGGCAGCGTGCCATGCTTGCTCACCATCTCCTCGGCGGTCGGCCGGAGAGGGGGGAGCCCTTTTTCCGGGGCATCCACGGTCTTGCCCGAACCGCCCGCCGCTTCCCGAGCCCCCCTCGACGAATGGGAGGACTGGGAGTGTGGCCTCTTAGTCCTCTTCGTCGGGGAAGGCTCCTCGGCCGCCGGTGCCGGCACCTGGGAGGACGCGCCGGTCTGCGCGGCCAGCCTCTGCTTCTCGGCCGCTATCCTCTCTTGCTCGGCCTTCTTCCTCTTCTCTACCCTTGCCTTCTCGGCAACAGCGAGCAACAAATTCTTCACGTCCGCCTGTTGGGTTGTCATCCCTACAAAAACACGGAAGGAAAGCTAACGTTAACACGAAGGCAGGAAATGAACATATTCGGAAAGAGACATACTAGGGTCGGCAGGACTCAATCCGGCCCAGGCGAGGTGTAACTCGGTCACTCGAGGCCACGCTATACTGTGCCCCCCGGTGATCTTCTCCACCCTCTTCCACTCCTTGGTAGTCAAGTCGCTCTTCCTCGGAGGCTTGTGCTTCGGGATTCCCCAAGACCCCTCAGTCCGAACTACAAATTACTTTTCTTTCCACGCCTTTATAGAGTCCGGATGATCGTGCATAACCTTCTTATGAGGCCTCGGCAAAAAGTAAAATATCCCCTCCCAATCTCCGAGCGAACCAATCCCAAAAATAGCTCGGAAATACGTCAGCCTCGGCTTCACTCCCTTCTCTTGACACTTCAGTATGTAGCAGACTAAATGTTTCCAGGAGTTCGGACCGTACTGCATGGGACACAGCTTCGCCCAGTTCAAAACCCTCTTCACGAAAGGATGCAGGGGAAGCCTCAGCCCCGAGAGGAAGGCGTCCTCAGGAAACATACAATACCCCGGCGCCGGAGCCGTGGTGGGCCGAATACCTGGGCTCGGAAGGAAGATCTCGAACTCCCGCAGAATATAGTAGGCGGCCCTGATAATGTTGAGGTACTCTGCCTTCAGAATGCTCGGGATGCTATCTGCACGGATCTTCACCCGAGTGTCTTCGCCCGGCACTGGAGGGATCAGTTCGATGTCCTTAATGTCGTCGGGATACATATGAATCGACCCTGGATTCCTGAAGGTGACCGGGGGAAACTCGAGACCCGGTCTCGATGCTTACTGATCGGGGGAGGAAGGACTGTGTGGGATGGTCATGACTTTCTTCTTCCGATGAGGGCGAGCCTTACGCTCGGGGGACGGCGACGACAAAGGGGGAAGTGGTGGAAGATCTTCTCCGACCCCAGTCGGCCCTCCAGCCATGCTTTGGCCAGCCTCCTGTCCGTCGACCTCATCCTCCTTGTCTTCCTCGTCACCCTTGGCAACCTGCTCATCTTCGTCCCCCTCCTCTTCATCACCATCCCTCTCCTGATCCTGTTCCTCCTCGTGCTCGCCGTCCCCCTCATCCTCTTCCTCCTCGTCACCCTCATCCATGGGCTCCTTCCCCGGTCTTCTGGACCTCAACGGGGACACCACAAAGACAACATCGTCCCCATCGTCTGACCCAGGGTCGGTAAGAACCTCCTCCTTCACCTTATACTTGCTCAAGGACGACGACGTTTCCTGCTCGGATTCCTCCGCAGAACGACCTAACGAGCTAGCCTCTGATCCGGACTGAGTTCGCGACATTACTAAAAAGAAAAATACTAACCTGGAGCGTAGAAAGTTATGGTCACCGGAAAATCTGCCGACGGCAAGTAAGATTCCCGCTCTTGTTAAAAAATTGGAAAGTGAGTAATAAAGTGAAGATGAAGAAATGGTAGAAGGGATGGGGTTTTAAAGAGGAAAAGCGACTCCTCGATTTTCACAAAAAAGATCTGGCCGTTAGATCTTAACTAACAAAATCCAGCGGCCACCAAGATCTGGAATCACTTTGATCTTTGCGCCCATGACGTCAACAATAGACATGAAATTACCCCACTACCCCTCCACATTTTCTCTCCAAAAAGGCTTTTTCGACAAGTCAGAAGGGTCGACGCTCGGATAGTATCGCGAGCCAATAATTCCCCTTCTATTCTCACAGAAGGGTCGACGCTCGGATAGTATTGCGAGCCAATAATTCCCCTTCTATTCTCACAGAAGGGTCGACGCTCGGATAGTATCCCGAGCCAATAATTCCCCTTCTATTTCACAGAAGGGTCGACGCTCGGATAGTATCGCGAGCCAATAATTCTCCTTCTATTTCACAGAAGGGTCGACGCTCGGATAGTATCGCGAGCCAATAATTCCCCTTCTATTTCACAGAAGGGTCGACGCTCGGATAGTATCGCGAGCCAATAATTCCCCTTCTATTCTCACAGAAGGGTCGACGCCCAGATAGTATTGCGAGCCAATAATTCCCCTTCTATTCACAGAAGGGTCGACGCTCGGATAGTATCGCGAGCCAATAATTCCCCTTCTATTCTCACAGAAGGGTCGACGCTCGGATAGTATCGCGAGCCAATAATTCCCCTTCTATTCTCACAGAAGGGTCGACGCTCGGATAGTATCGCGAGCCAATAATTCCCCTTCTATTTTTTCATAGAAGGGTCGACGCTCGGATAGCACCGCGAGCCCCAGCTAGCGTCCTTTTACTTCGGAGGGGCTCGACGCTCGGATAGCACCGCGAGCCCCAACTGCCTTCCTTCGATTCAGAGGGGCTCGGAGCTCGGATAGTACCGCGAGCCCCAGCTATCCCCTTTTTACTTCGGAGAGGCTCGGAGCTCGGATAGCACCGCGTGCCCCAGTTTGCGCCCTCTACTTCAGAGGGGCTCGGCGCTCGGATAGCACCGCGAGCCCCAGCTAGCGCCCTTTTACTTCGGAGGGGCTCGGAGCTCAGATAGCACTGCGAGCCCCAGTTAGCCCCCTTTACTTCGGAGGGGCTCGGCGCTCGGATAGCACCGCAAGCCCTAACTGCCTTCCTTTGATTCAGAGGGGCTCGGAGCTTGGATAGCACCGCGAGCACCAGCTAGCCCCCTTTTACTTCGGAGGGGCTCGGAGCTCGGATAGCACCGCGAGCCCCAAAATATCCTCCTTTGTTCAGAAGGGCTCGGAGCTCGGATAGCACCGCGAGCCCCATGAGCCCTCCTCTTATCACGAGGGACTCGTCTGCCGACCCCTAGTGCTCGACAAACCGAGCCCCAGAAGAAGACCTCGCCTCCCCTCGCTCTTCCAACTAGCGAGGTGGTCGTCTGCCGACCCTTGGGGCTCGTCTGTCGACCCCATGGGCTCGTCTGCTGACCCCATAGGCTCGTCTGCTGACCCCCCAAGCCTTGGCGAGCATCGCTCTGGCTCTCCTACTCCTCTACACAGCCTCCCGTGCAAATTCCAATGAGGGATCCATTCCTCCTACCCCCTGGCCTCTTCGGAAGATAGCGGATCCTACTTTCTCACCCCAACATCCACCCTACTCTTCCTACGGAGGCGAAGAATCACTCCTACAGGACTGGCTCACCCAGCCCTACAGGAGTGTGGGGCTTGTGATATGGGTTAGGAACAACGTGGCCCATCCTGGGCCACAGGATCCCCTCAGGATGCGCGCACCACCTAATCCTCCAGATCAGCCACGTCAGCGTCAGAAAACTGTCCGGACCACTGCCACGTCAGCCTGGGAACTGTCCGGGCATCTGCCACGTCAGCCCTAAAACCGTCCGGGTTTCCACCGCTTCAGGCACACGGGCAACCAGGTCCAGACCCGGCCCCAAACGGGTCCAGACCCGGTTGGCATCTTCTATAAATACCAGACCCCTACTCCTTCTCCAGGTAATCAAATTTTCCCCCACTCAAACCCTAGTTACTGTTACTCTCTTAGTGACTGACTAGATCGTCAGAGCGTCTGCCACCGGGACCAACCCCGGTGTTCCGAGACCGTCTGCAGGTACACGAGACCCTCAGATCCGAGCCCCAAAGATCCGAGCCGAGCATCAGCCTCCACCTCAATACCGCCTACCTCAGTACCGTTCGTCCAGCTAAGGGTCGTCTGCATAGGTGTCTCCTCCAATAAAAATTGAGTAAGAACTCACGCCTGGTGCATCCACACGTTCCCCAAAAACAAACCGCATCAGGTTCCTTTTAGAATTTAAAAACCACTACAACATATAACATAAACATGCATGGATTCTTATGAATCTAAATCAACCATACAAACTCAAGCATGGATTCTTTTAAAACTAGAACAACTACGCATCTCGACCATGGGTTCTTGACTAGAACAACTATAACAACTTAAGCATGGGTTCTTTACTAGAACAACTACAATGACTCAAGCATGGGTTCTTTACTAGAACAACTACAATAACTTAAGTATGGGTTCTTTACTAGAACAACTATAATAATACTAGAACAACTATAATAACTCAAGCATGGGTTGTTTACTAGAATTACGACAATGACTCAAGCATGGGTTTCTTTCTACAACAACTCAAGCATGGTTTCTTTAGCACATACAACTTAAGTATGGGTTTTTTTACTGCAATGATTCAAGCATGGGTTTCTTTCTACAACAACTCAAGCAAGGTTTCTTTAACACATACAACTTAAGCATGGGTTTCTTTACTACAATGATTCAAGCATGGGTTTCTTTCTTCAACAACTCAAGCAAGGTTTCTTTAACACATACAACTTAAGCATGAGTTTCTTATTACAACAACTTAAGCATGACGGGTTCTTTACTAGAACAACTACAATAACTCAAGCATGGGTTCTGGTTCTTTACTAGAACAACTATAATAACTCAAGCATGGGTTTTTTACTAGAACTACTACAATAACTCATAAAGACTAAAGACTTTATCTAGATTATTACAAAGACTACCTCTTGTATGAATTACAACTATCTACTTATTACAAAAATCTAATTTTATCAAATCTACAAGTTCCTACTTATTACAAAACTTAACCTTTATTGAATCTACAAATCCTACATATTATAAAACCTAATTTTATTTAATCTACAAGTTCTACATAATACAAAAACTACATATATTGAATCTACAAGTTCTACATAATACAAAAACTATATATATTGAATCTACAAATTCCTACATATTACCAACCCACTTTTCTTCAACCTACAAGTTCCTACATACAATAAGATCAACTTTTTATGAACTAGGGTTAGTAAAGATTGATCTTTTACAAAGTAGAGAGCAACATACATCAAAAAGACTTATCTAGTTGAGTTCTACAACCCAAAAATGGGTGTGTAAACATTCTCACTTACTAATCTTATATGCTCATAGTTATAGTCCAAGTTGTAGTTTTGTGTTCAACAAAATAACCATAATAACAACAATAATCATAACAAGGTTAAAGTTTCAATCCTTTATGTGTTTTTAGCAAGTTCTTCATTCAAAACTCTTCATGTGGTCCTCTTGGACTCACACAACTTATATGCCCAAACAAATTTGTCCAAGTTATTAGTTTAGCAAAATAACCATAACAAAAGTCTAAAGATTACACCTTTATGTTGTTTTGGTTAAGTTCTACCATCCATCTTTTTCATGGAATCATTTTGATCCCTACAACCACTTTATGCTTAAAATTTAGTCCAAGTTATTTAGAAACATACATACATAACTACACATCATAAAGATGAGTTCTTTTTAACCTACAACAACTTAAACATCATAAGACGGGTTCTTTCTCACATACAACAATTATTAACCCTAAAGATGGGTTCTTTTTCACATATAACAAAATAAAAGAGAAAGAAACACATAAAGAGAAGTAGAGAACCCCCCACCTTTGATTCTTTGTAGGAAGGACTAGCCTTGCAAACCTTCTCCTTCCTCCTTAGCTCCTATGGAAAGCTCCCATGGAAAACCCCCAAATGAAGAATATTTAGGGTTTTTTCTCTTTCTTTTCCTCTCTATTTTTTTTGTAAAATGAGACAAAGGGTGAAGGAGGGGTATTTATAGGATGAAAGAGAGGGTGGAGAGTGCAAAATACACCAACACATTTGTACAAACCCCCTTGGGCAAGGGTTGGCCGGCCAAAATGGTAGTGAGGTGGAGGGGTGAGGTGGAGGAGAGGGTTCTAGGAGAAAACACTTATTCAACTCTTATGTATCTCTAATTAATCCTAAACCCTAGGTTTAAGCCTCCAAACAAATCCTAGCCATCCAATTTTAATTAATCATGACAAAATAAGATATTTTTGTCCAAAACACATACTACATGATTTGTACAAACGTACGAAATCGGTACAATATGCGCATGTGTGTGTGTATATATATATATATATATATATATATATATATATATACCGATAATTTTCGTTTGTTAAACTGCATAATCCGTATAAAAATAAACTAATTTCGAAAATAATAATAAAATAAATTTTATTATCGGCTCGGAAGATTACAGTACCAATTTGATACAATACAGATGTATACAGACTGGTATATATACAGATAATGTTTATTAACATAACCGCGTAATATCGACCAAAAATATTTCAATTCTAAAACTAAAAATAAAATAATAATAAAATAATAATTTTAAATATCTGCACGGGATTTTTCAGGCATTTTTCTCAAAAACACATTTTACAGGGTTTTGTATAACTGCACAAAACCGTTACAACACTTATATATACTTACTGGTATATATTCACAGGTAAGTTTTTATTTAGTAAAACCAAGAAATTTCCATAGAAAATATTTTAATTTTAAAAATAATAAAAATATAAATATAATATCCGACCGGGATATTACATAATAATACAAAAAAACCCTTTCATTTTATAAAAAATAATTGGGTACAATTGGCTGTGGCCAGTCCGTATTCGGCAAAATACAAAGAAAAATGAAAGCTAAAGCAAGGTGGGCTCCTCCCTAGAAGCCAAACGAGCATCGGCCCCTCCTATGATTCTGAAAATAGATCTGATGTCTGATCCGATTCCTAAGGAATCTCGGTGGGGGTCATGAGCGAAACCCCCGACGAGGGCAAACAAACGTGTTCATCACCTACATCTTCAAATACCCCGTGAGTAGGACCGACACAATCCCCAGATAGAGGGAATCGCGACAGACCACGATGAAGCTCGTCAACTGCTTCCGTGAATTCGGTGCACAGTACATGGGTCTTAAGCCCGCCTAGTTTAACACCACATTTATAAGAGGATGGAGAGGAGGACACAATCCTGAGTGGAAAATGTCGACGTTCATTATACACAGTGGCCCCAGAAGATTGGAATTTTGACGAAGGCCGGAGTGCGGACGTATCAACTCGAATTAGCGGCCAAGATGCTTTTCTCCTTATCCACATCTGCTATCGACCTATTAGACAAAGGTAGAACACCGAAGCCAGGTTCATCCCTCGGATCTTTAGGATATCTTCGGATAGACTCCGTACGCTGGAGCACTTGGTCAAGGGGAAGCTGAATCCCCTCCGGCCTCGACAATCCTTGTCTATAGGGAGCCACAACCGATAGGATCTCGACTTTTGTCACCGCCTCTTCGAGATCACCCACAGGTCTCTCCTTGCCCTCCACCGACCGATCTTCACCCCTTGATCACCTCCATCCTCTAACGCCTTGGGTGATTCTCGATTTTCCTTCACCAAACTATTCCCAGCCTTACCGGTTCTAATCTCCTTCTCGACCAGGCCATGACCCTCTCCCTCAGAATCGTAGATTCCTTCGATATTCACGTTCGGTTCTGACGAGATCTCATGTGTTGACCCCGAATTCAAAGGTTTGCTTCTTCGTGAAGAGGGCCAAGATGATGAACTTGCGAATGACCCACCTCGTGAAGAGCTATCCTCTGATCCACTACCATCATTAGAAGAGGTTGAGCTATCAATTTCTACAGTCGACATATCCGTAATCAAAATTGTGACTAAAGGAATCCCGGATGTAAAGAAGGTAACCCCTCACAATAATAAGGGGGAGCAAATTTATAGAGACTGGCTGCTTCCGAACCATCGGTACGTGTCGTCCCCTCGAATTCTGTGACCAATAGTCCTTTGAATAAGTACCATCACGTGTCCACTCCTCAAGATCCATAATTTGACGTGGCAAGAAGCCACGTAGACAGAAGATTTAACTCCCCCCATCCCATTGACCAGCACAAGACTTCGGCAGGAAGCAACTGACACCTTGGTTCGACCCTTGGCACCCTTGGCGCCCCGACTCTGAACTTTTCGCAATACTCACCGTTCACAAAGTTCACACATCAGACTCGTGCCTCAAAAGGGCATACCGATTCTGAATCTCAGCAAACTAATGCGACCGTCACGCCAATGCTTTTCCCACGAGTTATCTACTCCTCGAAAACAACCAACAACTCACTTCCGAGAGTGGGGGCTCATGATATAGGTAAAAATCGTGGCTGGTTTCTGCTAAACGATTCTAGCACGAATCACAAAGCAAGAGGCTGGGCTCAATGCCAACCTCTCTACTGGTCCAGGCCAGATAGCTCCACGGGTCTTCCACAGGCCATATAAGCTTTATTTTCCCAAGTTATTTAGTGTATGAATATTTTTCTGTTCTCCTGACTAAGCGTAGTTCTGAGGACAGAACTATTCTAAGAAGGGAGTATTGTAATATCTCGGTTGGATATTATATTTTTATTATTATTATTTTTAAAATTAAAATACTTTTATGAACATTTCATGGTTTTACTAATATAAACTTATCTGTATATATATACTAGTAAGTATATATATGTATTGTATCGGTTTTGTGCACTTGTACAAAATCCTGTAAATTGCGTTTTTGAGAAAATGTCTGTAAAATCTCGTGCTGGTATTAAAAATTATTATTTTATTATTATTTTATTTTTATTTTCAGGATTGAAATATTTTTGGTGGATATTACCTGATTTTGTTAATAAATATTATCTATGTATATATACCAGTCTGTATACATCTGTACTGTATCAAATTGGTACTGAAATTTTTCGAGCCGGTAATAAAATTATTTTTAATATTATTTTTGAATTAAAATATTTTTGATAGAGATTATTCATTTTAACTAATAAAAATTATCTGTATAGATAGATATATGTACGTATATGTACTGTATCGATTTCGTACGTTTGTACGTAATCATGTAGTATGTGATTTTGGGTAAATGTCTCTTATTTTTTATCAATCATGATCAAATGAAAGGTTAGAATTGGGTTAGGGCTTGACTGCAATATTTATTTGTAAATTAATCACCCAATTGTTGAACCATGAGAATGAGAGACAAGTGGCTTCATTCTCCACCACAAACCCCAACCCATTCTCCTATAAAAAAACCCTCCTATAGGGCAAAAGCCCCTTTCATTTTGTGTCTCTCCATCTCTTCTCATCTCATTTTTCTACTTCTACTTGTTTTTAATTAGAAAAAAAAATGAGAAGGAAAGAAAAGAAAGAAAGATCAAAATAAAGAGAAAAGGTTGGGTTCTCTTTTCATAAGGAGCAAGAATATGGAGCAAGAACAAGGATAAGAAGAGCAAGATGGCAAGTCCTTCCTACACTAGTTTGGGTGGGGATTTCTCTACTTTAATGCCTTGTTTATTTATTTTTATTGTTGTATGTTAAAGAACTTGGACTAAAAACATGTGCATATGAGAGTAAATGGACTAGAATAAGAGGCATACAAGATTGAAGTGGTAGAACACAAAAATAAAGCATAAAGATTCAATCTTTGTAGTTTTAGGGTTAGAATTAATTACCTATGCTAAAGGGGGAATTTTGAGCCCAAATTAATTTTAGAGGTTCTCCTATGTGTTTTTACCATGCTCTAATTTTTATAGATTTTTCTGAGTTAGTTTGATGGGTGAAACAAACCATTTCCCAAAAACAGCGAAAGTTTAGCCAAAACAGCAACTTGCTGTTTTGGGTTAACTTTTGTAGTGTGTTCAACGGACCAAATTTGGAGTTCCTTACGGAAATTGGAAAAGTGATCAACTAGGAAGTTGTAGTAGATGTTCCCGCCTTTCCAAAATGAACTATTTGGTTAGATTCCGATAAGTATTGCAAAAGTTATGAGCGTTACAAATCTTAGCAGCCAGCATTTTGGCTAAAGCTCGCTGTTTGGATTGTTCGAAGTTTTTGCACCTCTTATTGATTGAATCTGAAAAAGTGTTCAACTAGAGAGTTGTATTAGAGTCTCTCACCTTTCCAAAATGTCCTATTTGATTAGATTCCGATAAGCGAAACAAGAGTTATGACCCTTACAAAGTCTCAGCAGCTGGCATTCTGGCTGAAAGCTCGCTATTTGGGTTGTTCGAAGTTTTTGCACCTCTTATTGATTGAATCTGAAAAAGTGTTTACCTAGAGAGTTGTATTAGAGTCTCTCACCTTTCCAAAATTTCCTATTTGGTTAGATTCTGATAAGCGGAGCAAGATTTATGACCCTTACAAAATTACAGCAGCTGGCCTTTTGGCTGAAAGCTCGCTGTTTGGATTGTTCGAAGTTTTTGCACCACTTATTGATTGAATCTGAAAAAGTTTTCAACTAGAGAGCTGTAGTAGAGTCTTTCACCTTTCTAAAGTGTCCTATTTGTTTTGGTTCCGATAAGCATAGCAAGAGTTATGACCCTTACAAAATCTCAACAGCTGGCCTTTTGGCTGAAAGCTCGTTGTAAGGGTTGTTCGAAGTTTTTGCACCTCTTATTGATTGAATCTGAAAAAGTTTTCAACTAGAGAGTTGTATTAGCATCTCTCATCTTTCTAAAATGTCCTATTTGGTTAGATTCCGATAAGCGGATCAAGAGTTATGACCCTTACAAAATTACAATAGCTGGCCTTTTGGCTGAATGCTCGCTGTTTGGATTGTTCAAAGTTTTTGTACCTTTTAATGACTGAATTTGACAAGTTCATCAACTAGAGAGTTGTACTAGATTTCGATAAGTTTCCCACCTTTCCAAAATGTCATATTTGGTTAGATTCCGATAAGCGGAGTAAGAGTTATGTCTTTTACAAATCACAGCAGCCAGCTTTGGCTGAAAGCTCGCTGTTTAGATTGTTTGATGTTTTGTACCTCTTACTTACTGAATTTGAAAAAGAGTTCAACTAGAAAGTTGTAGTAGATGTTCTCCCCTTTTCAAAATGTCCTATTTCGTTAAATTTCGACAAGTATAGCAAAAGTTATGAGCTTGGAGAGTTTCAGCTTTTGGCTGTACTGTTATTGTTTGAAATGGTGTTTAACGGACCAGATTTTGAGTTCCTCACCGAATCTGAAAAAGTGTTCAACTGGAGAGTTGTAGTAGATATTCTCACCTTTTTAAAAAAGTCTAATTTTGTCGAATTCCGATAAGCGCACACTTGTTTGCTTCCAGGTTGTTAGAAGGCTTTTTATGTCGCTTTGGTGTACTCATTAGTAGTATGCTTAGGCTGTTAAAAGATTGTTCTGTTACTTCTAATTATAAAAGATCAAGTTTACTAGTGAGCATGTTACTTTGCTTCTAGGTTGTTACAAGACCTTATATTGCTTCTATATGATTCATTTTCCCATACGTAGCCAGTTGGCTCGTATGTAATTCGTTTGGCTCATACGTAGCTAGTCGACTCATATGTAAGTTGTTTTGCTCGTATGTAGCTTATTAGCTAGTACGCAGTTATTGTGCTCGTCTACGGCGATATCATTGCCCTAGGAGCCATCGATCATCAAGGCGTGTATTTATTTTACTCCTCGTTGGACTATGGATGAGTCACCCCTCGTGCACCGTCAGATCTTAACCGGTGTAGGTTGATCGTGGGCCGAAAGTGTAGACGGAATCCAAGTTCAGGGCAGTAGCATGCAAATACATTCCTATTGTTGGGGTCTTGGATCGATAGGCTATGAATAGGATCCTTAGAGATTCTGGTAAGTCTAGGTAGAGCACCTAGTAGAATTATCTTGCGAAGTCTAACTTAAAACCTAGCATGTTTTGTTAGTATTGATGTCATCCCTCAGATTGTTTAGGGTTAATGACATCGTTAGGGTAGTAACTTATGGCTATTACTACTTAACCTTTATTTATTATCATTTTCTCGCAAAAGGGAAAGAGTTAGTATTAAGGGTGATACCTTATGATCCGACCTATTCTATAAGCCAACACGAGGTGGTGTTATTGGTTGCACCCTTCCTGTCAAAGAGATAAGGTCTGTGCCTTCTCACGAGTTGGGAGCACGGGATCTGTATCTCGTCTGTTAAATCTGAAGTGCCATGATAGGGGTGGGAGCGATTCCTGTCGGAGCTAGGGGATGGACCCCCGGTACTCCGTCATGCTCTATATCAAGAAGGGCGAACAAGCCATAGATTACGGTCTATCTGCTAGGGGGCCACAGGAGATGCTTCGAGCTAACCTGTGCTATCGGATACCCTACGTTCGTCAGATTTTTGAGTGAGGTCCAGTACGCAGAGTAGTAGTGGCAAACATAGACACGATGAGCTGACTACATTGGTGGAACTTGACCATGTCTGTAACCTCATCAGTTACGCTGTATCTTTAGAAACATGTTGAGTACAAAAGTAGAATTCATGGCGCGGTTTCAAATCCCTATATATAAAGAAACGGCTTGTTATGAGCGTATGTGGTATGGGACGCATACTGTTCCGGAGACTCACTTGCATTAGAATAAGAGCATCCTTGCATTAGAAAATCTTGCATTAGAGTCTAAATCATAGCATACAGTGACACATTAATTATATATATACACGTTTCTCTTTTCATCAATCTATTTGTTTAAAGTTGAGAATCGCTGTTAGTTATCAGCCTTAAAGCGTCAGTATATGTACTGACGTTCCCATTTCAATAGGTACTAGATTGCAAAGCTACAGGTACAGAATTTAGGAGGCAAAAGAAGCAAAGTGTTAATTTATTTCAATTGTAATATATGTGTAATTTATTTATGTTGAGAAGATATGATTACCAGTGTAACATCTATTGTAATTTATTTATGTTGAGAAGCATCCAATTGAAATTACCAAGTGTTATATATTATTCGTTGTACTCTGATGTAATTTTTATTGAAAGTTTGTAACACTTGAGCTTGTATGGCATTATTATAACACTATTGTAATGTATTGCAGTTTTGTAACATTCGGACTTGTAATACATTTGTGTTGAATAAAAAGTTTTAAATTTTCCTGTTTTTTGGTGTATTGTGACTAATTGAAGGAAAAGATTCTGGCTTATATCACGGTTTTCCAGTATATGAAAATCGGGGCGTTACACAGCAGGTGTCAGTTCTTGTAATTTGTGAAGAGGAAACTGTGGTACTGGCGTCGGTCCGATCCTGGGGAGTAGGACCAGCTCAGGAGTGGCAGCAGAGAGGTAGAGGCTGGGTGCTCGGCTCGGATCCAGTAGCTCAGCTCGGATCTTTAATGCTCAGTTCGGTTTTTTGTACCTGCACATTGCCTTGAAACACCGGGAGAAGTCCCCACGATAGGCCCTCCGACGATCTATTCAGTCACTGAGAGAGCAACAGTAGCTTTGGTTCAGGTAGGGAAATGTTTATTACCTGGTGAAGTAAGAAGGGGGTCTGGTATTTATAGGCAGGGGTAAACGGGTCTAGGACCTTAACGGGCCAGGTCGAACCCGTTTGCCTGTGGGCCTGAGGCGGCAGAAGCCCGTTGGACTTCTGTTGACCAGATGATCAGGGAAGAGCGGGATTTGAGGGAATCTGACGGCCCAGGAGGGGCCATGTCATCTAACCCATATCAGGAGCCCCCCACTCTTGGAGGGTTGGGTAATCCAGCCGTGGATGAGTGATTTGTCTCTGTAGGAAGAGCGGAGCGGTGTGTACGGCGAATGTGGTTTGTATCTTCTTGGAGAGGCCATCAGGGTAGGATGAAGGGGATCCCTTAGAGATATAAGGGGCATTGAGAGCCGAGAACAAAGGGTCGGGAGCCGAGCATCAAGTTTCGAGCTCCTATATGATTGGATGTCGGGGTCTGTTGCCGAGTCATCGAGCCCCGAAGCTCGTAGTGAGCTGGGGGGTGGCTCGAGGCTATCGCCGATCGTCAAGCCTTTATGAGCTCGGATGCCAGGGCTCGCTGTCGAGTGTTGCGCCCATAAGTTTGTAAAAGCTTTGGCGTGGTTCGGGATTGCTACCGAGTGTCGAGCACCTGTGCGCCTGGTTGCCATGGCCTTTTATTGAGCGTCGAGCCCTGGAGCTCGTAGTGAGCTGAGAGGTGGCTCGAGGTTACCGCCGAGCATCGAGCCCGTATGAGTTCGGACGCCGAGGCTTGCCATCGGGTGTCGATCCCAGAAGCTCATCTGTAAGAGCTAAGGGGTGGCTCGGAATCACCACCGATCGTCGAGCCCCTAAAAAAGCTCTAGGGTGGCTCGAGGTCATGGCCGAGCGCCAAGCCCCCTGCTTGTTGGAAAAGCTCTGGGGTGGCTCAGAATCGCTACCGACCGTAGAGCCCCAAGCTTGCTGAAAAAGCTCTGGGGTGGCTCGAGGTCACTGCCGAGCGCCTAGCCCCCCTGCTTGTTGGAAAAGCTCTGGGGTGGCTCGGAATTGTTACCGACCGTCGAACCCCAAGCTTGCTGTAAAAGCTCTGGGATGGCTCGAGGTCACTGCCAAGCTTTGAGCCCCCTGCTTGTTGGAAGAGCTCTGGGGTGGCTTAGAATCGTTACCAACCGTCGAGCCCCGAAAAAGCTCTGGGGTGGCTCGAGGTCACTGTCAAGCGCCGAGCCCCCCGCTTGTTGGAAAAGCTCCGGGGTGGCTCGGAATCGCTATCGACCGTCGAGCCCCAAGCTCTGGGATGGCTCGAGGTGATGGCTCGAGGTCACTGCCGAGTGTCGATCCTCCCTGCTTGCTGGAAAAGCTCCGGGGTGGCTCGGAATTGCTATTGACCATCGAGCCCCATGCTTGCCGTAAAAGCTCTGGTATTGCTCGAGGTCACTGCCGAGCGTCGAGCTCCCTGCTTGCTGGAAAAGTTGTGGGGTGGCTCGGAATCACTGCCAAACGTCGAGCCCCAAGCTTGCTGTAAAAGCTTTGGGATGGCTCGAGGCCACTGCCGAGCGTCGAGCTCCCTGCTTGTTGGCAAAGCTGTGGGGTGGCTCGGGATTCGCTACCGACCATCGAGCCTCAAGCTTGCTGTAAAAGCCCTGGGATGGCCCGAGGTCACTGCCGAGCATCGAGCCCCCTGCTTTTTGGAAGAGCTGTGGGGCCGCTCGGAATCGCTACCGACTGTCGAGCCCCAAGCTTGCTGTAAAAGCTCTGGGATGGCTCGAGGTCACTGCCGAGCGTCGAGCCCCTTATTGGAAAAAGTTGTGGGGTGGCTCGGAATTGCTACCGACCATCGAGCCCCAAGCTTGCTGAAAAAGCTCTGGGATGGTTTGAGGTCACTGACGAGCGTCGAACCCCCCTGCTTGTTGCAAAAAGCTGTGGGGTGTCTCAGAATCGCTACCGACCGTCGAGCCCCAAGCTTGCTGTAAAAGCTTTGGGATGGCTCGAGGTCTCTGCCGAGCATCGAGCCCTCCTGCTTGTTGGAAAAGCTCCGGGGTGGCTCGGAATCGCTACCGACCATCGAGCCCCCCTGCCTGTTGGAAGAGCTATGGGGTGGATCAGAATCGCTATCGACCATCGAGCCCCAAGGTTGCTGTAAAATCTCTGGGTTGGCTCGAGGTCACTGCTAAGCGTCGAGCCCCCTGCTTGTTGGAAAAAGCTGTAGGGTGGCTCAGAATCGCTACCGACCGTCGATGTAATATCCCGATCAGTTATTAATAATAATAATATTATTATTATTTAATTATTTTATTTTATTTTTCAGAATTGAAATATTTTTGGTGGATATTACTTAGTTTAATTAATAATCATCATTTGTTTGAATACCAGTCCATATGTATATGCGTTATATCATTTTGGTACAGGAATCTTCCGAGCCGATAATAAAATTTATTTTTATTATAATTTTGGGAATTAATTTATATTTATAAGGATTGTGCGGTTTAACAAACAAAAGTTATCGGTATATATATTAGTATATACGTAGGCGTATTGTATCAATTTCGCACGTTTGTACAAATTATGTAGTATGTGTTTTGGACAAACATGTCTTATTTTTGTCATGATTAATCAAAAATGGATGGCTAGAATTTGTTTAGAGGGTTAAACCTAGGGTTTAGGATTAATGAAAATACATAAGAGGATTAATAGGTGTATTTCTACTAGATCTTTCCTCCACCTCACCCGTCCACCTCAACCTCCACCTCATCCAAGAATGGCTGGCCACCCCTTGCTCCAAGGGTGTTTTTGCAAAATCCCTTGGTGTATTTGCACCCTCACCCTTTCATTCCTCCTATAAATACCCCCCCCCCCCCCACCACCTCTTGCCTCATTTACCAAAACGAAAAATTCAGAGCAAAAGAAAGAGAAGAAAAACACTAACTAGAGAGTTCTTCATTGTAGGTTTTTCATAGGAGCTTTCCATAAAAGCTAGGAGGAAGGAGAAGGAGCTTTGGCTTGTTCTTCCTACATAGATTTAAAAAGGTGGGGGTCTCTCTACTTTCTATTTTGTTGATTTTTGTTCTCCTCATTTTGTTGTATGTGTATGTTGTGTGTTTTAAACTACTTGAACTAAGATCACGAGCATATAAATTGTAGTAGGGAATCAAAAAAGAGTTGAATGGTAGAACTCAACAAAATAACATAAAGATGGAATCTTTGAACCTTTCTATGGTTATTGTTGTTATTATGGTTATTTTTAACTACTTGGACTAAGATTTGTGCATAAGAACGGTTGGAAATCAAGGTGGTTACATGAAAGAAAAGGTTGAAGGGTGGAACTTACTAAAAGCACATAAAGATAGAATCTTTAGCCTTATTATGATCATTGTTGTTATTATTGTTATTTTGCAAACACAAACTATGACAACTTGGACTAAATCTATGAGCACATAAAGATTAGTAAAGTGAGAATGTATACATACCCAATTTGGGGTTGCAGAACTCAACAAGCATAATAAAAGACAAGTCTTTGTTGTATGTTGTTTCCTACCATGTTAAAGATCAAGTTTTTACTAACAACTAGTTCATAAAAAGTGGGCCTTATCATATGTAGGAACTTGTAGGTTGAAGAAAAGTAGGTTTTGTAATATGTAGGATTTGTAGATTCAATAAAGGTAATTTTTGTATTATGTGGAACTTGTAGATTAAATAAAAGTAGGTTTTGTAATATGTAGGAACTTGTAGATTCAATAAAATTAGATTTTTGTAATATGTAGGACTTGTAAATGCTAAAATAAGCAGTCTTTGTAATAATCTAGATAAATTCTTTAGTAACCTTATGTGTTTACCTCCATGCTTGAGTGGTATGTGTAGTTCCAGTTAAATCTTCAAAAGAACCCATGCTTGAGTTGTATGTGTAGTTCTAGTTAAATCTTCAAAAGAACCCATGCTTGAGTTGTATGTGTAGTTGTTCTAGATTCAAAAGAACCCGTGCTCGAGATGTGTGGTTGTTCTAGATTCAACAGATCCCATACTTGAGTATGTGTAGTTGTTCTAGATTCAAAAGAACCCATGCTTGAGATGTGTAGTTATTCTAGATTTAAAAGAACCCATGCTTGAGTTTGTGTAGTTGTTTTAGATTCAAAAGAACCCATGCTTGAGTTTGTGTAGTTGTTCTAGATTCAAAAGAACCCATGCTTGAGTATGTGTAGTTGTTCTAGATTCAAAAGAACCCATGCTTGAGTTTGTGTAGTTGTTCTAGATTCAAAAGAACCCATGCTTGAGTATGTGTAGTTGTTCTAGATTCAAAAGAACCCATGCTTGAGTTTGTGTAGTTGTTCTAGATTCAAAAGAACCACTTGTGTTTGTGTAGTTGTTCTAGATTCAAAAGAATCCATGCATGCTTAAGTTGTATGTTGTAATGGTTTCAGTTAAATTTCTAAAAAAGGAACTCATGAATTTAGCTCGCATGCTAATCTAGTTAAACTATTGAAATGAACACATGTCCCATATTTGTTCTAGTTTGACTTTTAAGAAGAAACCCATGAAACTAGCTCCATGATAGTTCTAGTTCAAATTGACACGGAACCCATGCATTTAGGTTCTAGGTGGTTCTAGCTCAACCTTGAGAAAGAACCCGTGAACCTAGTTGCATGTTGTCCTAGTTCAAATTTGGGAAAGACAACCCATGAATTCTAGTTGTATGTGGTTTTAATTGAAATTAGACCATATCATGTGAACATGCTTCATCTTCATTGTATAGGGTGTTAGTGAATGTAAGCCGTATTTTCAGGTTTTATTGTATTTTGGTTTCTTTTCATTATTGTATTTGGATTCATTTGTTATAGTGTATTTTGTCTTTTCTTGGGTTCTTTGTTTTCTCTTGATCGATCTGTGTCCTGTTCTCTTTGCAAATTTTGCTCTTTCTATTTTGAGTTTGATTTGTTCTCCTTTGTGTTCGTCTCATCTCTTTGCATTTATTTTTCTCTTTTTGGAGCCAAAACCGTTACCCAGAACCCACATAATCTCAATCCAAAACTCTAATTCTTGATCCCCTATAAATAATCCTATTAAACCCTAATATTTTTATTCTACTCTCTGTCTCTCCGCCGTTACTCTCTCTCTTCGATCCCAAAAATCCCTCACCCTCTCTGTTTTTTTTTTGTTGAACCCCAAACCCAACCGAAACCCTACTCCCGTTGCCGTTCCCAACGCCTTTCACAAATGTCACCAACCTCATCCTCGTCGTCCCCCTCGTCTCCACCATCTCACCGTCATCCGTTCACCCCTGTCCTCGCCGTAACCCATCGCTTGATCCACCGAGGTGTTCTCGTCGCCATTATCCATCGCCGTCGTCCTTCATCATCTCTGTGCACTTCACCTGTGTCACCGCCGTCCCTCACCGCACCATCGGAGTCCCCAAGCGTCGCCGTTCGAGTTCCCTAGCGTTGCCGCCGTCGTCTCTCTGTTCCCAACCGCAAAACAGAGTTCGCCGGAGTTTCATCAAGGTTGCCATCACCGCCATCGCTTACCGACCGTGGTTCCGACGCCGCTTCGCCCCTGCCTCGTCGCAGTCGTAGTCGAGACGTCGTGCTCTCTCTCTCTCTCTCTCTCTCTCTCTCTCTCCTTGTCGATGTAACGCCCCAAAATTCCTATGTGGAGAATTCGAGACCCGAGCCAGGACCTTTACATTCAATTAGTTGCAATACACAAAAAACAGGAAAATTTTAAATTTTTTAATTAATACAATATTACAGGCCGAGTGTTTTCCATGATTCAATACATTACATCAGAATATACATGAATAAAATGATAAACATCGTGCTCTTCGTTATAGACCATGCCTTGACTAGAGTCCTCCTGGTTTGGTGATCATGTATCCACAACCTATTAAAGTGGGGACGTCAGTATATATACTAACGCTTAAAGGCTGATGACTAGCAGCGAATCTCCAAAAACAAACATATAAAAACATGGTAAAATATGTTAGTATAGTTTAAGTGTTCGTGAGTGCTATGACTAGAATCTAATGCAATGTCAACTAAGGCTAGGATGCTCCTATTCTAATGCAAGCAAGACTCTGGGACAGTATGCAGCCCATACTACATATGTCCCATCTCAAGCCGTTTCTTCATATATATAGGGATTTGAACTCGTACCATGTATTCTATTTTTTTACCCCTCCTGTTCCTAACATAATACTACATGACTGGTGAAGTTGCAGGTACGGTCTAGTTCCGTTACTGCAGCCAATAGTGGTGTCCTTGTTTGCCACTATTGCCCGGTCGCACTGGACCCCACTCCAAAGCCAACACGAACTATAAGATACTTTGTCAACCTTCTTCTGTGTCCTCAACTCCTCGTGAGAAGGCATAGAACCTTTGGAATCGTAGGGTCTATTTCCCTAGGAAAACCTCCCGTTCTTATCATGGCATATTCAGGAATTAACAGGCGAGATACGGAACCCGTGCTTCCAACTTATCATGAAAAAGCACCGCCCGTATCCCTTTGAGAAGGGATACATCCCAATAACACCTCCTAGTATCAGCCTACAGGAGAAGTCGAATTATAGGGTATCACCCCTAACACCAACTCTCACCTTTCGGCAGTGCATATATATATAAAATTGTTAGGCAACAAGTTAGTACCCTAACAATATCACTAACCCTAACCAAACAAGCGAGACATGCCACTGTGCTTCCAACTTATCATGAAAAAGCACCGCCCGTGTTCCTCCTCTAACCAAACAAGTGAGACATGCTACTGTGCTTCCAACTTGGCATGAAAAAGCACCATACGTGTCCCTTTCTAACCAAATAAGTGAGACATGCTACCGTGCTTCCAACTTGGCATGAAAAAGCACCGTACGTGTGTCCCTCTTTTAGAGAGTGCAACAATTTGTTGACACAATTAACCAAGTATTAACCTAGACTTCACAAGATCTCATCGGATCCACTCCCAGCCTACTTATTGAAGACAATACCTATGAATGAGCCAAATAAGCTACTTACGAGACCAACCGTTACATACGGGCCAGGTGAGCCATGTGTGAGACAACTACATACAAACAACCATACTAGAAATCAACCTACAAGCAACACACGTGCTTGCTAGCAAAGTTTGTTCTTCTATAATTAGAAGCAACAGAAGAATCTACTAACAGTCTAAAATAGGCATTCTACCAATGAGAAGCTGTAACCCCTATTTTTCATTTTGTGTATTTTTGGAGTGTATTTTTCGTTTTGGTGTATTTTTCTCTCTTGTATTCTTTCTGAACCGTATATTGGAGTTATTTTCGATATATATTTGTTTTATTTCATTTTGAGCTCTTTGTGTTTGATTGGTTGTCTTTTTTGTTTTGTTCTTCATTATTTTGTTCTTTCTTTCATTTTGTTCTTGTCCTTTTTATTTTTGTTCTTGGGTGTGTGTGGTGGTGATTGGTAGTGATCCTATTCCCAATCCTATTAATTGATCCCTAATAAGATTACCAAAGCCAAATTAAATCCCCAATCTTATTTGATATCCTATACAATTTGTATCCAAATTAAAGCCAAATTAAACAAATCCTACTACTACTCCTAATATACCCACAACCCATTACCCAATAACCCAACTCATATTTCTTAACCTTAATCCCTCCATATAAATACACCATCCCTCACACAAACCCTAACCCTAATACACTAACCCTTAGTCTCGGCCTCCCTCTCTCTCCCGTTGCTTGCGCCGCCGCACACAGCCGAAACCCACACCCCCAGGCCGCCGACTCCCTCTCCCGGCCTGCCTCCAACCCGCAGCACCTCCCCCACCCCTACCCCCTTGGCCGACTACCTTCACATCCCGACCACCACCATATTACTCCCTAGCATCTCTCTCATCCTCCCTCCCCATCGCCCCCACTCCGGCACCGATCAACTCGTGGCCGCAAGCCACCATAGTCGCCATCCCTCTCTCTTGATCTCTCTTTTGTGGAGTTTGTTCGTGTGGAGATTTTTGCCCAAGTTGCTTGGATTCATTTATTCACAGATTTTCGTTCGTGGATTTTGCTCGTTACTCTTGATTTTCATTGTTCTTCATCTTCGGTTAAGGTAAGTAACTTGTACTCCAATTCATTTGTTTGATACAAGTCAAAAATACCACCTACAGTGTAGTTGGGTTTAGAGACGACTCTTGTTTGTGTTATGTTTGATAGGTTTTATCTCTATTGTGAAAATTTGACCATAGATGACTCACGACACAATATGGATATGAATTAACTTAGGTTTTACCGCTTCTTAATTTTGATCATGTATGTGAGACTTTTGTGAGAATTCGTGATTTGGTTGAGATCCATGTGATATATTTGATGTGGACATGTTGGTTACCCTAATTCATGATGTTTGGACACTTGGTAGACCCGATTTCATGTTTGGTTGTGTTTTGAACAAGTTTTGTATGATATATGTTGAGTGGTTGTTAAAGGGAAAAATCTGTATTTTGTCGCTGATCTGTTTTGTTTGCTGTTTTGGACTGTCTTGAAGTCAGTATCTTAATTTCGATATAAAACATGAGTTTTAGATAATTTTGTCTATTTTCAAACACCTCTGACCTTGGTCGATTTTGTTTTCGTATGAGTGAGTTATGACTATTTTACTACAGAGGTGTCGATCTTTTCCAGATTTTGTTTATCGATGATTTTGATGACTAAATGATTTTGATACTGATGCTACATATATTATTTTGACCCAAAACTTTGGTCAGTGTTTCTTTATCTAGTTAGGGATTACCCAGAATTTTGGAGGATTTTATTTATCCATCTTAGATGTCGTTTCATGCTCGTTTATGAAAACTATACTTGCTGTATTTTGCTCGCTGTTCTGTAAAGAATCTTATTTCACCCTGATTCCTTTTACTGTATGAAAAATGTTTTTGAAATATGAAAGTTAGTATATTTTATCTATTTTCATATCCCTTTGGTAGAATTGGATTTCGTTTCACTGGTTGCGAGATATCATAATTTTCGTACAGCAGTGTTGGGAATTCTAGATTCGCCAAACTCTCGTTTATTGACGTTTTTTTTTATTTTCGATGACTGATCTAATTTCACTGGAAAATTATGAAACTTTATATTTAGATACTGGACATATATGGGGATACCCCAGATTTTTCGTAGATTTATTTAATGTGGTTTCATGCTGTTTTCCTGTTCTTGAATTCGTTTTCCTGATTTCTAGCTGAACCTATTTTATGTATTCAAATCAGTTTTGAGCTATGTTTTTGTGAATTAATATATGACTTATTTATACTCGCTGGATTCGGTTTGGAGTCTATTTTCTAGATGTTTTGACAGATTCAGATTTGGATGTTTGTAATACTGGGAATCACTGTTTAACTACAGTATGGTCTTGCTGTCCTGAACTTGAGATTTGTCTATTTTATTCTTTTATGAGATATATTGCACTCGTACATGTTTATATTGCAACTTGCACTTGTCACATGATCATGTCATGTTATTCTTAATATATTTTGTACATATTCATGCTTGTTTGACATTAATAATAAATATCCAAGCCGGAGTTTAAGGAACAGATCTAATAGTGGATAATTCAGAAATGTGTACTCAGAAGGGAATCCATTGATCCTATGTGATTACTTGAGATATGATACTTGACACGTGATTACATGATACATGATACTTGGAGTTTGGAGCTCGATTACTTGACTTGTCCCCGAGTATACTGCCCTCTATGGTCCACTATGAAATCTAAAGCGAAACAATTTGTTGTATCAACCACAAGACTTGATACATGATATTTGAATATGATACTTGAACATGATACATGCTTGCTTGATACTTGACTACATGATACATGAGACTTCTTTATATGATTACATGATACTTGACACTTGATGCATGTTTACATGATACTTGATTACTTGACACTTGATTCATGCCATTTACACTTGTTCACTTGCCATGCTAGTTGTTTATGTTGACATCACACTTATACCATGTTGCTAGTTAGTTTTCCCATGTGCTTGTATCCTACATTATAAGTGGCCCGTAACTTGCAATTGACGGGTACTTGTTTTTCTCTTTTCCTCTTTCCGGCATTCGTTGAATTGTAGATTTTGGAGAATAGGTTCTAGACAGTATCGGAGACATGAAGTATTAGTGCTGCATTTTATTATTATTATTTCTTGTAGCTTGCTTGAACAATATTGTATTTTGAGACTTGGATTTATTCTTGTATTTGGGCATGTGACCCAAAATATTTATTTTATTCAGATCATGACTATTTGAGATTTATACATTTGGTTTCAAGTATTCTTGTTGGTATTTTGGCTCATATGTGCATGTGGTTGATTCTTTTGCTTCCGACTCTGATGATTCTTGTGAATGTTGTAAAGATTCCTTTGAAAATCATTCACTGGGCTTTTGTCTTGTATCCGTATTTCCGTATTCTTTTTGGGAAGCGGGGCATGACAGAAGCCCAAAGAGACATAAAAACTTTTATCAAGCTAAAAATTATTAGTGATCTTCCCAACCCTTATTACCCATGAAGATGAAGAATGTTCACGTGATATGGTCCAACTTTAATTAGAACCCTATACAACTAGAATCCATAGGTTTCTTTCCCAATTGAACTAGAACTACATGCAACTAGATTCTTGGGTTCTATCTCAAGTTTGAGCTAGAATCACCTAGAAACTAAATGCATGGGTTCTCTTATCAATTGAGCTAGAACTGCCGTAGTGCTAGTTTCATGGGTTTCTCTTTAAGTTGACTAGAACAACATAGAACATAGGTTCATTTCATTAGTTTAACTAGAACACCTAGCTCAAGCATGGGTTCATGGGTTCTTTTAATCTTTCACTACAACCATTTACAATTCAAGCATGGTTCTTTACTAACACCACAACTACAACAAGATAGTTCCTTTACTAACATTATAACTACAACATGATAGTTAACATTATAACTACAACATGATTCTTTTACTACAACTTAACTACAACATGAGTATCTATTACTACTTCAAGCATGGGCCATTCTACAACTCAAGTATGGATACAACTTAAGCATGAATAGTTACTACAACTTAAGCATGGATATTTACTAATACTTAAGCATGAATCTTCTACTACTACTTAAGCATGGATGATTCTCCTACTACTACTTAAGCATGGATGATTCTCCTACTACTACTTAAGCATAGATAATTGCTACAAATTACACATGAGTATGTACTACATTATCCTACAACAAATTATCATGGTATACAACGTAGCATGAGTTTCTTTACTACATTACCTACAACAACAAAGCATGAACCTACAACAATCTTAAGCATGAATACAACTTTCCTACAACAATCTAAGCATAGTTTACAACAATCTAAGCATGGTATATAACTTTCCTGCCACAATCTAAGCATGATATATAACTTTCCTACAACAATCTAAGTATGGTATATATCTTTCCTACAACAATCTAAGCATGGTTTACAACAATCTAAGCATGGTATATAACTTTCCTACCACAATCTAAGCATGGTATATAACGTTCCTAAAACAATCTAAGCATGGTATATATCTTTCTTACAATAATCTAACCATGGTTTACAACAATATAAGCATGGTATATATCTTTCCTACAACAATCTAAGCATGGTTTACAACAATCTAAGCATGGTATATATCTTTCCTACAACAATCTAACATGGTATACACATAAGCTTGGCCATTAACCCTACAACAATTTTAGCATGGTATACACATAAGCATGGGTTTACTACAACTTGGTAGACAACACATGTAGCGCCCCGATTTCCAATACTGGGAAAACCGAGACACGAGCCAAGACCTTTTCTTCAATTAGTCACAATACACAGAAAAAACAAGAGAATTTCAAACTTTTTATTCAACACCCAATGTATTACAAGTCTGAATATTATACAACTGCAATACCTTACAATAGAGTTACAATATTACCTTTACATTTCCAAGTATTACAACCTTCAACATCTTACAGAGTACTTTTCAACTAATGGATAATCAACACCCATTTTACAGCGGAACTAAATATGACATTGACTCCTTGCTTTCCTTGCCTTGAGTCCTCCTGAATCTCGCCCTTGTACTTCGGCGATCCGGTACCTATGGAAGTGGGGACGTCAGTATTCACTGACGCTTAAAGGCTGATAACAAGGCAACGAATCTCCCAAACAACATACAAAACATGGCAATGGTGTTGGTGTAGTTTAAGTGTTCGTGAGTGCTATGACTAGACTCTAATGCAATATTTAACTAGAACTAGGATGCTTCCTATTCTAATGTCAGCAAGTCTCCGAAAGCAACATGCAGCCCATACTACATGCACCCCATCTCAAGCCGTTTCTTCATATATAGGGATTAAACCCGCGTTATGAATTCTAATTGTACACAACCTGTTCCTGACAATACTCCATGACTCTGTGAGATTGCAGAAGGGGTCAAGTCCCCCTATGTAGTCTGCTTATGGTGTCTCTATTTTCCACTACTACCCGGCATGCCGGACCCCACTCCAAACCAGACGATCCCAATGTATCGGGCCTCATTCCAAAATCAAACCATAGGGTCTCGCAAGCGCAGGGTGGTGCGAAGCCTACCCTGTGGCACCCTCTGGGGTCTCGCAAGCGCAGGACTGCACAATGCATCCTGTGGCATCCCAGCCACGGCACTTCAGGAATTAACAGCGTGAGATACGCAACCCGTGTTCTCAACTTGTGAGACGCTATCGTATGTATCCCTTTGACGGGAAGGTACAACCCAATATCACCGCCTAAGGACTCCCTCAAGGGACAAGTTGGTCCTAAGGCGCCCCCTACAACCAACTCCTCTCTTTTCGGCAAGGATCTAAGTAAAATGATCTTTATAAGTCACTACCTTAATGATGTCCCTGACTCGACAATCCTAGGGATGACAATCTTATAAACACAATATGCTAGACCTTAAATTAGACTTCGCAAGACAACTCTACTAGGCTGCTCAACCTAGACTTACCAGAACCCTTCAGGATCCGGTTCGTGGCTTATCGATCCAAGACCTCGGCAATGCGAATATATATGCATGCCACTACCCTGAACATGGATTCCGTCTATACTCCGGTCCTCGATCAACCTATATAGGTTAAGATCCGATGGTACTCGAGGAGTGACTCCTCCACAGTTCCTTAGGGTAAGAAACCATAGGTCTTGATGGTCGATAGCCCCTAGGGTAACAATATCACCCTTGACGAGCACAACAACTGGGTACTAGCTAATAAGCTATATACGAGTAGTATGAACTAACAACGTACATACCAGCCAAATAAGCCGCGTATGAGACCAACAGCTACGCACGGGCCGGTCGAGCCGCGTACGAGACAACAACCTACATACGAGACAAATAAACTACGTATGAGAACCACAGCTACATACGGGCCAGTCGAGCCACGTACGAGCACAACCATATGCAAACAACCATACAGGTAATCAACCTAGAAGCAACCAATCGTGCTTACTAGCAAACTTGATCTTCTATTATTAGAAGCAACAGAAGAATCTACTAATGGTCTATGATAGGTATTCTACAAATGAAAAACCGAAGGCGACATAACAACCTTTATCAAACTAACTATTACTAGTGATCTTCCCAATCCTTATTACTTCAACCTATAGCACTTTAAGCATGGCATACAATTGCAAGCATCTACCTACGATAATCTAATTATGGTACATAACATAACCACCCACCACATACTCCTAAGTACGAATATAATTTAAGCATGTGCTTATATCAAGCTTAAGCATGAATAATCACAATGATCTAAACATGAAGTCTATTATAGTCAAGCATAAGTTACAACTTGAGCATGAATACTTACTACTTAGAGGATATATCTCTACTACCACCTTAAGCATGGATCTTCATTACTTAACATGATTAATCATCACAACCCAAGTATGGATATATAATTAGCATTAACCTACAATATTCCTAAGCATGAATTATAACTCCTACAATGTTCTAAGCATGAATTATAACTCCTACTCATTCTAAGCATGGTAGATTAATTCTTACCTTAATCTAAACATGGCGTTTGTTAAACATGAGTATCTTCTAGCTCGATCTTGAACGATATTTAGGCATGAACATACACTATTTAAGCATAGATATCATCTAAGCATGATCATCTACTAACTTAGCATGAACAATCATTAGCATGGTCATCTACTAACTTAACATAAACAATTATTAGCATGGTCATCTACTAACTTAACATAAACAATATTTAGCATGATATCTACTAACTTAGCATGAATAATGATTAAGCGTGATCATCTACTAACTTAGCATGAACAATCATTAGCATGGTCATCTACTAACGTAGCATGAACATATACTTATCTAAGAATGGATATCATGTAAGCATGAATATTTATTTGATCTAGCATGGTATATAACTTTCCTATAAGCATGTGAGCATGGATAAATTAATCTAGCATGATATACCACTTTTCTACAACTATCTAAACATAGATAAATTAATCTAGCATGGTATACAACTTTCCTACAACATCCAAGTGTAGATATATCAATCTAACATGGTATACAACTTCCCCACAATTAATCTAGCATGATATACCACTTTCCTACAACTATCTAAACATAGATAAATTAATCTAGCATGGTATACAACTTTCCTATAAGCATGTAAGCATGGATAAATGAATCTAGCATGATATACCACTTTCCTACAACTATCTAAGCATAGATAAATTAATCTAGCATGGTATACAACTTTCCTATAAGCATGTAAGCATGGATAAATTAATCTAGCATGATATACCACTTTCCTACAACTATCTAAGCATAGATAAATTAATCTAGCATGGTATACAACTTTCCTATAAGCATGTAAGCATGGATAACTTAATCTAGCATGATATACCACTTTCCTACAACTATCTAAGCATAGATAAATTAATCTAGCATGGTATACAACCTTCCTACTAGCATGTAAGCATGGATAAATTATTCTAGCATGATATCCACTTTCCTACAACTAATCTAGCATGGTATAATAATTTCTACAACATGATACCTACTTCAAGAATGTATTTCCTATAATAAGATACACATCATGGCATGGTTTATAATTTTAACATTAATCCTACACATTCCTAAGCATGAATGTCTACTAACCAAGCATGAACAACAATCTAACATGGTGCATGATTTTTCCTACAACTATCTAGACATGATACTTACTTCAATATAAGCATAAACATCCATTTAATGCTCATATGCATCTACTACAATTTAATAAAACACAACATCTACTACAACATAACATCTACTACCAAAACTTCTACCAAAATCTTTATCTAGACATAAACATCTACTACGAAACTACTTTATTTTAACACATAAGCATCTACTACCACTTCCATAAAAACATAAACCTTTTCTATAATTTTGTGTAGATATCTACTACAACCATTTTATTTGGAACATACACATCTACTACTACTACTTCATTTTAACCATAAGTGTCTACCAAAATTTACATAACATCTATAACTACTTCATTTTAAGATCTACTACTACTACCTTATTTAACCATACTACTACTACTTTATTTAAACATACTACTGCTACTTTATTTAAACATACTACTACTACTTTATCTACTAAATCTTTATTAGCATCTATTTCTTATTATTACTAGTTATCATAAAAGAGATCTTTTTAATCATTCTACAACTAGTGATTTAGATCTTTTCATACTAGAATTAACATCTACAATGGGTTCTTTCTTACTTAAGATTATAAGGAAAATAACAATAATAAGATAAAGTAAGAACCCTTTATTTTTTGGTCCATCCAACATATGCTTTCTTTTTAGTCCAAGTCCAATGTGTGTCCTACAACCAAATTGGTTGTATACAAGTCCATATGCTTTATGTGTGAGTCCACCTTCAAGTCCTACAACCCCAAATGGTTGTATGCACAAGTTCATATGCATATGTGTATTTTAGTCCAATTAGTAAACATAAAATAACAACTACTACTACGAAATTGATCTCTTTGTTCTTTACTACTACCATTCATTTCTTTTCTTTTTCATGTGGTTATTATCTTTAACCATCCATAACCATACAAAAATAAGAACTACACACCACAACACTATCACAATAAACCATTCTTAAAGAACAAAAGAACAAAAACAAGGAAGGTAAGAAGAAGAAGAACATCAAAACAACAATACAAACAAACAAACAAAAGAGAAACCCCTACCTTCTTTTCTTGTAGGAATGACTTGCTATCACTCCTACTCTTTCTCCTAAGCTCTTAGAAATCCTTATGAAACCTACAATGAGAAAACTCTCAAGTTAGTATGGTGTTCTCTCTTTCTTTTCCTTTCTTTCTTTCTTTCTTTATGATCTTTCTAAAATGAGACAAAGGTGGAGGAAGGGGGTATTTATAGGTGGAGAGAAGGGTGGAGAGTGCAAATGTGCACACACACAATTGCACAAAAATCGGTCCACAATATGGGGCCGGTTTTGCCTAGGGGAGGTGTGGATGAGGTGGAGGTATGGTGAGGGTATGGTGTTTTAGGTGAGGTGGAGGAGAGAAGGTTTCTAGAAGAATACCTCCTAATTCTCTTATGCATACATCTAAATCCTATGTTTAATTCTCCTACAATCCTAACTATCTAATTAGGATTGTCATGACAAGGAGAACAATTTTTTTATCCATAAAATACATACCATATACTTTGTACAATGTACTAATCGATATACTACACGCATGTGTGCATATATGTACGTATACCGAAAATCTTCGCATAATCCGTATAAAAATAATTTAATCTCGGAAATAATAATAAAATAAATTCTATTATTAGTTCGGAAGATCACGGTATCAATTTGATACAATATGGATGTATACTGACTGGTATCTGGGTACAGATAATGTCTATGGACAAACCGGTGAAAATCACCAAAATATTTCAATTTTAGAATTAAAACAAAATAATAATAAAATAATAATAAAATAATAATTCATACAAGGTAATATCCGTCCGGGATATTACAACACAAGCATGGATTCTACTACTAAGGATGGATCTTTATTACTACTTAAGCATGGATCCTTACTACAATATTAAGCAGGAATAACTACTATACTTAAGCATGGTATACAACATAGGTATAGGTTTCTTACTACATCCAACCTACAACAATTTAGACATGGTATATCAACCTATAACAATCTAAGCATGGTTTACAACTTAAAGCATGGGTTTCAACCTACAACAAATTAGCATGAATAATTTACTAGCTATTACAAGGCTACTTCTCTTTACAAAAATACAAGCCTTGAAATATTACAAAATCTAACTTTAGGTTACAAAAATCTACTCTTTATAACTTATAATAAGTCCTACATATAACCAAAAGTCTACTTCTTTTGAATTAGAAGTTCTTCATACCATAAGTCTACCTTTTTATAAACTAGGAGTTAGCAGGATTGATATTTTAACAAGTAGAGAGCAAAAACAATAAAGACTTATTCTTTTGTTAAGATTATTAAGATCTATAACCCCAAAAATGGGTATGTAAGTGTTTCTTTCACTAATCTTTTATATGCATATAGTGATTAGTCCTTGGTTGAGTTCTACAACCCAAGGATGGGTATGTACACAAATATTCATATGCATATGTTCATGAGTCCAAATTAAGTTCTACAACCCATGGATGGGTATGTACACAATCTCCATGTGCATGTGTCCATTTAGTCCAAACAACAAGAACAAAAATTACAACAATCCAAGATTCCACCATCCATCCTTCTCATGTGGTCATGCCATCATTCATATGCTTAAAAGATTAGTCCAAGTTGTTAGTTTCTTTTATTAGCCAAAATAACAATAATAAGAACAATAGGCTAAAGATTCAATCTTTATGTTCTTTATTTGTTTAAGTTCTACCATTCATTTTCATTCATGTGGTCATTCTTTTATCCACCATTATTTATGCTCATGACCATACACAACAAAAACAACAACACAACAAAAACAACCCACAAAAGAGAACCAAAACAACACACAAAAGAAAGCAAAAATCAAACAAAGAGAACAAGAAGGGACGGAGAAACCCCCACCTTGTCTTTCAAGTAGGAAGAACTAGTCTATGCACATTCTCCTTCCCCTTAGCTCCTATGAAAAATCTCTTAAGAAAACCTACAAATGAAAATTCTCTTAGTTAGGCTTTCTCTCTTTCTTTTCCTCCCTTTGTAAAAATGAGACAAGAGATGAGGGGAGGGGGTATTTATAGGGTTGAAGAGAGAGTGGAGAGTGCAAAGCACCAAGGAGATTTTACAAAAACCCCCTTCCATAAAAAAGGAAAGGCCATGCAACACCCCGTATTGTACGATACCTGAATATATATGTGTAGGTATATTGTCAGTGTGTGTGTACCTGATTACAGTATTATGGATCGATTTTTCTATCATGGTGTATGGTTAGGGTTACGAGACGGTTCATGGGAGGATTGCATTCTAAAAGATGCACGAGAACGAGGAGGACCGATACTAGTATAATTGCTAGTTTTTGGTACGACGCCCATGCAAATATAATACTGTAAAATACTACAATGAATATATATTGCGTGCGCTCGTTAAACCGCTCGTCTCGCACTCGTTGGAACCCATTAAGGCTTAATTTGGGTAGCTATCACAACACCCACAAAACAATTGGATAGAAGCCATGGTTTTGGTCTAAAAAACCGCCTACACCCTAAGCCTACCCCTAGCTCAAATCTGGCCATAACCCCCCTCCCTTCTCCTTCATTTTTCCACTCCATTCACCATCTTTGCTCTAGAAATTTCAGAATCCCCCTTCAAGAGAAATAGGAGAGAAAGAAGAGAAAGTGAAGAAGGAGACTCAATAAGAGATTTTTCAGGGAAGGAAGCTTGAGAAGATCATTCCTCTACTACAACCAATGGTGGGGAGTTTCTCTAAACCTTCATTTCTTGTCTTTTAGTCGATTTTGCTTGCATGCATGTACGGTAGGATGTACTAGGTTGATCATCTAAGAGTTAAAAGTTGAAGTCAGAATTGAACTAGAAAAACTGATTCGGAGTTTCATTTTGTGGATTTTCCCGAGAAGCAAACTACAAAGAATTAGACCATGAAATTTAAACTCTTTGTTCATATATGTGTTTAGAATGCTCATGATTTATTTCAGATTTTTTGAAGTCGTTTGATATTTTAATAAAATCGTAAGATGCAACTGTGTCGTAAGGCAGATTCAGCAAATGATAAACAGAAGGACTGATGTTGTAGGAAATTTCATTATTTATTGAAGCATGTTATTGATCTGAAATTTTTACCCTATCTTCCTGCATGCATTTAGATTCTTACAAAAATCAGGAAATTATTTGGATGAGTTTATCGTCTTGAAAAAAATCGAGTTTTAATCAGTAGCTGAATCTGAACTAAAGAACTTGATGGTTTCTGTGCTAAATTGAAATAGATAGAACTCACTGAATATTTGAAGTTTTGACATGAGATCTTTTGAATATTGTTTAGTATGATCTCTAGTTTCATCACCATAAATTTTATGTCATTTGGTCAAGTACGGAAATTATTATGATTTTAGGATTATGCACTATGTTGGTTTCAGACAGTTTTGATACCCTGTAGAGATTGGGCATTTGAGACTCTTTAAGAGCATATTTTGAGAACCTAATTCATTAGAGATTTGTAGTAGACACCTAGATCTTTCCAACAAGACTAATTTGAGACAATTCCAGTAAAGAGTTGATTTACTGTGATTTTTGTAAAACTGGACAGAGACCTAGAGTGAATCTGAGTGCTCTGAATTGGAGAGACCCATTGTGAGAATTGGTGCATCGGTGAGAGATGAGTGCGTTAGGATGACTTAATGGTATAATTTGGACTCACGATCAACTAACTAGAGAGTTGTTGAGGACACCCACACCCTTCTATAGAAATTGGTTTTGTGACGTTCTGATGAACGAGTAGGATTTTGTGCTACCGGTAAGGTGCCGCCCGTGCATAGGAAGTACGCAGGCTGAAACTTGAAAGGATATTTTGAGGACTTAGATGGTTGAATTTAGGTTCATGATCAACTAGGAAGTTGTATCCTAGGATCTCATCTTTCCAGATTGGGCTCGTACACTCCAATCGGAGTTGTATCGAGAGAGTTATGACCATTTTAAGATTCGGGCAGAAACCCGTAGGTCGCTTAGTCTTGGTTTTGACTAAGTATTGTGAGGACATTTCCTGTGTGGACTATCAGAGTCGATGACTCGTGTCTAGGTGTAATATCCCGGACGGATATTAACTCATAGAAATTACTATTTTATTATTATTTTATTATTATTTTATTTTAATTCCAAATCAGATCATTTTGGTGATTTTTCGCCAGGTTACCCACAAACAGTGCCTACGCGCATCTATCGGTCGGTGCGCATCCGAAGCGCATCAAATTGATAGCGAGAGCCTCCAAATTAATAATAAAATTTATTTTATTATTATTTTCAAAGTTAAACTATTTTATGGGAATTTTATAAGGATTTTATAAGAAATATTTTTATACACATACATGTACACATACATACAATTGTATGGTACTTAGTGCATTATACCTAGTATGTAGTATGTACTCAAAGAACAATGTACTTACTCTTGTCATGGCAACTTAATAAGATAATTAGGATTTGATTAGGAGGTTTAAAAGAAGGTTTGTATGCATAAGAGAAGAACTAAAGCCTTCTAGAAACCTTATCCCTCCACCTCACCACCCTACACCATACCCCTCCCCCCCCTAGGGTATGGCCGGCCACCCCCTCCTTGGGGTTCTTGTGCAATGTGGTGCACTTACCACCTCCCATTCCCTCCTATAAACACCCCCTCATTCTCCTCCTTCTCTCATTTTAGAAAACAAAAGATCAAAAAGATAGAAAGAAAGAAAGGAAAAGAAAGAGAGGTCTCATACTAACAAAAGAGAGTTTTTATTGTAGGGTTCTTAGGAGTTCTAAAAAGTTAGGGGAAGGAAAAGGTAGCAAGCTAGTCCTTCCAAAAAAAAGGCTAAGGTGGGGGTTTCTTCATGCTTCTTTGGTTGTTTGTTTGTTTGTTTGTTTGTTTGTTTGTTGTTTGACTTCTCCTTCTACCTTCTTGTTTTGTTTTGTTTTTTTTGGGTTTGTTCTTGTGAATGAGTGTGTTGTATGTTGTGGTAAATAAAAGAAAGAAAGTAATAATAGTGACTACTAACATATAAAGATCACATCTTTGGTATTGTAGTTGTTGTTTTGTATGTTATTGGACTAAAAATTCACATATGACATATGATCTTGAACATACAACCGATTGGAGGTTGTAGGACTTGTAGGACTTAATACACATAAGCATATGAACATTTTACAACCATTGTGGGTTGTAGGACCTTGATTGAACATTGGACTAATAATAATAAGTATATGTTTATTGTAATAAAAAGAACTTTTTGTTAACCACTAGTTGTAGAAAATTAAAAAGATCTTTCTTTTTTTACTAAACACTAGTTGTAGATTAAAAAGATCTTCTCTTTTTATTAATCACTAGTTGTAGCTATTAAAAAGATCTTTTCTTTTAATCACTAGTTGTAGAAATAAATGAAAAAGATCTTTTCTTTCATATTTACTAGTTGTAGAGTAAAGTAAAATAAAAATGATCTTTTCTTTTATCACTAGTAATAATAAAGACTAGTAAGCAACTAAGTAATAGCATGCTAAAATATAAAGTAGTAGTATGTGATTAAATGAGGTAGTAGTAGCATGTTGATTAAATAAAGTAGTAATAGTATGTTGATTAATAAGGTAGTAGTAGTATGGTTGGTTAAATAAAGTAGTAGTATGTTGATTAAAGGAAGAAGTGGTAGTAAGTAATTATAGATGTCCATAAAGTAGTAGTAGTAGTAAGTTGTATGTTGTGTTCTTGATAAGAATGAAGTAGTAGTAGTAGTAGATAATTGTGTGTTATGTTTTGATTAAAATAGGAGTAGTAGTAGTAGTAAAATGTTGTAGGACCACTTCTAAAAATATTTAGAAGCAATATTCATGCTTCAAATGTTGTAGGATCACTCCTAAAAATATTTAGAAGCAATATTCATGCTTCAAATGTTGTAGGATCACTTCTAAAAATGTTTAGAAGCAATACCCATACTTCAAATGTTGTAGGATCACTCCTAAAAATATTTAGAAGCAATATTCATACTTCAAATGTTGTAGGATCACTCCTAAAAATATTTAGAAGCAATATTCATGCTTCAAATGTTGTAGGATCACTCCTAAAAATATTTAGAAGCAATATTCATGCTTCAAATGTTGTAGGATCACTTCTAAAAATGTTTAGAAGCAATACCCATGCTTCAAATGTTGTAGGATGCCTAATAAAAATATCCTACCATGTTTTTATGCTTAATTAGTTGTAGGATGTTTTCTAAAAATATCCTATCATGCTATTTCATGTTAGAATGTTGTAGGACTTTTTCTAAAAATATCCTACCATGTTTTCATGCTTAGTTAGTTGTAGGATTTCTTCAAAAAAAAAATATCCTACCATGTTCCATGCTTAGTTAGTTGTAGGATTTCTTCTATAAATATCCTATCATGTTTAGAATGTTGTAGGACGTTTTATAAAAATATCCTATCATGCTTTATGTTTAGAATGTTGTAGGATGTTTTATAAAAAAATATCCTATCATGCTTTATGTTTAGAATGTTGTAGGATGTTTTATAAAATTATCCTATCATGCTTTATGTTTAGAATGTTGTAGGATGTTTTATAAAAATATCCCATCATGCTTTATGTTTAGAATGTTGTAGGATTATTTCTAAAAATATCCTATCATGCTTTATTCACTCTAAAAATATCTAGCATACTTAATGATGTTTAGAATGTTGGAGGAGAAATTCTAAAATTGCCTATCATATGTAGGAATGACATATATGTTGTAGGTTTCTTTCTAAGATTACCCATCATATTTTTATGCTTAAAATATTGTAGTATGCTTCCTAAAATTTCCCATCATGTTTTAGGAATGCTATTTCATGTTAGAATGTTGTAGGACAAATTCTAAAGTTCCTACCATGATTAGATTAGCCTATTTATGCTTAGAATGTTGTAGGATTAATTCTAAAATTCCTCCCATACTTAGATTAATCTACTTATGCTTAGAATATTGTAGGATGCAATCTAAGAGTTTCCTATCATGTTTAGATTCTCTCATTCATGCTTAGAATATTGTAGGATGCTATCTAAGAGTTTCCTACTGTAATATCCCGGACGGATATTACCGTATATAAATTATTATTTTATTATTATTTTGTTTTAATTCCAAAATTAGAATATTTTGGTGATTTTCACCCGGGTTGCTCCTAGACATTATCTGTATCCAGATATCGGTCAGTATATATCCGTATTGTATCAAATTGATACCGTGATCTTCCGAACTAATAATAAAATTTATTTTATTATTATTTCCAAGATTTAATTATTTTTATGTGGATTATGCGAAGATTTTCCGGTATACGGACATATATGCGCACATACGAGTAGTATGTCGATTAGTGCATTATACGAATTATGTATTGTGTATTTTGGTCAACACTTATTTTGCTATAACCTAGTAGGGATGGTTAAGGGTTTGATTAGGAGGATTAACCTAGGTTAAATATACATGAGAAGGTTAAGAAAAACCCTTCTAGAAACTCCCCTCCCTCACATAACACCTCCCCACACCATACCCTACACCTCACCCCTAATCCCTAGATGGTATGGCCGGCCACCCCCCTTGGGGTTATTTTGTGCCAATGTGGTGCACTTACCACCTCCCATTCCCTCCTATAAATACCCCCTCCTTCTCCTCCTTCTCTCATTTTAGAAAACAAAAGAAAGAAAGAAGAAAGAAAGAAAGGAAAGAAAAAAGAAAGAGAGAAAGTCTCATACTAACAAGTGAGTTCTTCTTGTAGGTTTAGTGGAGATTTCTAAAAGCTAGGGGAAGGAGAAGTTTTACTAGCTAGTTCTTCCATCAAAGAAAGAAACAAGGTGGGGGTTCTCCATTTGATTGTTTGATTGTTTGTTTGTTTGTTTGGTTGTTTGTTTTGATTGACTTCTTCTTCTTATCTTCTTGTTTTGTTTTTTTGGTTGATGGGTGTGTTGTGGTTATTGTGAATAATGAATAAAAGAAAGAAAGTGGTAGTAGTACCTACTAAAATACATAAAGATCAAACCTTTATGATTATAGTTGTTGTTTATGTATGTTGTTGGACTAAAAAGGCATATGGCATATGACTTGAACATATAACCGATTGTTGGTTGTAGGACTTGTAGGATTTAGTATACATAAAGCATATGAATATTTTACAACCATTGTGGGTTGTAGGACTTTGATTAAACATTGGACTAATAATAATAAGTGTATGTTTATTGTAATAAAAAGGTCCTTTTGTTAACCACTAGTTGTAGAAAATTAAAAAGATCTTTCTTTTTTTACTAAACTCTAGTTGTAGATTAAAAAGATCTTCTCTTTTTAATAATCACTAGTTGTAGATAAAAAGGATATTCTCTTTTTATTAATCACTAGTTGTAGATTAAAAAGATCTTTTCTTTTATTGATCACTAGTTGTAGCTATTAAAAAGATCTTTCTTTTAATCACTAGTTGTAGAAATATTAAAAAGATCTTTCCTTTTAAATCACAAGTTGTAGAAATAAATGAAAAAGATATTTTCTTTCATACTCACTAGTTGTAAAGTAAAGTAAAATAAAAATGATCTTTCTTTTATCACTAGAAATAATAAAGACTAGTAAGTAACTAAGTAGTAGCATATTAATTTAATAAAGTAGTAATAGCATGTTGATTAATAAGGTAGTAGTAGTAGTAGTAGTAAAATGTTGTAGGATCACTTCTAAAAATATTTAGAAGCAATATTCATGCATCAAATGTTGTAGGATCACTTCTAAAAATCCTACCATGCTTAGACTACTTTGTTTATGCTTAAGAAGTTGTAGGATTAATTCTAAAAATCCTACCATGCTTAGACTACCTTGTTTATGCTTAAAGAGTTGTAGGATTAATTCTAAAAATCCTACCATGCTTAGACTACTTTGTTTATGCTTAAGGAGTTGTAGGATTAATTCTAAAAATCCTACCATGCTTAGACTACTTTGTTTATGCTTAAGGAGTTGTAGGATTAATTCTAAAAATCCTACCATGCTTAGACTACTTTGTTTATGCTTAAGGAGTTGTAGGATTAATTCTAAAAATCCTACCATGCTTAGACTACTTTGTTTATGCTTAAGAAGTTGTAGGATTAATTCTAAAATTCCTACCATGTTTAGATTAGTCTAATTCATGTTAGAATGTTGTAGGACTTTTCCTAAAAATATCCTACCATGCTTTCATGCTTAGTCAGTTGTAAGATTGTTTCTAAAAATATCCTATCATGCTTTTATACTTGAGATGTTGTAGGATTGTTCCTAAAAATATCCTATCATGCTTTATGGTTAGAATATTGTAGGATTGTTTCTAAAAATATCCTACTATGCTCTATGTTTAGAATGTTGTAGGATTGTTACTAAAAATATCCTACCACGCTTTATGTTTAGAATGATTGTAGGACACAATCTAAGAGTTTCTTACCATGCTTAGATTATTCTATTTATGCTTAGAATGTTGTAGGATGCAATCTAAGAGTTTCCTACCATGCTTGGATTAATTTCATTATGCTTAGGATGTTGTAGGATCCATAATAAAATTACTTACCGTGTTAGTTTAATTGTAGGTATGTAATATACCATGCTAGTTAATTGTAGGTATGTGATATACCATGCTAAGTCAAATTGTAGATAAGTGACATACCATGCTAGTTTTATCTATGCCATGCTAGCTTAATTACAAGTAAGTGGTTTACCATGCTAGTTTGATTATAAGTATGTGATATACCATGTTAGCTTAATTGTAGGTAAGTGATATACCATGCTAGTTTAATTGTAGGTATGTGATATACCATGTTAGTTTAATTATAGATATGCCATGCTAGTTTAACTACAAGTAAGTTGTATGCCATGCTAACTTAATTGTAAGTAAGTTGTATGTCATGCTAGTTTAGATTGTGAGTAAGTTGTATACTATGCTAGGTTATATGAACACTCATGTTTACATGGTACCCATGCTTAGATAAGTATTGTTCATGCTATGTTAGTGGATGAGCATGATTCATGCTAAGTAAGTAGGTATCGTGCTAATTATTGATCATGTTAAGTTAATGACATCCATACTATGATATTCATGCTTAGAGTAAAGGAACTACCTATGGTTAGTCGTAGTGACTTTATGTTGTGTTCTATACCATGCTAAAGTTCAAATACTTGCTTAGAATGTTGTAGGAGTAGTGTTAGAACTACCTACTATGTCTTGGAATGTTGCTTGTTCATACTAGTTGGGTTGTGGTGATTAGTCATGATAAGTAGTAAGCTTTCATGATCAATTTGTAACCTACGCTTGACTATAGTGGAATTCATGTCTAGGTCGTAAGTGATTTTCATGCTTGAGCTCGATGTAAGCATAAGCATTAATCACATTCATACATAGGAGTATCATGGTGGTTGAGTTATATGATTAGATTGTCGTAGGAAGATGCTTGCAATTGTGTGCCGTACTTAAGGCGCTATAGGTTGAAGTAATAGGGATTAGGAAGACCACTAATGATAGCTAGTCCGATAAAGGCTGTTATGTCGCCTTCGGATTCTTCCATAGTAGAACACCGATCATAGACTATTGGTAGAATCCTCTGTTGCTTCTAATAATAGATGACCAAGTTTGTTAGTAAGCACGTTTGGTTGCTTCTAGGATTGATTACCTGTATGGTTGTTTGCATATGGTTGTGCTCGTACGTGGCTCGACTGGCCCGTATGTAGCTGTGGGTCTCATACGTAGCTTAGTTGGCTCGTATGTAGGTTGTTGTCTCGTACGCGGCCCGACCGGCCCGTGCGTAGCTGTTGGTCTCATACGCGGCTTATTTGGCTGGTATGTACGTGGTTATCTCCTACGAGGCCCGCCTGGCTCGTAGGTAGTTGTTGTTTCATACGTAGCTTATTGGCTCGTATGGGGTTGTTACTCGTGTATAGCTTGTTAGCTAGTACACAGTTCGTTGTGCTCGTCTAGGGTGATATTACCACCCTAAGGGCTATCGACCATCAAGACATATGATTTCTTACCCTAAGGAACTGTGGAGGAGTCACTCCTTGTGTACCGTCGAATCTTAACCAGGGTAGGTTAATCGAGGACCGGAGTATAGACGAAATCCATGTCTAGGGTAGCGGCATGCGTGTATATTCGCACGGCCAAAGTCTTGGATCGATGAGCCACGAACCGGATCCTGAGGGGTTCTGGTAAGTCTAGGTTGAGCAGCCTAGTAGTGTTGTCTTGCGAAGCCTAATTTAAGGCCTAGCATGTTATGTTTATAATGTTATCGTCCCTAGGATCGTCGAGTCAGGGACATCATTAGGGTAGTGACTTATGAAGGTCATTTTGCTCAGACCCTTGCCGAAGAGAGAGGAGTTGGTTGTAGGGGGCACCTTACGACCAACTTGTCCCTTGAGGCAGGCCTTAGGTGGTGATAGTGGGTTGTACCTTCCCGTCAAAGGGATACGTACGGTGCCGTCTCACAAGTTGAGGACACGGGTTGCGTATCTCGCTCTGTTAATTCCTGAAATACCATGGCTGGGGTGCCACAGGATGCATGGTGCAGTCCTGCGCTTGCTAGACCCCAGAGGGTGCCACAGGGTAGGCTTCGCGCTGTCCTGCGCTTGCGAAACCCTATAGTTTGATTTTGGAACGATGCCCGATATACTGGGATCGAGTGAGGTCCGGCTTGCCGGGTAGTAGTGGAAAACGGAGACACCATAAGCAGACTGCATAGGGGGACTTGACCCCTTCTGCAACCTCACAGAGTCATGGAGTATTGTCAGGAACAGGTTGTGTACAATTAGAATGCGTAACGCGGGTTCAAATCCCTATATTTGGATAAACGGCTTGAGATGGGGTCGCATGTAGTATGGGATGCATGTTGACTCCGGAGACTTGCTGACTTTAGAGTAGGAAGCATCCTAGTTCTACCTTCCTGTCAAAGGGATACGTACGGTGCTATCTCCCAAGTTGAGGACACGGGTTGCGTATCTCGTGCTGTTAATTCCTGAAGTACCGTGGCTGGGGTGCCACAGGATGCATTGTGCAGTCCTGCGCTTGCGAAACCCCAGAGGGTGCCACAGGGAAGTCTTCGCGCTACCCTGCGCTTGCGAAACCCTATGGTTTGATTTTGGAACGATGCCCGATATACTGGGATCGAGTGAGGTCCGGCTTGCCGGGTAGTAGTGGAAAACGGAGACACCATAAGCAGACTGCATAGGGGGACTTGACCCCTTCTGCAACCTCACAGAGTCATGGAGTATTGTCAGGAACAGGTTGTGTATAATTAAAATTCATAATGCGAGAAACGGTTTGAGATGGGTCACATGCAGTATGGGATGCATGTTGATTTTGGGGACTTGCCGTCATTAGAATAGGAGTATCCTAGTTCTATTTAAATATCGCGTTAGAGTCTAGTCATAGCACTCACGAACACTTAAACTACACCAACACCATTGCTATATTTTGTATATTGTTTGGGAGATTCGCTGCTATATGATCAGCCTTTAAGCGTCAGTGAATACTGACGTCCCCACTTCCATAGGTACTGGATCGCCGAAGTACAAAGGCGAGATTCAGGAGGACTCAAGGCAAGGAAAGCAAGGAGTCACTGTTATGTTTAGTTCCGCTACAGTATATGTATTGGTTATCTATTAGTTGAGAAGTACTCAAGTGAGAGTTACCAAGTGTTGTTCTTCATTCCTTGTACTCTGATGTAAATTGTTGAAGGTTGTAATACTTGGGTTTGTAAAGGCATTATTGTAACTCTATTGTAATGTATTGCAATTGTATAATGTTCAGACTTGTAATACTTTGGGTATTGAATAAAAAGTTTTAAATTCTCCTATTTTTTCTGTGTATTGTGACTAATTGAAGAAAAGATCTTGGCTCGTGACACGGTTTCCCAGTATATGGAAATCGGGGCGCTACACCTACCATGTTTAGATTCACTCATTCATGCTTAGAATATTGTAGGATGCAATCTAAGAGTTTCCTACCATGTTTAGATTCACTCATTCATGCTTAGAATGTTGTAGGAAGCAATCTAAGAGTTTTCTACCATGTTTAGATTAATTGTGCCTAGAATGTTGTAGGATCTATGATAAAATTACTTACCATGTTAGAAGTATATATACATATATACTTAGGAATGTTGAATGTTCATACTAGTAGTTACCCATGTTTAGTAAAACATTCATGTTTAGTAGTTATTTATGCTTAATAAAGATTCATGCTTGGATGATAGTAGAAAAGTTGCATACCATGCTAGTTTAATTGTAGGTATGTGATATACCATGTTAGCTTAATTGTAGGTAAGTGATATACCATGCTAGTTTAATTGTAGGTATGTGATATACCATGTTAGTTTAATTATAGATATGCCATGCTAGCTTAACTACAAGTAAGTTGTATGCCATGCTAGCTTAATTGTAAGTAAGTTGTATGTCATGCTAGTTTAGATTGTGAGTAAGTTGCATACCATGCTAGGTTATATGAATACTCATGTTTACATGGTACCCATGCTTAGATAAGTGGTTGTTCATGCTATGTTAGTAGATGATCATGATTCATGCTAAGTAAGTAGGTATCATGCTAATTATTGATCATGTTAAGTTAATGACATCCAAACTATGATATTCATGCTTAGAGTAAAGGAACTACCCATGGTTAGTTGTAGTGACTTTATGTTGTGTTCTATACCATGCTAAAGTTCAAATACTTGCTTAAAATATTGTAGGAGTAATGTTAGAATACCTACCATGCCTTGGAACGTTGGGTGTTATATTAGTTATCTATCCATGCTTGGGTTATGGTGATTAGTCAAGATAAGTAGTAAGCTTTCACGCTCGCTTGACTATAGTGGACTTCATGTCTAGGTCGTAGTGATTTTTATGCTTAAAGCTCGATGTAAGCACAAGCGGAATCATATTCATACTTAGGAGTGTGATGGTGAGTAGTTCTGTTTTGTAATTGGATTACCATAGGAAGATGCTTACGAGTGTATGTCATGCTTAAGGTATTATAGGTCGAAGTAATAAGGATTGGGAAGACCACTAGTAATAGTTAGTTGATAAAGGCCGTTTCGTCGCCTTCGGTTCTTCCTTAGTAGAATACCGATCATAGACTACTGGTAGATTCTTCTGTTGCTTCTAATAATAGAAGATTAAGTTTGCTAGTAAGCACATTTGGTTGCTTTTAAGATTGATTACCTGTATGGTTGTTTGCATATGGTTGTGCTCGTACGTGGCTCGACTAGCCCGTATGTAGCTGTGGGTCTCATACGTAGCTTAGTTGGCTCGTATGTAGGTTGTTGTCTCGTACGCAGCTCGACTGGCCCGTGCGTAGCTGTTGGTCTCATACGCGGCTTAATTGGCTGGTATGTACGTGGTTATCTCCTACGGCGCCCGCCTGGCTCGTAGGAAGTTATTGTTCCATACGTAGTTTAATTGACTCGTATGTGGTTGTTACTTGTGTATAGCTTGTTAGCTAGTACACAGTTCATTGTGCTCGTTTAGGGTGAGATTACCACCCTAAGGGCTATCGACCATCAAGACATATGTTTTCTTACCCTAAGGAACTGTGGAGGAGTCACTCCTTGTGTACCGTCAAATCTTAACCAGGGTAGGTTAATCGAGGACCGGAGTATAGACAGAATCCAAGTCTAGGGTAGCGGCATGCGTGTATATTCGATGAGCCACGAACCGGATCCTGAGGGATTCTGGTAAGTCTAGGTTGAGCAGCCTAGTAGAGTTGTCTTGCGAAGCCTAAATTAAAGGCCTAGCAGGTTGTGTTTATAACATTGTCATCCCTAGGATTGTTCGAGTCAGGGACATCATTAGGATAGTGACTTACCAGGACTATTTTACTTAAAGCCTTTTGCCGGGAGAGAGGAGTCAGTTGTAGGGAGCCCCTTACACTAACTCGTCCCTTGAGGCAGATCATAGGTGGTGTATTGGGTTGTACCTTCCCGTCAAAGGAATACGCACGGTGCCGTCTCACAAGTTGAGGACACGGGTTGCGTATCTCGCTCTGTTAATTCCTGAAATACCGTGGCTGGGGTGCCACAGGATGCATGGTGCAGTCCTGCGCTTGCTAGACCCCAGAGGGTACCACAGGGTAGGCTTCGAGCTATCCTGCGCTTGCGAAACTCTATAGTTTGATTTTGGAACGATGCCCGAGATACTGGGATCGAGTGAGGTCCGGCATGCCGGGTAGTAGTGGAAAACGGAGACACCATAAGCAGACTGCATGGGGGGGACTTGACCCCTTCTGCAACCTCACAGAGTCATGGAGTATTGTCAGGAATAGGTTGTGTACAATTAGAATGTATAGCGTGGGTTCAATCCCTATATATGGAGAAACGGCTCGAGATGGGGTCGCATGTAGTATGGGCTGCATGTTGCTTCGGAGACTTGCTGACATTAGAATAGGAAGCGTCCTAATTCTATTTAAATATCGCATTAGAGTCTAGTCTTAGCACTCACGAACACTTAAACTACACCCACACCATTGCTATATTTTGTATATTGTTTGGGAGATTCTCTGCTATATGATCAGCCTTTAAGCGTCAGTGAATACTGACGTCCCACTTCCATAGGTACTGGATCGCCGAAGTACGTACAAAGGCAAAATTCAGGAGGACTCAAGGCAAGGAAAGTAAGGAGTCAGTGTTATGTTTAGTTCCGCTGCAGTATATGTATTGATTATGTATTAGTTGAGAAATACTCTGATGTAAGATGTTGAGGGTTGTAATACTTAGAAATGTAAAGGTAATATTGTAACTCTACTGTAAGGTATTACAGTTGTACAATATTCAGACTTGTAACACTTTGTGTATTGAATAAAAAGTTTTAAATTCTCCTGTTTTTCTGTGTATTGTGACTAATTGAAGAAAAGGTCTTGGCTCGTGTCACGGTTTTCCGGTATTGGAAATCGGGGCGCTACAGAGTGGTATCAAAGCTAGCTTCAATTTATAGTCCAACACAGTAGGAAAATTTAAACTTAGATGCCTTTAGGAGATTGGGTTTTAGCTAGTTGTAGATAATTATAACTCATATTGTTGTTCTTTCAACTTATGTTTTATAATATTTCTATATCGATGCTAATTTCTGTATCCACTCCTCGCAGGATGACGGACAGATCAGTTCCCACGGGGAGTGGGTGGGGTCAGGGGAGAGGTGATAGAGATAGACTCGGACACCGAGCCTATCCTGGAGGAGACTCAGCCACCCGTGGAGGCCGGGTTGGCCAGCGGGGCCCTTGCAACTGCCACAGCCGGGGCTTTTCCTTTCGGGGGTCAGGCCCCAGTACCGCCACCTCCCCAGCTTACCCCCGTCGAGGAGGCCTTCCAGCAGGTCTTCGAAGACATCTCTACGCTGACCTGGTCTCACGTCCATCTAGAGAACAGGATGGACTCAGGCAAGTTCGTCAACTATCACCATGCAAGGGAGGTAGAAAGGCTGAGGAGTGCCAACGCAAGGGCTCAACGCCGAATGGTGATCCAAAACCGTGCCTACAGGGCACAGTTTGAGCGCTTGGAGCGCCGGTGCGCAGACCTTCAGGTTCAGATTGCACAGCTGCTGGCACTGATGACCGGACAGGACCCACCTAAGGGCGCCAGCAGTACCGACTAGGCGGTCGGGTACTTAGGAGTTGTTTTGATATTTTGTGATTTTGGCCCCTACATGTGTGATGTATAGATAAGGGAGGATGTCACTTAGGAAAAAAATGTGACACTTGTAACCAAGTAGGTTTAGATAGACCGTTTTATTATTTTGTGATCTTGACTCCTACTCCTGTAATATATAGGTAGGAAAGTCATTACTTAGTAAGAGATGACATTTTGTAAACCAGTAGGTTTATGTATATATAAGTGTAACCCTTTGGATGGATGTTCAAAGAAAAATTTCGGTTCATCTCTTGTTCTCCGACCATGTTATTTCGTATTTGTCGATTCATTCTCCTAACTTAAAGTAGTTCTGAGGACAGAACTATTCTAAGGAGGGAGTAATGTAATATCCCAGACGGATATTAACTCATAGAAATTACTATTTTATTATTATTTTATTTTAATTCCAAAATCAGATCATTTTGGTGATTTTTCGCCGGGTTGCCCACAAACAGTGCGTACGCGCATCTATCGGTCGGTGCGCATCCGAAGCGCATCAAATTGATAGCGCGAGCCTCCGAATTAATAATAAAATTTATTTTATTATTATTTTCAAAGTTAAACTATTTTATGGGAATTTTATAAGGATTTTATAAGGAATATTTTTATACAGATACATGTACACATACATACAATTGTATGGTACTTAGTGCATTATACCTAGTATGTAGTATGTACTCAAAGAACAATGTACTTACTCTTGTCATGGCAACTTAATAAGATAATTAGGCTTTGATTAGGAGGTTTAAAAGAAGGTTTGTATGCATAAGAGAAGAACTAAAGCCTTCTAGAAACCTTATCCTTCCACCTCACCACCCTACACCATACCCCTCCCCCCCTAGGGTATGGCCGGCCACCCCCTCCTTGGGGTTCTTGTGCAATGTGGTGCACTTACCACCTCCCATTCCCTCCTATAAACACCCCCTCATTCTCCTCCTTCTCTCATTTTAGAAAACAAAAGATCAAAAAGATAGAAAGAAAGAAAGGAAAAGAAAGAGAGGTCTCATACTAACAAAAGAGAGTTTTTATTGTAGGGTTCTTAGGAGTTCTAAAAAGCTAGGGGAAGGAGAAGGTAGCAAGCTAGTCCTTCCAAAAAAAAGGCTAAGGTGGGGGTTTCTTCACGCTTCTTTGGTTGTTTGTTTGTTTGTTTGTTTGTTTGTTTGTTTGTTGTTTGACTTCTCCTTCTACCTTCTTGTTTTGTTTTGTTTTTTTTGGGTTTGTTCTTGTGAATGAGTGTGTTGTATGTTGTGGTAAATAAAAGAAAGAAAGTAATAATAGTGACTACTAACATATAAAGATCACATCTTTGGTATTGTAGTTGTTGTTTTGTATGTTATTGGACTAAAAATTCACATATGGCATATGATCTTGAACATACAACCGATTGGAGGTTGTAGGACTTGTAGGACTTAATACACATAAGCATATGAACATTTTACGACCATTGTGGGTTGTAGGACCTTGATTGAACATTGGACTAATAATAATAAGTATATGTTTATTGTAATAAAAAGATCTTTTTGTTAACCACTAGTTGTAGAAAATTAAAAAGATCTTTCTTTTTTTACTAAACACTAGTTGTAGATTAAAAAGATCTTCTCTTTTTATTAATCACTAGTTGTAGCTATTAAAAAGATCTTTTCTTTTAATCACTAGTTGTAGAAATAAAAAAAAAGATCTTTTCTTTCATATTTACTAGTTGTAGAGTAAAGTAAAATAAAAATGATCTTTTCTTTTATCACTAGTAATAATAAAGACTAGTAAGCAACTAAGTAATAGCATGCTAAAATATAAAGTAGTAGTATGTGATTAAATGAGGTAGTAGTAGCATGTTGATTAAATAAAGTAGTAATAGTATGTTGATTAATAAGGTAGTAGTAGTATGGTTGGTTAAATAAAGTAGTAGTATGTTGATTAAAGGAAGAAGTGGTAGTAAGTAATTATAGATGTCCATAAAGTAGTAGTAGTAGTAAGTTGTATGTTGTGTTCTTGATAAGAATGAAGTAGTAGTAGTAGTAGATAATTGTGTGTTATGTTTTGATTAAAATAGGAGTAGTAGTAGTAGTAAAATGTTGTAGGACCACTTCTAAAAATATTTAGAAGCAATATTCATGCTTCAAATGTTGTAGGATCACTCCTAAAAATATTTAGAAGCAATATTCATGCTTCAAATATTGTAGGATCACTTCTAAAAATGTTTAGAAGCAATACCCATGCTTCAAATGTTGTAGGATCACTCCTAAAAATATTTAGAAGCAATATTCATACTTCAAATGTTGTAGGATACTCTAAAATTAGAAGCAATATTCATGCTTCAAATGTTGTAGGATCACTCCTAAAAATATTTAGAAGCAATATTCATGCTTCAAATGTTGTAGGATCACTTCTAAAAATGTTTAGAAGCAATACCCATGCTTCAAATGTTGTAGGATGCCTAATAAAAATATCCTACCATGTTTTTATGCTTAATTAGTTGTAGGATGTTTTCTAAAAATATCCTATCATGCTATTTCATGTTAGAATGTTGTAGGACTTTTTCTAAAAATATCCTACCATGTTTTCATGCTTAGTTAGTTGTAGGATTTCTTCAAAAAAAAATATCCTACCATGTTCCATGCTTAGTTAGTTGTAGGATTTCTTCTATAAATATCCTATCATGTTTAGAATGTTGTAGGATGTTTTATAAAAATATCCTATCATGCTTTATGTTTAGAATGTTGTAGGTTGTTTTATAAAAAAATATCCTATCATGCTTTATGTTTAGAATGTTGTAGGATGTTTTATAAAATTATCCTATCATGCTTTATGTTTAGAATGTTGTAGGATGTTTTATAAAAATATCCCATCATGCTTTATGTTTAGAATGTTGTAGGATTATTTCTAAAAATATCCTATCATGCTTTATTCACTCTAAAAATATCTAGCATACTTAATGATGTTTAGAATGTTGGAGGAGAAATTCTAAAATTGCCTATCATATGTAGGAATGACATATATGTTGTAGGTTTCTTTCTAAGATTACCCATCATATTTTTATGCTTAAAATGTTGTAGTATGCTTCCTAAAATTTCCCATCATGTTTTAGGAATGCTATTTCATGTTAGAATGTTGTAGGACAAATTCTAAAGTTCCTACCATGTTTAGATTAGCCTATTTATGCTTAGGATGTTGTAGGATTAATTCTAAAATTCCTCCCATGCTTAGTGATATGGCTAAAAATGGGGTTAAATCGGAACCGTCAAGATTGGGCACGAATCTTGAAGCTCGGGGGTAAAAAGGTAATTTCACATACAAGCGGATCCAAAGCGGGTACTGAATCTCCTTCTCACAGATCCAATAACCCGCAAATGGATCCACACCTATTGGGTACGGGTTCCGACCCGAGACGAACCCAAACCAAAAAGAGACAAATCAGGATCCATGATTTGGCCAAGTCAATGGCCTTGATTTGCTCTCACCGGGAATCAAGGAAAGATCTCCTAAAACAGACTGAGGATTTTGCTCCCTGCTGTTACACAGAAGATCAGACCCTTAACGGTTCCCCTGGCGACTATAAATAGGACCCCTCTACCACCATGACCAGGTTAATCACTTTTTCACCACTTTAAGCTCTTTCTTAATCTCTTCTGATTACTGACAAGAGCGTCGGAGGGTGCGTCGCCGGAATCAACCCCGGTGTTTCGCACTTCCTTGCAGGTTGCACCAGGAGCAAGAAGGCTGAGTCAACTGTTCAGGTTTTTCTCGGACTCACAAATTCTATCTGTTTAGCCCCCACACCGAAATCAGCGGTAACAGATTGGTGCCGTCTGTAGGGAAAAACCACACGAACAGCCTCAGCTTCTTCCTCGTCGTCCTCTGCAGCCATGCCTCCGAAGAAGGTCAGATCTAGAGGGTCGAACCGTGTGGCCAACACCGCCGACCCTACGGAGGAAGCACCTGTCAATCCTATTCCACAGTCCGATCTTCCTCCACCGGCCCAGCAGGTCCCACCTCCTCATCCCAAGCGGCAACCCAACAATGGCCCTTCCGGCCATAATGCTCGGAAACAGAAGCAGCCCCTCAATCCGGAGCATGTTTCGGCCCATAATGGATCCTCGGACTCAATGGCTTCTCATCATCCCGACCTCCGCATCACACTCCTGAACCGCCAGAAGGAAGACGACCTCCGCACCCACCTTGACGAGAGGCGGGCCCGAGAGGGAGCCTCCCGCCAGCGTCAGGGTGAGCGGTCCCCTCGTCGCCGAGATGGCAGAAGGTCCCCGGACCGCAAAGGCCGAGCGGCGTCCCCCGAGCGCCGAAGGAGGAGGCCGCATTCCCCCAGGGGATCGGCGTCATCCGAGGGACCGAGAGGTGCCTATCAGTCGGGCCGAATTCCTCCAATTTCAGGAGACCGTTCTGCAGGCTCTCAACCTTCGGCAGAACGTCCAGAATGCTCAGAGGGCTCCGACGCCCCCGAGGGACCCCAGTCCTCGCCGTCGAACCCGAAGTCCTTCCCCGGCTCCCAGCCGCCAGCGGCAGCAATATAGTCCTCGCCGATCCCAGGACTACCGGCGCTAGAGTTCGCGCTCCCCCTCCTATGAAGAGGGGTCCGGGGGGTCATACGATTACCAGCGAAGGGACGACGCCCTCATCTGCCGTATCCATGAGGTGGAAAGGCGTATCGACCGCATGGACAGGGAGGAGGAGTCCCGAGCAGGAACCTTCCATCCCAGCCGACCCCCTTCTCACGGTCGATCATGGAGGCCCACATACTGAGGAGTTTCAAACTGCCACAGTTTGAAACATACTCAGGGGAATCCGACCCGGTCGATCACGTCGAAAGCTTCAAGACCCTGATGCTGATCCATCAAGCTTCCGACGCGGTGCTCTGCAGGACCTTCCCTGCCACCCTCAAGGGGTCAGCTCGGGAATGGTATTCCAGGCTCGTCCCCTCCTCCATCTTTTCGTTCGAGCAGTTTGAAACACTGTTCATTACTCACTTCGTGAGTAGCAGGCGAGCCGAGAAGACAAGTCTTTCCCTGCTGAACCTGCGACAGGAAAGGGAAGAGAATCTACGGGACTATGTGAAGAGATTCACCGCAGAGGTCAAGTCTATCGCCTCCTTAGACCAGTCCGTGGCCACCGTGGCGTTCCAGTCGAACGTCCTCAACGCCAACCTCCGATCGTCCCTAGCCAAGAAGCCCCCGCATGACTTCGCCGACCTCCTCCTGAGGTGCGAGAAGTACATCCGAGCAGAGGAGGCTGAAGCCCTTCCGAGCTTCGGAGGGCCCTCCGCAGGGTCGAAGAGGAAGGCGACGGGGGAAGAGGGGTCTAAGAAAGCTCAGAAGGACAATGGCGGTCAGCGCCGCCCTCCCCCCAGGTTCGAGAAGTTCACTCCCCTCACCACTAATGTCTCTACTATCCTAATGGAGGTGGAGAAGGAGGGGGTCATCCCTCCAGCTCCGAGGATGCACACCCCAGCGAAGAGGAGGAACAAAGATAAGTGGTGTCGTTACCACCGAGACCACGGCCACGACACGAATGATTGCCGGGCTTTGAGAGATGAGATTGAAGCCCTCATCCGGAGGGGGCAGTTGGCCAAGTTCGTGAAGGCTAACGACCGGACGGATCGCAGCTCTCCTCCGCCTCGGGGGGCTAACAAGCGCTCCGAGCGGCGCGAGGAAACACCCGAGTTCGAGGAGGAACGGGTTCTGCACCTGATCCACGGAGGTCCTGGGGGGCTCCTCTAATTCCTCCCGGAAGGCCTTCGTCCGAGAGGTCAACTCGGTCCACAGTGCCCCTCCCCCCAAAGGTCTCGGCGTCCCTGTGTCTTTCTCCGATGCCGACCTCGAAGGGGTCCGAACCCCACACTACGATGCCCTTGTCATCGACCTCTGCATGGCCAACTTCAAGGTGCAGAGGATTTTAGTAGACAATGGGAGTTCGGTCAATATCCTCTTCCTCTCGGCCTTCCGAGGCCTGCAGCTTTCCCGGGACCGTCTCAAGCCGGCCAGTTACACACTCCACGGGTTCACAGGGGTCCCGGTAACCGTCGAGGGGGTGATAACCCTAAACGTTACTGCGGGAAGCACCCCTACTACCCGGACCGAGCCGATGGACTTCATGGTCGTCGACGTCCCGGCAGCATACAATGTCATTCTAGGCCGTCCCGGCCTGGCCGCCCTAGAAGCTGTCCCCTCGGCGTATCATTTGAAAATGAAGTTCCCCACTCGGTCGGGAGTAGGGGAGGTCAGGGGAAGCCAAGAAACAGCCCGGAAGTGCTACATGACTTCCACCGGGGGACCAGTGCTCTCGCTCGAGACACTAGAAATCCCCGAGCTAAAAGCTCGGCCAACGTCCGAGCCGGCGGACGAGTTAGAAGAAGTGCTCTTCTCGGACGAGGACCCGAGCCGGAAATTCCTCATCAGCAAGTCCTTGCCGACCGCACTGTGCTCGGACCTGATTCAATGCATCCGGGATAACCGCGACTTGTTCGCTTGGTCGGCCGTGGACATGCCCGGCATTTCCGAGGAGCTGCTCGTCCATCGCCTAAATGTCGAACCGGGGTGCAAACCGGTTCAGCAGAAGAGGCGAAAGTTCGCTCCCGAGCGACAACAGGCCATCAAGGAGGAGGTTGATAAACTTCTGAAGGCCAAGTTCATACAGGAGGTAAATTACCCCGAGTGGCTGTCGAATGTTGTAATGGTCAAGAAGTCCAATGGCTCGTAGAGGATATATATTGACTTCACCAACCTAAACAAGGCGTGTCCGAAGGATCCATTCCCTCTCCCGAACATCGACACCCTTATTGATGCCACCTCGGGCCATGAGCTCCTCAGCTTCATGGACGCCTTCTCGGGGTACAATCAAATCCGAATGTTCCCCCCGGACATTCCGAAGACCTCCTTCGTCATCAACCAAGGCCTCTACTGCTACCGGGTCATGCCGTTCGGCTTGAAGAACGCGGGCGCCACCTATCAGCGCCTCGTCAATAAGGTTTTCCAAAACCAGATAGGCCGGAATATGGAGGTGTACGTTGATGATATGCTTGTCAAGAGCGTCCGAGGCTCAGATCACGTGGCCGACCTCCAGGAGGCCTTCGGCGTGTTGAGAAGGCACAGCATGCGGCTAAACCCGAACAAGTGTGCGTTCGGGGTCTCCTCGGGAAAATTCCACGGCTTTATGGTAAGCCAACGAGGGATCGAAGCTAATCCCAAGAAGATTAAGGCCATATTAGACATGGCCCCGCCTCGGAACATCAAGGAGGTGCAGAAGCTTACCGGTCGGCTCGCCGCTATCGGTCGGTTCCTCTCGAAGTCGGGGGAAAAATGCCTCCCCTTCTTCAAAGCACTCAGGGGGGCTAAGGGTTTTGAATGGGGCCAGCCACAACAGGAGTCGTTCGACCAGCTGAAGGCCTACATAGTGAACCCCCCTCTGCTCAGCAAACCGGTCCCGGGCGAGACTCTCTTCGTCTACTTGGCTGCTTCCGAGCAAACCTTGAGCGCTGTCTTGGTAAGAGAAGAGGACCGAACCCAAAGGCCGATCTACTACGTGAGCAAGGTGCTTAGGGACGCCGAACTTCGCTATCCGAAGATAGAGAAGATGGCCTACGCCCTAGTCACTGCGGCGAGAAAGCTTCGGCCATACTTTCAGTCCCATTCGATCGTCGTCCTCACCGACCAACCCCTAAAACAGATCCTCTACAAGCCTGAGACCTCGGGCCGGCTGATGAAGTGGTCCATAGATCTGAGCCAGCATGACATCTCTTACCAGCCTCGGACAGTAATTAAGGTGCAGGCACTCGCCGACTTCATCGTAGAGTCCACTATTCCTAAGGTCGGCCACGTCCCGAATGGACCCCCCATTTGGACAGTATTCGTGACGATCCTCATGTAATGAAGGAAGCGGCGCCGACATCATTCTGAATGGCCCTGACGACTTTGTCCTCCAGTACGCGATACGCATGGACTTCAAGGCCTCGAACAACGAGGCAGAGTACGAGGCACTCATTGCTGGCCTCGGCTTGCGCGAAGTGCTGGGGCGCAGCGCCTCCAAATCCACAGCGATTCCCAGCTCGTCGTAAATCAGGTCTTGGGCGAGTACGAGGCCCGAGACGAGCGGATGGCGAAGTACCTCGCCAGGGTTCGGGCCCTCATGAACCATTTCGAGGAAGCGCTCATCCAGCGGGTCCCTCGTGAAGAGAACTCACAGGCCGACGCCCTCTCCAAATTGGCCTCATCCTCATTGCAAGGTCTCGAACAGACCATACTGATCGATGTCCTCTCCAAGCCGAGCTTCGAAGACGAGACCCCTGCGTCGGTGGAATCATTGCCGGTCATGCTACAAGACAATTGGATGAAGCCACTGGTAGAATTCTTAAGGGACGGGGTTCTACCCTCGGATCCCAAGGAAGCACGCCGAGTCAGGACTCGGGCCGAGCGCTATGTCTTGATCGAGGGTATCCTATACAAACGCTCTTTCTCTCAAATAGACGGCCGACCGTACCTAAGGTGCCTCTCTCCGGATCAGGCCGAATATGCCCTACAAGAGCTCCACGAAGGCGTCGGAGGGGCGCACTCGGGGTTTAGGTCCTTGGCCCGAAAAGCTTTGAATTATGGGTACTTCTGGCCGACCCTCCTTCAAGACGCCGAACGACACGTTCGGCAATGCAGCTCCTGTCAGAGACACTCTCGCATCCGACGCCTCCTTCAGGCCAACCTCGCCTCCCTATCAAGTCCCATCCCCTTCGCAATGTGGGGCATGGACTTACTAGGGCCCTTCCCTCCGGCTCCGGGTCAGTTCAGGTTCTTGGTCGTAGCCATTGACTACTTCTCGAAGTGGGTCGAGGCGGAGCCCCTCGCCACTATAACCGAGAACAAAGTGGTACAGTTCTTCTGGAAGAGCATCATATGCAGGTTCGGCGTTCCCCGTGTCCTCGTAACGGACAACGGGACTCAGTTCACGGGCGCAGCGTTCCGAGCTCTATGCGACGACCTGGCCATTCAGCAGCGCTTCTCATCCGTCTCCCACCCTCAGTCGAACGGACAGGCAGAAAATGCTAACCGGCAGATCCTCACAGGCATCAAGAAAAGGCTCGATAAAAGTTCCAAGGGTTTATAGGTCGACCAACTCCCCAACGTCCTATGGAACTACCGCACGAGCAAGCGGACCCCCACAGGCGAGTCCCCTTTCAACCTCACCTATGGGTCCGAGGCCGTGATACCTCTTGAGGTCGGAATACCTTCCCCTCGGCTCACAGCCTATGACGAAGCACAGAATGCCAGGGACCTCAGAGCAGACTTGGACTTGATAGACGAGCTGAGGGAAAGGGCGTCGATTCGGCAGCAGATCTACCGAAGAAGAGTTGAACTGGCGTACAACAAAAAGGTCCGACCCGCCAACCTTAAGCAAGGAGATTTGGTCTTGAGAAAGCTAGCTATATCTCTCCCCAGTCAGAAGAGCAAGCTAGCTCCGAACTGGGAAGGGCCGTACAGGATCACGAAAGTTGTTCGGCCGGGAACATATCGCCTTGAAGACCTAGAGGGCAGAGAGCTTCCGAGGACCTGGAATGCCGACCACCTCCTAAAATACCAAGAAAGCACTCCGGCGCCGATCTAAGTATCAGGAGATATCGAGCCATTCCAGTCCTCCGACTTGTAACCCATTTTCAAAAATTGTACTATGTAAAACGGTTCGCCGTCGATTATTAATAAAGAAAGCTCTCGCATGTTTTTGAATTCATCCGTTTCTCTCTCCTCTTGTCAATTGCTTTTTAAATAGATGATTTCAACCGATGGTTCGGAGTCCATGTTCGGCTCGACCTCACCCCCTCGGATCGTCCCCGGACGAACCAGGGGTAGACCGTCGTTCGGAACTGCTCCCACAACCGTTGAACTACACCGATGGTTCGGAGTCCAACACTCGGCTCGACTTTACCTCCTCGGCTCACCTCCGAGCGAGCCAGGGGTAGATTGCCGTTCGGAATTGCTCCCACAACCGTTGAACTACACCGATGGTTCGGAGTCCAACACTCGGCTCGACTTTACCTCCTCGGCTCGCCTCCGAGCGAGCCAGGGGTAGATCGCCGTTCGGAATTGCTCCCACAACCGTTGAACTACACCGATGGTTCGGAGTCCAACACTCGGCTCGACTTTACCTCCTCGGTTCGCCTCCGAGCGAGCCAGGGGTAGATCGCCGTTCGGAATTGCTCCCACAACCGTTGAACTACACCGATGGTTCGGAGTCCAACACTCGGCTCGACTTTACCCCCTCGCCTCGCCTCCGAGCGAGCCAGGGGTAGATCGCCATTCGGAATTGCTTCCACAACCGTTGGACTACAACGACGGACCCGGAGTCCAACACTTGGAACCCAGTCCACCTAAGCTTGCCTCGCGGCAAACCGGGAATTGTCCGTCCCTCCGCTCAGACAGTGGAGGGACACCGAAGCTACGTTCGGCCACATAATCCGAGCTCTCCTACATAACAGCCGAAGCCCGAAGCCCTACGCCTTGGGTCAGCTACCGAGCAAGTGCCTTTCCGAGCTCGCAAATGGAGAAAACACACTTTCTCCTCAACTTTCGCGCCTGATCTCGATCAGACGGCCCAGATCTTGCCACCTGCGCTAAACGACAAGATAATGTTTTCTTGGGAACTGAGCCACCCCGAGATTCGTGCCTACTTTCAACGGCTCAGATCTCGCCGCTTGCGCTAAACGACAAGATAGCGCTTTCTTGGGGACAGAGCCGCCTAGGAAGTCGTGTTGTACCTTGTCAGACTCGCTAAGTGACGAAATACTGTTCTCGTAGGTACTCCGCTCGGTTCAACACTCTCGCCGACGGAACTAACACGCTCGGTTCAAAGACCTCGGCACGACCAACACAGATATAAGCAAAGTAAATAGGCAAAGCAATGAAAGATATTTTATTAAACAACCATGCCATAACACAAAGTACATCTTTTCATGGTTACAAAGCGTTGGGAAACAAAATACACGACGCCGACCCACTACACTTAGCCGTCATATGGAAAAATCTTCACTAGACTGTTCGGCCGACTGTTCGTCCCCTTCGGCTGGTAGCTCCCCTGCATCATTCCGGAGCTTCGCTACCACAGTCTGCAAATGTCGAATCTCCGAGAGCAAATCGTCCCGCTCGGCTATAATCTTCGACTGGTTGTGCCGAATACACTTGACCCGAAGAGCATTGCTGAACGCGGTTTGCAAATCCTCGTCCCCTTAAGCAGGGTTCAGCTCGGCGATCCTATTCTCCAGACGCTGGATCTCGGCTTCCCGTAGGTTGAGGACGGACAAAAGGTGAGCCTGCTCACTCTCAGCTCGGCATACCTCCAGCTCGACGCTCCTGGGGCTCAAAGCCGCCGTCCCTGAAGTGGCTTCGGATTCAGAGTCATCATCCGAGCCGTGCAGATCCGCATATGAATCGGCCGCCTCGAGCTGAAAAAAGGGGAAAATGAACAACAAGATTTCAATATACTTCCGAGGCACCACACTTGGAGAATTTTTCAATCATATTCAGACGTAATTGTTCCACAATACAACAAGACCGAGTCTACAACAACGTTTTACAACAAATCAGAAGCGACACGAAGCGACATAGTCAGGTTCTCTTCGGAAGGGGAACGCTTCGGTTTAAGGAAACACGAGGACGGCGAGGCCTGCCCTCCGAGCTCGATCCTAAACCAAGGAAGCGCGACCCCCCTTCGTTGCTGGCTCTAACTGCGGCGCCGACCGAGGCCCCGCTCGACGAGACGGCCGCACTGCTCTGAGCGTCGGCTGGACTCCGTTTGGTCACAGGCGAGCGTGTCGCGAGTTCGTAAAACGTAATCCCCCTCTCGCTCTCTTCACGAGTGCACGACGTACTGTGGATGTTAGCCCTCTCCGGCGCAGGCTTGAGCGACGCGACCTCTTCCTCCAGTTCAATGATTCTGTCTCTCAAAGCGTCGTCATTCGCCGTCTTCTTCAGACGAGAGGGTCTTGACGAGCCTGAGACAGTGGCACCATCGGTCGCAAGCCGTTGGAAGTGGGTAACCTCGATCCCCCTATCTATCATGATCCTTCTGAGCCTGTCGACTTCGGCCAATAGCCTCTTGCGCTCGGTCGATGCCTTCTCCAGCTCGGAAACCAGTTTCTCTTCCGCCGCCGAGCGTTCTTTCTCCGCTAATTCTAAGTGTTGGACCTCGGCCAAAAGATCATCATTCTTCTGCTCGGCGGCAGTGAGCTCCGAACGGAGCCGCTCGACTTCGCCTTCGGGACAAGGAGCTTGGGGGTACTTCCGCAGTTGCCACATCTCGCGACAGTACCTCTGCAAAGCTGCCCTCGTCTCCTCCAGCTGGCCGAGCAGGAGAAACCGCCTCTGTCGGCTGTCTAAGAGCTCACGCTTCGTTTTGGCTAGCTCCTTCCGAAGGTGTACGACCTCCGTGATCGGACCGAACTTCACCTGAAAAGCGGAGATAAATCCGATGGGACAATACACGGAAACATCTACAACTAGTTACGCACAAATCCGAGGCTCAACACTTGGACAAATTTTGGCCAAACAAAATGTTTTCATTCAAAATCGAGGTGAAAGTTTTACACAAGCGGTGGCCAGTCCGCAATGAGGCTTACAAAAATAAACAAAACGACAAAAGACTAAAAAAGACAACCGAGTCAGGGGTCGACCTTTTTGCCGCTCGGGTCCGTCGACCCCCCGGCCTTGTCCTCGCCATCGCCCTCGCCTCTGCCTTCGCTCCAACTCTCCTCCTCGGAGTCGTCCTCCTCCTCGCCCTCGGCTTCGGTCTCCCCTGGGCCTTCGACAGGTTCCGTCTCTCCCTCGGGGCTGAGCAGACCCTCGGTGATCCCTTCCTCCCCTTCCACAGGGTCGTAAAAATGGTAGGAGGACGTGTCGAAGCCTGGGTTCTTGGCGGCTACGTGGAGCAGGGCTCGACCGTAGGCATCCTCCATGTTCTGGATCATGTGCTGTGCGGCCTCCTCCTGCACGGCCTTCCTCACCTTCTTCACCTTCTTCAGGTGCTTGGCCTTGATCCTCTCCGCCCTCTTCCGAGCCTTCTCCGCTTCCGACCGGGCGTTGGCCAACTCCTACTTCAGCTCGGTTGCCTCCTTCTCCTTCGCCTCAAGTTTGGCCGCCGCGTCCTTCGACAGCTGAATGGCGTTGGCCAGCTGCTGCTCCAGCCCCTTCACTTCAGCAGCCCTCTTCGACGAGAGAAGCTGCTCGGCATCCAGCAGCTGCGTAGCCTTGACGCGCTCCGCCCTCTCCCACTCCCTCTCCTGCTCCTTGTTCGCAAACTCCTCGACCAGGAAATTAAAGTAGCAGAGGGTCTAAAAGAGAACAGCAGATTAAAATCCGAGCCCAAAGACTTAGGAAAAATTTGGATAAAGGAGAGCTCAGCCTACTTACCGACATAGTATTCCGAGCGATCTGCATCACGGCGTCCCCTGCTTGCCCGGCCTTCAGGGTCGCTTGGTCCTTTGGGGTCGGCAGGTGCCTCACCGCCTCCATGCAGATGTTGCCGTTGCCCAAGAAGCCGTCGACGTTCATCACCTGCCAGTCGGGCACGAAGATCTGCTTGTGACGCTCGGTCAGGATCTTCTCCGCATCGGCAGTGAGGGGTGGAATTGGGAGGGACAGCACCTCCTTCACGCCGAACGTACTGCTCGACGATCCGGGACCATCCACCTTCGGGGTCAGAGCCGGCACATCCGAAGTAGGGGGATCGAGAACGCTGATCTCCCCCTGCTCGAGGACCGCGACCTTCAGTCGGTCGGCAGTCTTCTCGACCGAAGGCTTCTTCGAGGCCCGGCTGTCCTGAGGCCCCGCCAAAGGCCTCTTCTTCTTCGCCTCCTGCTCCGACCGGCCCTTCGCCACCAGAGCTTTGTAATCCAGCTTCATCGTCTCTGCAAAAGCTGAACAAAAAAACTTAGAAAAATTTTCGTGAACCACAAACAAAGAGTATAAATACCAGGAGCATACTAGGGTCGATCGGACTGAGACCCCTGCGGAACAGATCCTCCTCGGTGATATCATTCCAGCTTAGCGCTGGCAGGGCGAGGAGCTTCCTCTGAACTTCCGCCTCCTCATCACTCAGCGGCGCCTCCCTCTTGGTCCGCTTGGGCAGACCCTCCTTCGCCCAAACCGTCGGTATCACCCACGGCGCAGGAGCTCGGATGAGGAAGTACTTCTCCTTCCAATGTTTGATCGAGTCCGGATTCTCGATCAGCTTCACGCCCGTCCGGGGCGAAAGAAAGAACCTTTGTTCGTCTCGCCTCGGCTGACAAGGTCGGTAGAGGCTCCGGAAGAGGAACATACTTGGCTTGCCGCCGACCTCTTGGCATCGGAGGACGAATGCCGTTACGTGCCTCCATGTGTTCGGCATCAGCTGGGCTGGGCTCAACCCGTACCATGTCAACACATCCACAACGAACGGGTGGAGGGGAAACCGGAGTCCGGCAATTAGGGAGTCGACCGGAAAGACGCACACGTCCGACGAGGACTTTGTGTTGGCTCGGAAACCCGGCCCAGGAAGGAGCAGTCCGTAGTCGGCGGGGATCCGGAAACCCTCTCGGATCAGACGAAGATCGGTCTCGGTAAGAGACGAGATCCTATGGTCCACCTCGGACAGCTCCCTCGGCTCGTTCTCCTCCACCAGCTTAGCCGTGCCTTGGGTGACTCTCTCCAAGGTATCCTCGGCATAGTCCCGGACGCCTCCCACACTCGACAGAGCAATAGGCTGCCGACCGAATGCCCCCGCTCTCTTCGGCGTTTCCACGATCGTGACCATGGCCTTGCCCTCCCGGGACACCGCCGCTACCTCCTTAGGCAGCTCGGCCACTTCCCCCTCTCTGTCCGGACGAACGACATTCTGATCACTCGGCTCCACTACCTCCTTCCCTTCATCCCCTCGGCCAACGGTTTGCTCCGAGGTGGGGGTCTCATCCGTGATCTTAACCATTTTTTCTAAGAGAGAAGGGAAAGAGACTGACCTTGAAGTGATGTGTACGGTCGGAAAGTTCACCGGAGGCAAGGAACGCTACCGCGACAGCTAGCACCGCCACTAGAGAGCTAAAAACTTCGAAGCAAAGTGAGAACTGAAGAAAGAGAGTAAAAGTAAAAAGTGAGACTTGGTCTAAGGGTGGGGTGAAGATTTATAGTAAAAATGGAACGTCCCTTGGACTTCCAAACGAATAAGTGCGACTTTTGGGCTGCTCTCGAAACGTCGCGAAGGCCCATCACCACTGTCTCCTTCACCAAGTCAACTAGCTCGGCGCCAAGGGATCTGAATCCGAACCATACGCGATCCGAACCAGCCTGCAACGGAGTCCGGTAGGTTTCCGAGCAAGTGCCTTCCCAAGCCTGCAAACGGAGAAAACTCACTTTCTCCTCAACTTTCGTGTAAAACCTCGATCAGACGGCCCAGATCTCGCCGAGAACACTAGACGACAAGATAGTGTTTTCTGGAGAATTGTGCCCGTCTTGAGATGCGCGCCATCATGCAACGGCTCGGGTTGCACCACGTCGCTCAGACGCCTGAACCCTCGGACATCCCACCTATGTCTAGAGGAACCAGGAAAAATTTTGATTCAAAGTTTTAAGGCACCGCCCTCGGCGAGCACCCCCCAGGTCCCGCGTCTCGGTCGGTATTCTGCCGACCCACGGGCCCCGGTCGAAAGCAAATCAACACTCAGAGATCGGGAGAAGCAAACCATTCCGAGCCAGTCGATTGCAACTGCAAAGGTTCGGCCTGCTCTGGCAACCGCGCCTTCACAGTTGCAAACAACTTGCCCAGAACGCCCTTCATTTCTTCCGGAAGAACGACCGCTCGTCCTTCCGACGAGCTCACCCCTCGGATTCGGACATGGATGACCACCTCTCCCACCAAGATCTCTGCCGACCCTGACACCCGTTGCGGGGCAAACAGAGTAGGCAGAAGATCTTGGTGGGAGAACGACCACCCGTCCCTCCGAAGCAGCTCACACCCCGGGTCTGGACTACGGTCGTCGCCGCTACTGCCTCATTCTCTCCCGCTCCTGACATTCCCTTCGGAACTGTGCGGAACGAGAGAAGAACAAGGCAACAGGGCAACCACCCGTCCTTCCGAAGTAACTCATCCCTCGGATCCGAACTATGGTCGTCACCACTACTGCCTCCTTCCCCCCCTGCTCCTGACATCCACTTTGGGGCCATCAGGAACGGGAGAAGAAAAAGGCAAAAGAGCGACAACCCCCTCGGACCTCGAAAGACAAGTTACCCAAGGCCAGTGCCCCCGAGGTTTGAAGCTCTACATTTGGTGCGATTGAAATGACAAAGGGAGTGGGGTACTTATAAGCTCCCCTCCAAGGTCCAGCCATTATGACCCTCGGAAGTTGAAACGCCACGCATTAATTGAAGGAACCATACTTAATGACCTAGGGAAAGCAGAACGCCGCACAAACCCCAAGGCACCATTAATGCCCTTGGAAAGAGGATCACCTTGGAACAGACTGTGCCACGTCGCTCGACTCGCCGAGACCCCATGCCTTCGATCGGCGACCGAGCAAGTGCCTTTCTGAGCTCGCAAAAGGGGAAAACTCACCTTCTCCTCAAGAATCGCGCTTGATCTCTATCAGACGGCCCAGATCTCGCCGAGGACACTAAACGACAAGATAGTATTTTCTTGAGAAATGTGCCCGTCTCGAGATGCGCATCGCCATCCGACGGTTCAGAGCGCGCCACGTCGCTCGGCCTGCCGAGACTCCCCGTCTTTGGTCGGCTACCGAGCAAGTGCCTTTCCGAGCTCGCAAATGGGGAAAAATCACTTTCTCCTCAAGAATCGCGCTTGATCTCGATCGGACGGCCCAGATCTCGCCGAGGACACTAAACGACAAGATAGTGTTTTCTTGAGAAATGTGCCCGTCTCGAGATGCGCGTCGCCATCCGACGGTTCAGAGTGCGCCACGTCGCTCGGCCTGCCGAGGCCCCCTGCCTTCGGTCGGCTACCGAGCAAGTGCCTTTCCGAGCTCGTAAACGGAGAAAAAAGACACCGAGCTCTCATAACCGTTGGATCTTCCAAAAATTCGTGCTTTTGATGATCAAAGGTCCAGATTGCGCCACGTGCGCTAAAAGTCAAGATAGCATTTTTTTGGGAAACGCGCCACCATCCGATGGCTCAGATTGCGCCACGTCACTCGGAACGCCGAACCCCCCTAGTCTCCAGTCGGCAGCCGAGCAAGTGCCATTCCGAGCTCGCAAACGGAGGAAAAATCTGCTGAGCGATGGAGACCGTCAGATCTCTCAGAAAATCACGCCCGACGGCGATCAAAGGTCCAGATTGTGCCACGCCATAAATCAGTATTAGATCGTTTTTTATTTATTTAAATCGCTTTATTTATTTAAAAATTGCGAAAAAATTGCAAAAAATTTGGGGAAATTAACTAAAAAGTCTGGAAAATAATTAAAAATTCGGGGGTACATTTTTGAGCCTCCGAACGAACAATTATTGCCTAGAAAGTACTGTTAAGGCCCCCGAACGATTAGTAAACACATCGCAAAATTAAATAAATAGCCCGAAAAAAAAAATGAATAAAAGCCGTCAAATACTCGATAAGGCTGGAGAACAACACATGGCATCAAAAAGTTACCTCACTACCCCCTTCGAGATTCTAAGTCCACCATATGGACTCCGATACAACTCCGCTAGCCAACAAAACAGTCAAACTACTCCTCAAAGGCTGATCACGCTCAGTCTTTAGGAGTGGGGGGCTCGTGATATGGCTAAAAATGGGGTTAAATCGGAACTGTCCAGATTGGGCACGAATCTTGAAGCTCGGGGGTAAAAGGGTAATTTCACATACAAGCGGATCCAAAGCGGGTACTGAATCTCCTTCTCGCAGATCCAATAACCCGCAAATGGATCCACACCTATTGGGTACGGGTTTCGACCCGAGACGAACCCAAACCAACAAGAGACAAATCAGGATCCATGATTTGGCCAAGTCAATGGCCTTGATTTGCTCTCACCGGGAATCAAGGAAAGATCTCCTAAAACAGACAGAGGATTTTGCTCCCGGCTGTTACACAGAAGATCAGACCCTTAACGGTTCTCCTGGCGACTATAAATAGGACCCCTCTACCACCATGACCAGGTTAATCACTTTTTCACCACTTTAAGCTCTTTCTTAATCTCTTCTGATTACTGACAAGAGCGTCGGAGGGTGCATCGCCGGAATCAACCCCGGTGTTTCGCACTTCCTTGCAGGTTGCGCCAGGAGCAAGAAGGCTGAGTCAACTGTTCAGGTTTTTCTCAGACTCACAAATTCTATCTGTTTACCCCCACACCGAAATCAGCAGTAACACTTAGATTAATTTACTCATGCTTAGAATATTGTAGGATGCAATCTAAGAGTTTCCTACCATGTTTAGATTCACTCATTCATGCTTAGAATATTGTAGGATGCAATCTAAGAGTTTCCTACCATGTTTAGATTCACTCATTCATGCTTAGAATGTTGTAGGAAGCAATCTAAGAGTTTCCTACCATATTTAGATTAATTGTGCCTAGAATGTTGTAGGATCTATGATAAAATTACTTACCATGTTAGAAGTATATATACATATATACTTAGGAATGTTGAATGTTCATACTAGTAGTTACCCATGTTTAGTAAAACATTCATGTTTAGTAGTTATTTATGCTTAATAAAGATTCATGCTTGGATGATAGTAGAAAAGTTGCATACCATGCTAGTTTAATTGTAGGTATGTGATATACCATGTTAGCTTAATTGTAGGTAAGTGATATACCATGCTAGTTTAATTGTAGGTATGTGATATACCATGTTAGTTTAATTATAGATATGCCATGCTAGCTTAACTACAAGTTGTATGCCATGCTAGCTTAATTGTAAGTAAGTTGTATGTCATGCTAGTTTAGATTGTGAGTAAGTTGTATACCATTCTAGGTTATATGAATACTCATGTTTACATGGTACCCATGCTTAGATAAGTGGTTGTTCATGCTATGTTAGTAGATGATCATGATTCATGCTAAGTAAGTAGGTATCATGCTAATTATTGATCATGTTAAGTTAATGACATCCAAACTATGATATTCATGCTTAGAGTAAAGGAACTACCCATGGTTAGTTGTAGTAACTTTATGTTGTGTTCTATACCATGCTAAAGTTCAAATACTTGCTTAAAATATTGTAGGAGTAATGTTAGAATACCTACCATGTCTTGGAACGTTGGGTGTTATATTAGTAATCTATCCATGCTTGGGTTATGGTGATTAGTCAAGATAAGTAGTAAGCTTTCACGCTCGCTTGACTATAGTGGACTTCATGTCTAGGTCGTAGTGATTTTTATGCTTAAAGCTCGATGTAAGCACAAGCGGAATCATATTCATACTTAGGAGTGTGATGGTGAGTAGTTCTGTTTTGTAATTGGATTACCGTAGGAAGATGCTTACGAGTGTATGTCATGCTTAAGGTATTATAGGTCGAAGTAATAAGGATTGGGAAGACCACTAGTAATAGTTAGTTGATAAAGGCCGTTTCGTCGCCTTCGGTTCTTCCTTAGTAGAATACCGATCATAGACTACTGGTAGATTCTTCTGTTGCTTCTAATAATAGAAGATTAAGTTTGCTAGTAAGCACGTTTGGTTGCTTTTAAGATTGATTACCTGTATGGTTGTTTGCATATGGTTGTGCTCGTACGTGGCTCAACTAGCCCGTATGTAGCTGTGGGTCTCATACGTAGCTTATTTGGCTCGTATGTAGGTTGTTGTCTCGTACGCGGCTCGACTGGCCCGTGCGTAGCTGTTGGTCTCATACGCGGCTTAATTGGCTGGTATGTACGTGGTTATCTCCTACGGGGCCCGCCTGGCTCGTAGGAAGTTATTGTTCCATACGTAGCTTAATTGGCTCGTATGTGGTTGTTACTCGTGTATAGCTTGTTAGCTAGTACACAGTTCGTTGTGCTCGTTTAGGGTGAGATTACCACCCTAAGGGCTATCGACCATCAAGACATGTTTTCTTACCCTAAGGAACTGTGGAGGAGTCACTCCTTGTGTACCGTCGAATCTTAACCAGGGTAGGTTAATCGAGGACCGGAGTATAGACAGAATCCAAGTCTAGGGTAGCGGCATGCGTGTATATTCGCACGGCCAAAGTCTTGGATCGATGAGCCACGAACCGGATCCTGAGGGATTCTGGTAAGTCTAGGTTGAGCAACCTAGTAGAGTAGTCTTGCGGAGCCTAAATTAAAGGCCTAGCAGGTTGTGTTTATAACATTGTCATCCCTAGGATTGTTCGAGTCAGGGACATCATTAGGATAGTGACTTACAAGGACTATTTTACTTAAACCCTTTTGCCGGGAGAGAGGAGTCAGTTGTAGGGGGCCCCTTACACTAACTCGTCCCTTGAGGCAGATCATAGGTGGTGTATTGGGTTGTACCTTCCCGTCAAAGGGATACGTACGGTGCCGTCTCACAAGTTGAGGACACGGGTTGCGTATCTCGCTCTGTTAATTCCTGAAATACCGTGGCTGGGGTGCCACAGGATGCATGGTGCAGTCCTGTGCTTGCTAGACCCCAGAGGGTGCCACAGGGTAGGCTTCGAGCTATCCTGCGCTTGCGAAACCCTATAGTTTGATTTTGGAACGATGCCCGATATACTTGGATCGAGTGAGGTCCGGCATGCCGGGTAGTAGTGGAAAACGGAGACACCATAAGCAGACTGCATAGGGGGACTTGACCCCTTCTGCAACCTCACAGAGTCATGGAGCATTTTCAGGAACAGGTTGTGTACAATTTGAATGTATAACACGGGTTCAATCCATATATATGGAGAAACGGCTCGAGATGGGGTCGCTTGTAGTATGGGCTGCATGTTGCTTCGGAGACTTGCTGACATTAGAATAAGAAGCGTCCTAGTTCTATTTAAATATCGCATTAGAGTCTAGTCTTAGCACTCACGAACACTTAAACTACACCCACACCATTGCTATATTTTGTATATTGTTTGGGAGATTCGCTGCTATATGATCAGCCTTTGAGCATCAGTGAATACTGACGTCCCCACTTTCATAGGTACTGGATCGCCGAAGTACAAAGGCGAAATTCAGGAGGACTCAAGGCAAGGAAAGCGGGGAGTCAGTGTTATGTTTAGTTCCGCTGCAGTATATGTATTGATTATGTATTAGTTGAGAAATACTCTGATGTAAGATGTTGAGGGTTGTAATACTTAGAAATGTAAAGGTAATATTGTAACTCTACTGTAAGGTATTACAGTTGTACAATATTCAGACTTGTAACACTTTGTGTATTGAATAAAAAGTTTTAAATTCTCCTGTTTTTCTGTGTATTGTGACTAATTGAAGAAAAGGTCTTGGCTCGTGTCACGGTTTCCCGGTATTGGAAATCGGGGCGCTACACTAGGGATGGGTGATATCTGTTATTGAGGTTGTTGACTCCCAGAGTGGGATGTGTGACTCGAGTTAGTCACTAGGGTAAGGGATATCCTACACCTATCAACCCTACATTATAAACTTCTGCCGAGCATAGGACGTCTGAGCGTGCCAGTAAGATAAGTTCACAAGGGAGAATATACATTCACAGCCAGGGCTGCGGCAAGTGCAGGCCATAATGCTGGACAATTCCAAGCCGGGGAAGTGGCGAACCGGACCGGTATCGCCAGGGGCTAAAGGTTGATAGGCAAGTATGGAAGTAGTTTGATCATATTACCTGAGGTAATTAGAGTAAGGCAGGGGTTAGAATGGTTTATTAAGGGATTGGAAAATTGCATTAGTCCTAGTAAACCATAGTCGGTGTTGTACCTTCCAGTCGTAGGGATACGTTTTCGGCACTCATGGATTGAGTCCTCGGCTCGTATCTCGATCTGTTGATTCCCAAAGCTTTGCCGAAGTAAAGTACGGGAGGCCCGGAGGATTTGACCTCCCAAGGTGCTCACGTCCCTAAGCGCGGGTTTTGTGTATATATAAGTTCATGACTCGATTTGGGGTGAACACAATTGCGTATTTGTGTTTTTGGCATATATAAGTTCATGACTCGATCTTGGGATGAACACGCATCCGTAAGTCCATAGGGGACGTTGGGAATCAAATGGTCGTGGGTCCGGATTCAACGCGACTTTCTGAGGAGGTCCGTACGCGTGTACCAACTGGCGGTGACTACTTGGGCACTGCAGGGGCAGAACTAGACTGACCTACTGCAACCTTCTTGGGCAACGAACAATCTATTGGGAACTGGATGGGTACAAGGGTAGGATGCATGGCGAGGGATCGAACCCTACAATCAGGAGAGGCGAATTTTTTGGAAAGTATGTAGTATGGGATGCATACATTTCCATTGAAGTTGATTTTGGGAAAGTATATAGAATGGGATGCATATGTTCCCAACTGAATTGCATTAGAGTAGCTGCATCAGATGCATGCTTGTTTGTGCATTAGATTAGGCCATGCTTGGGTCTGGAACGCATGTAGTATGGGATGCATGCGAATCCAGATTCTCAAGTCTTGCTTGCTTTAGAATAGGCTTGTGATTGGTGCATTTAGTTGTTAGACCATTGCATACACGAGCACCACATAATTTAGGATGCACGTTTTCTTTTCCATTCAAGATGGTTTGTGATTGCCAGTTTGGAGGATCGCTGTTATTATCAGTATTGCGTTAGTCGAAGTACTAACGTTCCCCACCTTTTAGGTATCGGTTCTATTCTTCGAGCAAGTGCTGAGATATCAGAGTCGCGCAGCAGAAGACTCAAGCCGAGGAGCAAGTCCCAGAGGAGCCGATGGGCCACTCAGCGAAGTTCAGCAAGTGATCAGTCGACTACCTTTCCAGGAGGCAGCTGATAGCTTTACGAGTGGAATCTGTAATGAACTGTAATAAGATGTACTGAGTTTATGTAATTTGTATTCTTGTCAAGAACAAGACATTGGTTGTAATCAATGATGTAATGACTTTATTTGGCAATAAAAAGTTTTTAAATTTCCGCGTTATTACTGTGTTGAGATGCATTTGAAGGAAAAGATTCTGGTGAGTGTCACAGATGTCTGGTAACGGGGATCTGGGGCGCTACAGAAGTGGTATCAGAGCTGACTTCAAATTGCAGGCTAACACAGTAGGAAATTTGACTTAAAATACCAAATAGCTGGGTCCATTTTGGATTGTAGGAAGGTCAAAATCATGATTGTTCACATTCCTGCTTATGTGGTGAACTTCCCTACATCCCGAACTAACCCTGTGTGTTTTCTTTATTTGAAGGGTGTCTAGAAGAATCAGAAACAACCACTGCAGAATGGCTGAGGGCGAAGGCAGTAGGACCAACGGCACAAACTTCAATGTTGAAGCAGAGTTTACCCACGTATACCAGATGATGGGAGCATTTGTGGAAGCTAGTAGAAACCCAGCGCCGCCACCAGGAACACCAGGAGTCGCTGCACTAGCAGACCCAATAAATATGGTGGAATCGTTCAAGAGGATGAAACTGCCAGTTTTTGAAGGATAGGCCGACCCCACAGCTGCTGATGACTGGATACGTCAGGTGGAGATGGTGTTTGAGGTACTGATGACTCCAGAGGACAGCAAGGTTCGTTTGGCCATAATTCTGCTGGAGAAGGATGCCGGAGTTTGGTGGCAGTCCGTGAAGCGTGGTCTTGGAGGGGGCCAGATCACTTGGGAAGATTTCCTTGAGGAATTCCGACAGCACTATTTTCTCATGGATGTGCAAGAAGAAAAGGCAATGGAGTTTAACAATTTGAAGCAGGAAAATATGTCTGACAAGTAATATGAGACAAAGTTTTCTCAACTGTCATGGTATGCACCAGAGATGGTCCAAGAGGAAGCAAAGAAAGCCCAGAGGTTTGAGCAAGAGTTTAGGCCTGGACTGAGGTCGAGGATGGTTCCGTTAGGCATTCGCTGATTCGACAAGCTAGTAAGGCAAGCCGCGGTAACCAAAACTGACATGAGACAGAGTCAAGGCAAGGACGAGGCAAAGAAAAAGAGGAAGAAGGGTCGTCTCACCCCCAACCATGACAAGCGGGACTCAACTCCCGAGTCCAAAAAACTTAAGGAGCCTAGACGGATGGTGGTGTGTTACTTTTGTAAGGAACAAGGTCATTTCAAGAGTCAATGCCTAAAAAGAACCCAGACAACCACCTGCTACAACTGCGGAGAAACCGGGCACAAGAAATCAAATTGTCCACAACTGTAAGGGAACCCCAATGACCTGTTATTAAAGGTGGTCGATAAAGGGAAGAAGTCAATTCGTCAGGGACGAACTTCAGGCTAACTGGAAGGAAGTGTGAAGTGGTGCATGGTCTAGAATAGTAATATATTTTGTTAGTTCATTTCTTGCTAGCCATGAATGGCAAATGTGTACTGTGTTCTGTAGCGAGATATTATGACTTTTATAATGCATGAAAGTTTTTCTTGAGCATTGGGTCATCTCGTGTCTTCTGCTTGTTTATTTAAGTGTTTAGGGATAAGGCATAAAACTGAATTTTTTTGCCTTCTCCTTGGAAAGCCTCATTTTGGTCTAAGGAGGGAGTGGTCACCGACCTTCAAGTAGCGCAACCGAGAGCTAAATGATGTTCTAAGAGCTTGACTTTGGCACTAGAAAGGAGATGCGATGAAGCAAGAATGATCATGAGTAGAAAGGCTCCATAATGATCCACGGAGTGAGGAGTTCCTCAGTATTCCAGATGAGGGATGAAATAGGCCCCATAATGATCTGTGGAGTAGGAATTGGTCTCTATTATTCCGAGGACGAGAGTGATACTCACAGGAAGATCTTGCATGATGTTGGCTCCATAATGAACCACGGAGTGAGAAGTTCTTCAGTATTCCAGACGAGGGATGAAATAGGCCCCATAATGATCTGTGGAGAAGGAATTGGTCTCAATTATTCCAAGGATGAGAGTGACACTCATGGGAAGGATTGTGTGATGTTGGCTCCATAATGATCCACGGAGTGAGAAGTTGCTCAGTATTCCAGACGAGGGATGAAATAGGCCCCATAATGATCTGTGGAGAAGGAATTGGTCTCCATTATTCCGAGGATGAGAGCGACACTCATGGGAAGGATTGTGTGATGTTGGTTCCATAATGATCCACGGAGTGAGAAGTTCCTCAGTATTCCAGACGAGGGATGAAATAGGCCTCATAATGATCTGTGGAGTAGGAATTGGTCTCCATTATTCCGAGGACAAGAGCGATGCGCACGGGAAGGTCGTGTATGACGTTGACTCCAGAATGATCCATGCAGTGAGAAATTCCTCAGTATTCCAGACGAGGGGTGAAATATGCCCTAGAATGATTTGTGGAGTGGGAATTGGTCTCCATTATTCTAGGGACGAGAGCAGCATACACAAATTGGTTAGTGGGACGTTGACTCCAGAACAATCCAAAGAGCGAGACATTCCTCAGTATTCCGGATGAGGTATGACATATATCCCCGAATGATCTGTGGAGTAGGAATTGATCTCCAGTATTCCGAGGACGAGAGTAGTACCCACGAAGAAGTTCAAGGATGAATAGGGGGCTCTAGAAGATCCGCGAAGAGAGATGTTCCCCAGCATTCCAGTCAAGGGACGAAATAGGCCCCAAAGTGCTCTGTAGAAAGGGAATGATCTCTAGTAGTTCGGGACGAGAATAAAACTCATGAAGAGTTCGTGTGGCGAGGGCTCCAGAATAATCTGTAGAGCTAGATATTCACAAGTATTTTCGGAACATGGGACGCAGTAGACCCCAGAAAGTTGATGAAGAGGGATTGATCTCCAGTAGTCCAGGACGAGAGCAACACACCCCATGGTGATTCATCCCCAGTATAGTGGATACGGGATACGGTATGCCCAGAAATGATCCACATGATGAGATTGATCTCCGGGATGGAAGAGTGCGTTGAGCACTTAAGGCTTGGGAGCCGGTATTAAGCACTTTAAGAGTGAGTTTCGAGGGTGTTCCTTGAGGCATTGGTGAAGGTCCAGAAAAGTATCTTCTGATCATTGATGATTGTCTGCTATTTATGTTCCTAGCGTCGTTCTGGGGACAGAACGATTCTAAGGAGGGAGTGATGTAACACCTCGTATTGTACAATACCTGAATATATATGTGTAGGTATATTGTCAGTGTGCGTGCACCTGGTTGCAGTATTATGGGTCGATTTTGCTATCATGGTGGGAGGATTGCATTCTAAAAGATGCACGAGAACGAGGAGGACCGATACTAGTATAACCGCTAGTTTTCAGTACGACGCCCATGCAAATATAATACTATATGATACAACAGTGGATATATATTGTGTGCGCTCGTTAAACTGCTCGTCTCGCACTCGTTGGAACCCATTAAGGCTTAATTTGGGCAGCCATCACAACAACCACAAAACAATTGGCTAGAAACCATGGTTTTGGTCTCAAAAACCACCTACACCCTAAGCCTACCCCTAGCTCAAATCTGGCCATAACTCACCCTCCCTTCTCCTTTATTTTTCCACTCCATTCACCCTCTTTGCTCTAGAAATTTCAGAATCCCCCTTCAAGAGAAATAGGAGAGAAAGAAGAGAAAGTGAAGAAGGAGACTCAAGAAGGGATTTTTCAAGGAAGGAAGCTTGAGAAGATCATTCCTCTACTACAACCAAGGGTGGGGAGTTTCTCTAAACCTTCATTTCTTATCTTTTAATTGATTTTGCTTGCATGCATGTGTAATATCCCGTACGGATATTACCGTATATAAATTAATATTTTATTATTATTTTATTATTATTTTGTTTTAATTCCAAAATTAAATTATTTTGGTGATTTTTACTCGGTTTGCTCCTAGACATTATCTGTATCCAGATATTGGTCAGTATATATCCGTATTATATCAAATTGATACCGTGATCTTCCGAACTAATAATAAAATTTATTTTATTATTATTTCCAAGATTTAATTATTTTTATACGGATTATGCAAAGATTTTCCGGTATACGGGCATATAAGCGCACATACGTGTAGTATGTCGATTAGTACATCATACAAATTGTGTGTTGTGTATTTTTGGACAACACTTGCCTTGTTATGACAAACCTATTAGAGGGTTAGGGTTTGATTTAGAGACTAAACCTAGGGTTACAAAGACATAAGAGGATTAGGAACTCTTCTAGAAAACTCCTCCTCCATGTCAATTTTCCCCCACATAGCACCTCCCCCACTTCCCCCCTCCTCCTAGGCATGGCCGGCCCCCTTCTTTTGGGGTTAATTTGTGCCAATAGGTGCACTTACCTCCTCCATTCTCTTCTATAAATAGCCCTTCATTCTCCTCCTTCTCTCATTTTAGAAAACAAAAGAAAGAAAGAAAGAAAGAAAGAAAGAAAGGAAAAGAAAGAGAGAACAAATAACTTGAGAGTTTTGTTTTGTAGGTTAATAGAAGCTTTCAAAAAGCTAGGGGAAGGAGAAGGTTAACTAGCTAGTTCTTCCATCAAAGAAAGAAACAAGGTGGGGGTTTCTTCATGCTTTCTTTGTTTGTATGTTTGTTTGTTTGTTTGTTTATTTGAATGATGGTTTTGATGTTCTTCTTCTTCTTACCCTCTTGTTTATTTTTCTTTTGGTATGGTTACTTTGTAGTGGTGTGGGTGTATGAGTTTTCTCATTTGAATGTTGCTAACTACTTGGACTAAAAAGATACATACACATAACTTTTGCATACAACCATGTAAGGTTGTAGGACTTGATATGGAACCATACATAAGGCATATGAATTGTTTACAACCATGTAAGGTTGTAGGACTTGATTGAACTAATGTAATAATCAAAAAGATCTTCTCTTTCTTTACTAAACACTAGTGGTAGAAATAATAAAAAGATCTTCTTTTTGTTTAATCATTAGTTGTAACTTAATAAAAAGATTTTCTTTTTGTTTAATCACTAGTTGTAACTTAATAAAAAGATTTTCTTTTTGTTTAATCACTAGTTGTAGCTTAATAAAAAGATCTTTCTTTTTATTTTAATCACTAGTTGTAGCTTAATAAAAAGATCTTTCTTTTTATTTTAATCACTAGTTGTAGCTTAATAAAAAGATCTTTCTTTTTATTTAATCACTAGTTGTAGCTTAATAAAAAGATCTTCTTTTTATTTTAATCACTAGTTGTAACTTAAGAAAAAGATCTTCTTTTTGTTTAATCACTAGTTGTAACTTAATAAAAAGATCTTCTTTTTATTTAATCACTAGTTGTAACTTAATAAAAAGATCTTCTTTTTAATCACTAGTTGTAACTTTACAAAATGATCTTCTTTTATCACTAGTAATAATAAAGAACTAAGTAGTAGTAAGCTAAAATAATAAGTAGTAGTATGTAATAAAATAAGGTAGTAGTAGCATGTATGTTGATTAATAAGGTAGTAGTAATAGTAGTAAGTTGTATGTTGTGATTTTTTTATGAGAATGAAGTAGTAGTAATAATAGTAAGTTGTATGTTGTGATCGTAGTAAGTTGTATGTTGTAGTAGTAGTAGTAGGAATTTATGTTTTGATTAAAATAGGAGTAGTAGTAGTAGTGAAATGTTGTAGGATTGCATTTAAAAATATCCTACCATGCTTACCATGCTTAGTTAGTTGTAGCTTTGCTTCTAAAAATAATTAGAAGCCATATCTATGCTTAATTAGTTGTAGGATTGCATTTAAAAATATCCTACCATGCTTACCATGCTTAGTTAGTTGTAGCTTTGCTTGTAAAAATAATTAGAAGCCATATCTATGCTTAATTAGTTGTAGGATTGCATTTAAAAATATCCTACCATGCTTACCAAGCTTAGTTAGTTGTAGCTTTGCTTCTAAAAATAATTAGAAGCCATATCTATGCTTAATTAGTTGTAGGATTGCATTTAAAAATATCCTACCATGCTTACCATGCTTAGTTAGTTGTAGCTTTGCTTCTAAAAATAATTAGAAGCCATATCTATGCTTAATTAGTTGTAGGATTGCATTTAAAAAATATCCTACCATGTCTACCATGCTTAGTTAGTGGTAGCTTTGCTTCTAAAAATACTTAGAAGCCATAATCCATGCTTAGTTAGTTGTAGGATTACTTATAAAAATATCCTACCATGATTCTATGCTTAATTAGTTGTAGGATGTTTATAAAATTATCCCATCATGCTTTATGTTTAGGATGTTGTAGGATTTTCTCTAAAAATATCCTACCATGCTTAACGTTTAGAATGTTGTAGGATTCTTTTCCTATCATGTTTGGTAATGTTGTAGGATTCTTTTCCTATCATGTTTAGTAACTCTCTTATGCTAGAATGTGTAGGATTCAATTCAAGAGTTTCCTACCATATTTGGATAAATTTTTATTGTGCCTAGAGTGTTGTAGGATCCATGGTAAAATCATATATCATGCTAGCTTAATTGTAAGTACTTTGCATATCATGCTAGTTTAAATTGTATGTAAATTGTATACCATGTTAGATAAATGGTAGAGAAGTGTATGTTATGTTAGTAGATGATCATGACTTATGCTAAGTAAGTAGGTATCATGCTAATTATTAATCATGTTAAGTTAAGGATACCCATACTATGATGTTCATGCTTAAAGTAAAGAAACTACCCATAGCTAGTTGTAGTGATTTATGTGGGGTTCTATACCATGCTAGAGTAATACTTGCTTAGAATGTTGTAGGAGTAGTGTTAGGACTACCTACTATACCTTGGAATATTGCTTAGTTGGGTGGTGGTGGTTGGTTATGATAAGTAGTAGGCTTCCATGCTCAATTGGTAACCTACGATTGACTATAGAGAATTTTTATGTTTAAGGACATTAGTGATTTTCATGCTTGAGCTCAATGTAAGCATAAGCATTAATCACATTCATACATAGGAATATCATGGTGGTTGTGTTATATGATTGATTGTCGTAAGAAGTTGCTTGTAATTGTATGCCATACTTAAGGCGCAATAGGTTGAAGTAGGAAGGATTGGGAAGACCACTAGGGATAGTTAGTCCGATAAAGGCCATTTTATCGCCTTCGGTTCTTCCCTAGTACAATACCCATCATAGACTACTAGTAGATTCTTTTGTTGCTTCTAACAATAGAAGATTAAGTTTGTTAGTAAGCACGTTTGGTTGCTTCTAGGATTGATTACCTGTATGGTTGTTTGCACACGGTTGTGCTCGTACGTGGCTCGACTGGCCCGTATGTAGCTGTGGGTCTCATACGTAGCTTAGTCGGCTCGTATGTAGGTGGTTGTCTCGTACGCGGCCGACCGGCCCGTGCGTAGCTGTTGGTCTCATACGCGGCCTAGTTGGCTGGTATGTACGTGGTTATCTCCTACGAGGCCCACCTGGCTCGTAGGTAGTTATTGTTTCATACGTAGCTTAGTTGGCTCGTATGTGGTTATTACTCGTGTATAGCTTGTTAGCTAGTACACAGTTAGTTGTGCTCGTCTAGGGTGATGTTACCACCCTAAGGGCTATCGACCATCAAGACATATGATTTCTACCCTAAGGAACTGTGGAGGAGTCGCTCCTTGTGTACCGTCGAATCTTAACCAGGGTAGGTTGATCGAGGACCGGAGTATAGACAGAATCCAAGTCTAGGGTAGCGGCGTGCGTGTATATTCACAACGGCCAAAGTCTTGGATCGATGAGCCACGAACCGGGTCCTGAAGGATTCTGGTAGATCTAGGTTGAGCGGCCTAGTAGAGTTGTTTTGCGAAGTCTAATTTAAGGCCTAGCATGTTGTGTTATAATATCGTCATCCCTAGGATTGTTCGAGTCAGGGACATCTCTAGGATAGTGACTTATAAGGATCAGTTTACTTAAACCCTTTTGCCGGGAGAGAGGGGTCAGTTGTAGGGGGCCCCGACACTAACTCGTCTCTTGAGGCAGATCATAGGTGGTGTACCGGGTTGTACCTTCCCGTCAAAGGGATACTTACGGTGCCGTCTCACAAGTTGAGGACACGGGTTGCGTATCTCGCTCTGTTAATTCCTGAAGTACCGTGGCTAGGGGTGCCACAGGATGCATTGTGCAGTCCTGCGCTTGCGATACCCCAGAGAGTGCCACAGGGTAGGCTTCGTGCTACCCTGCGCTTGCGAAACTCTATGGTTTGATTTTTGTAATGACACCCGATACATTGGGTTCGTCTATTTTGAGTGAGGTCCGGTTAGCCGGGTCGCGGTGGCGAACATAGACACCACGGGCGAAATGCAACAGTGGCACATGACCACATCTGCAGCCTCGCGAGTCGCGTGTAGGTGTCTGGAACAGGTTGTGTACAATTAGAATTCATAACGCGGGTTCAATCCCTATATATGGAGAAACGGCTTGAGATGGAGTCGCATGTAGTATGGGTTGCATGTTGCTTTCGGAGACTTGTTGACATTAGAATAAGAAGCATCCTAGTTTTACCTTCCCGTCAAAGGGATACGTACGGTGCCATCTCACAGGTTGAGAACACGGGTTGCGTATCTCGCGCTGTTAATTCCTGAACTGCCTTGGGTGGGTGTCAGGAACGGGTTGTGTACAATTAGAACTCATAACGCGGTTTCAAATCCCTGACATTGGAACGGGTTGTGTATAATTAGTTCTATTTTAAGTATCGCATTAGTGTCTAGTCATAGCACTCACGAACACTTAAACTACACCAACACCATTATTATATTTTGTATATTGTTTGGAAGATTCGCTGCTATATGATCAGCCTTTAAGCGTCAGTGAATACTGACGTCCCCACTTCCATAGGTACTGGATCGTCGAAGTACAAAGGCGAAATTTAGGAGGACTCAAGACAAGGAAAGCAAGGAGTCAGTATTATGTTTAGTTCCGCTGCAGTATATGTACTGGTTATGTATTAATTGAGAAGTACTCTGATGTAAGATGTTGAAGGTTGTAATACTTAGAAATGTAAAGGTAATATTGTAACTCTATTGTAAGGTATTACCGTTGTACAATATTCAGACTTGTAACATATTGAGTATTGAATAAAAAGTTTTAAATTCTCCTGTTTTTCTGTGTATTGTGACTAATTGAAGCAAAGATCTTGGCTTGTGTCACGGTTTTCCGGTATCGGAAATCGGGGCGCTACAGCATGTATGGTAGGATGTACTAGGTTGATCATCTAAGAGTTGAAAGTTGAAGTCAGAATTGAACTAGAAAAACTGATTCGGAGTGTCATTTTCTGGATTTTCCCGAGAGAAAACTACAAAGAGTTAGACCATAAAATTTTAAGGGTTTGTTCATATATGTGTTTAGAATGCTCATGATTTATTTCACATTTTTTGAGATCTTTTGATATTTTAATAAAATTGTAGGATGCAACTGTGTCAAAAGGCAGATTCAGCAAATGATAAACAGAATGACTAATATTGTAAGAATTTTCATTATTTATTGAAGCATGTTATTGATCTGAAAGTTTTACCCTATGTTCCTGCATGCATGTAGATTCTATAAAAAAATCAGAAAATTATTTAGATGAGTTTATAGTCTTGACAAAAATTGAGCTTTAATCAGTAGTTGAAGCTGAACTAAATAACTTGATGGTTTCTGTGCTAAATTGAAATAGATAGAACTCACTGCATATTTAGAGTTTTGACATGAGGTCTTTTTCATATTGTATATTATGATCTCTAGTTTTATCACCATAAATTTTATGTCATTTGGGGCAAGTACGGAAATTATTATGATTTTAGAAGTATGCACTGTGCTGGTTTCAGACAGATTTGATACCCTGTAGAGATTGGGCATTTGAGACTCTTTAAAAGCATATTTTGATAACCTAATTCATTAGAGATTTGTAGTATACACCTAGATCTTTCCAACAAGACTAATTTGAGGCAATTCCAGTAAAGGGTTAATTTACTGTGATTTTTGTAAGACCGGACAGAGACCTAGGGTGAATCTGAGTGCTCTGAATTGGAGAGACCCATTGTGAGAATTGGTGCATCGGTGAGAGATGAGTGTGTTAGAGTGACTTAATGGTATAATTTTGATTCATGTTCAACTAGAGAGTTTTTGAGGACACCCACACCCTTCTATAGAAGTTGGGTTTGTGACGTTCTGATGAACGAGTAAGATTTTGTGCTACCGGTAAGGTACATCCCGTGCACAGGAAGTACGCTGGCTGAAGCTTGAGAAGCTATTTTGAGGACTTAGATGGTTGAATTTAAGTTCATGATCAACTAGAAAGTTGTAGACTAGGATCTCACCTTTCCAGATTGGGCTCGTACACTCCAATCGGAGTTGTATCGAGAGAGTATGACCATTTTAAGATTCGGACAGAAACCTGTAGGTCGCTTAGTCTTGGTTTTGACTAAGTATTGTGAGGACATTTCCCGTGTGGACTATCAGAGTCGATGACTCGTGTCTAGGGATGGGTGATATCTGTTGTTGAGGTTGTTGACTCCCAGAGTGGGATGTGTGACTCGAGTTAGTCACTAAGGTAAGGGACACCCTGCACCTATTAACCCTATATTATAAACTTCTACCGAGTGTATGACGTCTGAGCGTGCCAGTGAGATAAGTTCACAAGGGCGAATATACATTCACAGCCAGGGCCGCGGCAAGTGTAGGCCATAATGCTGGACAATTCCAAGCCGGGGAAATGGCGAACCGGACCGGTATCGCCAGGGGCCAGAGGTTGATAGGCGAGCATGGAAGCAGTTTGATCTTATTACCCGAGGTAATTAGAGTAAGGCAGGGGTTAGAATGGTTTAGTAAGGGGTTGGAAAATTGTATTAGTCCTAGTAAACCATAGTCGGTGTTGTACCTTCCAGTCGTAGGGATACATTTTCGACACTCATGGATTGAGTCCTCGGCTCGTATCTCGATCTGTTGATTCCCAAAGCTTTGCCGAAGTAAGGTACGAGAGGCCCGGAGGATTTGACCTCCCAAGGTGCTCACGTCCCTATGCGCGGGTTTTGTGTATATATAAGTTCATGACTCGATTTGGGGTGAACACACATGCATATTTGTATTTTGGGCATATATAAGTTCATCACTCGATCTTGGGATGAACATGCATGCGTAAGTCCATAGGGGACGTTGGGAATCAAATGGTCGTGTGACCAGATTCAACGCGACTTTCTGAGGAGGTCCGTATGTGGGTACCAACTAGCGGTGACTACTTGGGCACTACAGGGGCGAAACTAGACCGACCCACTGCAACCTCCCTGGGCGACGGACAATCTATTGGGAACTGGATGGGTACAAGGGTAGGATGCATGGTGAGGGATTGAACCCTACTATCAGGAGAGGCGAACTTCTTGGAAAGTATGTAGTATGGGATGCATACGTTTCCATCAAAATTGATTTTGAGAAAGTATGTAGTATGGGATTCATACATTCCCAACTGAATTGCATTAGAGTAGGTGCATCGGGTGCATGCTTGTTTGTGCATTAGATTAGGCCATGCTTGGGTCTGGAACGCATGTAGTAAGATTCAGATTCCCAAGTCTTGCTTGCTTTAGAATAGGCTTGTGATTGGTGCATTTAGTTGTTAGACCATTGCATACACGAGCACCACATAATTTAGGATGCATGTTTCCTTTTCCATTCAAGATGGTTTGTGATTGCCAGTTTGGAGGATCGTTGTTATTATCAGTATTGCGTCAGTCGAAGTACTTACGTTCCCCACCTTTTAGGTATCGGTTCTACTCTTCGAGCAGGTGCAGAGATATCAGAGTCGCGGAGCAGACGACTCAAGCCGAGGAGCAATTCCCAGAGGAGCCGATGGGCCACTCAGCGAAGTTCAGCAAGTGATCAGTCGACTACCTTTCTAGGAGGCAGCTGATAGCTTTACAAGTGGAATCTGTAATGAACTCTAATAAGATGTACTGAGTTTATGTAATTTGTATTCTTGTCAAGAACAAGAAATTGGTTGTAATCAATGATGTAATGCCTTTATTTGGCAATAAAAAGTTTTTAAATTTCCGTGTTGTTACTGTGTTGAGATGCATTTGAAGGCAAAGATTCTGGTGAGTGTCACAGATGTCTGGTAACGGGGATATGGGGCGCTACAGGCCATACCTAGGTGAGGTGGAAGTATGGTGAAAAGGGGTGAGGTGGAAAAGAGAGGTCTTCTAGAAGAACATCTCCTAATACTCTTATGCATCTTAACCTAGGTTTAACTCTCCATCAAACCTAATTATCTGATTAGGTTGTCATGACAAAAGAGATAGTTCAAACATAAAAAGAAATAAAATAATTTAGTATTTAAATAATAATAAAAAATAATAAAATAATAATTTATACAATGTAATATTCGTTCGGGATATTATAACCGAGGTAGGAGACGATCACCGAGTGGTTGGCCCTACTGTTCTGTGTTCAGCGCACAGTGGATCCCTCTTGCTGTCCCGTGTTTGGGCCGATCCGGTGTGAAGGAGTTCACCCATTGGACGAAGTTGTTGTTCCGTGTTCTGGGCGCATCAGATCCCTTTCGCTGTTCTATGTTCTATCCCGATCTGGTGTGAGGTTTTTCATTTGGCTGTTGCTGTGCTTGTAGCTGATTGGTTCTTAGCACGTGTTTTTGGGAAATTTCACCTGAAATTCTGATCCCGTTATTCTTATTAATTGTATCTGCAATATAATAGGCAAGTCTCTTCTTGAACCCCTTTATTAAGATTATTTGATCTCCTGCAAGTAGATCTCATCCATTTTGTTATCAAAACTGCTTTTGACAATTCCGTTAAGTTTATCGAGGGTTTACACGAGCTAACCCGACATACTCTTAACATCGTGCTATCTATTTGATCTTAAACCCAGTCCCCATTGTTTCATGCATATGCACATTTAAATAACTAGATTCATGCATAGGACTGCTTGATAAATTGGACATGTTAAATTGTATGTGCTAGATTGAAGTTGCTCGATGAATTGACACCGTGACTGTGATAAATGTATCTTAAACTTATAAATTTGCATGTTGACACCTAGGATCACTTTGATTACCAATTTGCATGCTATATGTGATCGTATGATTTATTTGTTGCTATTTTATGTTAAGTTAATTGCTGGTCTGCTGGAAGTTTCACTTTGAATCAGATTTTTAACCATGCTAATGATATAATTTGAAATAACTTGCTGAACATAAATTGTAGCCCTGGATGTCTAGATCATTTTTTCCTGGTGCAGTTTAAATTCCAATTTGTCATCTGCTAGATATCATCTTTTTAGTACAACTATATTAGTAATTCCAGATTCATAATTTCATGCTTATCCTGCCGTTTCTTATTTTATTTGACCCTGTTAACAGTAAAATAAAAATCTGAAATAAATTAGGCTGGACCTAGACATGTATCGCTACTTCCCTGAATTTTTATAGATTTTATTAATGAGTTCTCTAACCCGAAATAATTAGTTGAACACAACTTACTTCATGCTGTCTGAACATAAAACCTGATTAGAATATAGGCTCCCAAAGGTCAAGTCAAGATCAAGATGTCAAGTCAAGATCAAGATTTTACAGGTACTGAAGGATCTGTTCCCAAAGGAATTGGTGAGCAACGTTTCTAGAGTTGGAACCAGTCTCCACTGCATAGTTTTTATTTGCTGCTAGATTTATTTTCTTGAACATTTTTATAACTTGTACTTTGTTTTTGGGCTTTATGATCCGTAATTTGTTTTGATCCTAGATATTGGATATTTATACTGTTGGATTATTTCATTATTATTTGAATTTATCTTTGTTTCATGTGGTTATAATTCTTGCGTGGTTGTATTTTGTTGTTCTTATTGCTGAGTTAGTCTAGTACAGCTTATAGATGGTGTTTACATCATTCGCTGGGCCTACGTTACGTACTCGTGTTCCGTATTTTGAGAAGCGGGGCCTTACTGGATTTTTAGTGGTATCAGAGCCCAGGACTGAGTAATATATTAATCAAACATGACTATCTTTTTGAGGTTTGGCTTTGATTGGTATATTAGTCGAGTTTGTCTCTAACCAGGTTAACTCAGTGATTTGCACACCACGATAATCACATAAATACTTGTATAATAACCAACATGTAATCTGGGTACTGACTATCTTTGATCGTGTTTCAGGCTATGGCTCGTGGAAATTCTTCTTCTCGCTTGGGGGATCAGCAGTCGGACAATGCTGCCATTCTCCAGACAATTCAGCAGATGATGGCTCTTCAACAGGAGCATAATGAGCTGATGAGAGCCACTTTGGCAGCCAATGGGAATGTCGTTGGACCTGCACCTGGTGCTCTGCCACCTAGGCCTGGTATGGTAGTGGATTTCATGAGGCTGCAACTGGATAAGTTTTCTGGTACTAAGTCGCCGTTGGAGGCCGAGCAATGGCATATCCGGACGGAGCAACTGCTGGTCGCCGCTGTGTTGCCGAGGCAGATCGTGTGGATGTGGTTCGCATCCAGCTGGTGGATCTCCTCATATATAGTGGCGGATTGAATCCGAATGGATGCTGCCACCCATTTAGTGGGCCACTTTCTCTAAGAGCTTCATGGCGAAGTTCTTTCCCAGTGTCACCAAGGCAGAGATGGAGCGACAGTTTGTTTTCCTAACTCAGGTCAGCTAGATAATGTTCTTACATGTCATTTGTTGTTGCCTACTTCACTTGTGACGATATTAATTTGAGCATTATCTTAATCAGGAAAACCGTTTCGTGGACGAGTATGCTGCAGAGTTTACTCGGCTCAGTCGCTTCGCCCCTACCCTCATTGCCACTGATGAGGCTCGGGCTAGTCGTTTTCTGTCGGGCTTGAGCTTTCCCCTCCAGGACCGTTTGGCTGCTCTTCGGCTTCGTGCTTATTCCGATGTTCTGGATGTGGCTCGGATCCAGGAGCAGACTTTTAGCAGGTCTAGTGCTCCACAGAAGACTGTTTCGCACCCTGTTGCAGCTCAGCCTTCCGGAGGACCTATTCGGAGGCCAGTTCTGCTTCCTCCCACGAGAGCACAGCCGTACGCACCTGTTGTCCCGAGGAATGTTGAGACTTGTGGCTACTGCCATAAGACTGGGCATGCACAGCGAGACTGCAAGATGGCCAACCGATAGTGTTTAGTGTGTGGGAGCAGTGAGCATATGGTTCGTGACTTTCCGAGGAACAGAGCTCCTGCGCCGGTTGCTGGTGCTGCTTAGCTAGGAGCGCCGACGCGTGGTCAGGGCAGGCCGTCTCTTCCTCCGTAGAGGCAAGTCTTTGATCAGAGGCGTGTGGCTCCTAGAGGAGGTCAGGTTGGTGGTCGTGGTCAGGTTTATAACCTAACAACCGAGGAAGCGAAAGTTGCTGTTGGAGTGGTTGCAGGTATATCACAGTAGTTGTACTTTCTTTTCTTTCTTTCAGTTTTTTGCATATTGTTGTTGTTTTCCCTCCTCTGTACAATTATTCATGTATATATCCTACTAGCACCTTATCTTTGTTTGATCTTCTTCTAGGTATGATTTTAGTCTTCTCTCTTCTAGCTCATGTACTGTTTGATTCGGGTGCTACCCACTCTTTCATTTCTTCTTGCTTTGTTGATCAGCATGGTTTGGCTAGTGATGCTATGCCCGCAGCTTGGGACATCACCACAGGTGGAGGTGTCATTGTCTGTTCTAGGGTTTGCAAGCAGAGTCCGTTGCTGATTGGTGGTGTAGTGTTCTCGGCTGATTTGATTGTGATTCCCATATGCGGTTTTGATGTCATTCTGGACATGGACTGGTTGGGTGTTTTCTATGCCGTGATTGATTGCCGGGAGAAGAAGGTGACTTTCAGGCTTTCTGGTCAATCAGAATTTGTTTTCCATGCGGGTGAGACACTGTCAGGGCATGTCAAGAACTCGTTGGACCCCAAGGTTTCTTGCATCACTGGGTTCTGATGGGGTTGTTGCACCCTTGGTTGTGCGGGACTTCCTTGATGTGTTTCCCGAGGAATTGCCCGGTTTGCTGCCAGTCCGAGGTGTGGATTTCAGCATCGATGTTCAGCTCGGTACGACCCCTATTTCCAAGAGTCCGTATCGTATGGTGCCGGTTGAATTGGCGGAACTGAAGGTGCAAGTTCAGGAGCTGCTTGATAAGGGTTTTGTCAGACCTAGTCTTTCGCCATGGGGAGTCCCAGTTCTGTTTGTCAGTAAGAAGGATGGAAGCCACAGGCTTTGCATTGACTACAGGGAGTTGAACAATGTTACTGTCAAGAATCGGTATCTATTGCCGAGGATTGATGATTTGTTCGACCAACTGGGAGGTGCTTCGGTGTTTTCGAAGTTGGATCTGCATTCCGGGTACCATCAAGTCAGGGTGAAGTCAGAAGATGTTCTGAAAACGGCTTTCCGAACGAGATATGGGCATTACGAGTTCTTGGTGATGCCTTTTGGAGTGACTAATGCACCGGCGGTATTCATGAGTTTGATGAACCGTGTGTTTTCACCGTTCTTGGATCAGTTTTTCGTGGCCTTCATCGACGACATATTGGTGTACTTGCGAACAAGGAGGATCATATTGAGCATCTGAAGGTGGTTATGCAGACATTGAGGGAGAACCAGCTGTATGGGAAGCTTGATAAGTGCGAGTTCTGGCTGGATCGGGTTGCTTTTCTTGGCCACATTATCTCCGGTGCTGGCATTTCTGTGGATCCGTCGAAGATTTCTACAGTCAGGGATTGGCCTATTCCGAAGTCTGTTCCTGAGGTGCGGAGTTTCCTTGGTTTGGCTGGTTACTATCGAAAGTTTGTTTAGGATTTCTCCAAAATTGCTGGACCCTTGACCAGTTTGACCAGGAAGGAGCAGAAGTTCTTCTGGGATGAAGCTTGTGATGGAGCTTTCGCCGAGTTAAAGCATTGATTGACGTCAGCGCCTGTGCTGACTATACCCGACAGTTTGGGTGGTTTTGTGATCTTTTGTGATGCTTCGGGGAGAGGTCTGGGAGTAGTGCTGATGCAGCGATGTCGCTTATGCATCGAGGCAGTTGAGACTTCATGAGAAGAACTATCCTAGGCATGATCTGGAGCTTGCAGGTGTGATCTTTGCCTTGAAGTTGTGGAGGCACTATTTGCTTGGGGATAGAGTTGAGATTTTCATAGATCACAAGAGCCTCAAGTACGTGTTCACGCAGAAGGAGTTGAACATGAGGCAGAGGAGATGGCTGGAATTGATGGTAGACTTTGACATCAATTTGCATTATCACCCGGGCAGTGTTAATTCGGTGCCGAATTCTTTGAGTCGGAGGCCTGCCGCTATGTTCCTCACTCAGTAGAAGGAGCTAGTGGAGGACATGAGGAGGCTAGAGTTGGATGTGTTGCTTCCCGGATCAGCTCAGTAGCTTATGTTGTTGCAGTTGCAGTCGTCCTTGGTAGAGCTGATCAAGGCAGCTTAAGGGAGTGATAAGCAATTGCAGGAGTTTTGGAGTGAGGTTGAAGCTGGTTTGAGGTCTGATTTGGTTGTCCTGCTGATGGGTCGCTTCGGTTTGGCTCTAGGTTGTGTGTACTTAGAGGAGAAGTCAGGCAGAAGCTACTCGAGAAAGCTCATCGGTCCCCGTATTCTATTCATCCTGGTGGTAATAAGATGTACAGGGACTTGAAACAGTATTTCTGATGGCATGGTATGAAATGGGATGTGGCTCGATTTGTCGCCCAGTGCCTAACCTGTCAGCAGATGAAGGCGAAGCATCAGAGGACCATAGGACTTTTGCAACCCCTTGCTATCCCTGAATGGAAGTGGGAGAATATCACGATGGACTTTGTGACAGCTTGGCCGAGGAGTCCTAAAGGTCATAATGCTATCTGGGTGATAGTGGATCGGCTGACGAAATGTGCTCACTTCATTCCTTTCCGTGTGGGTCAGTCCACAGAGAGTTTGGCCGAGCAGTACGTTCAGGAGGTCGTTTGTCTGCATGGAGTTCCTATTAGCATCGTATCAGATAGAGATATGAGGTTCAGATCTCAGTTCTGGGAGAGTTGGTAGAAGAGCTTAGGTTCCAAGCTTAGCTACAATACAGCGTTCCCTCCTCAGATGGATGGGCAGTCAGAAAGGATAATTTAGACCCTAGAAGATATGTTAAGGTCCTGCGTTCTTTAATTTGGAGATTCGTGGGAGGATCATCTTCACTTGGTCAAGTTCTCTTATAATAACAGTTACCAGGCGAGTCTCAAGGCTGCTCCATTCAAACCTTCGTGGGAGGAAGCTTTTAGGTCTTGAGTTGATCACGAAGACAGTTGATGTCGTGGCTCAGATCCGCAAGCATTTGCAGGTCGCTCAGGATCGACAGAAGAGGTGAGTTAACTATCGTCGAAGACCTCTAGAGTTTGAGGCATGCGAGCATGTGTTCCTCAAGGTATCGCCTTGGAAAGGTGTTATCCATTTTGGCGGTGGAGGCAAGTTCAGTCCTCGATTCATCGGTCCATTCGATATTTTGGAACGTGTGGGCAAGGTAGCTTATAGGCTCGTGTTACCGCCAGCTTTAGCAGGTGTCTATGATGTATTCCATGTTTCTCAGCTGAGGAAATACATCAGAGATGACAGTCATGTGGTTGACAACTCAAACTTGTCTGTGAGGACGAATTTGTCTTGTGAAATTCGACCAGTCTCTATCTTAGACCGTCGAGAGAATGTGCCAAAGAATAGAGTCATCAAGTTGGTCCGAGTTTCTTGGGATCCTCGCTTGCCAGGGAGTCTACATGGGAGTTAGAGGAAGAGATTCGGGAGAGGTTCTCTCATTTGTTTGAGTAGTGTTTGTTTTGCTTTGTTTTGCTTTGTAGTTCAGGGTTGTCCTATGTACCTCTTGTATGAATTTCGAGGACGAAATTCTTCTTGTAAGGTGGGTAGAATTTGTAAGCCCTATTTTCAGATTTTATTGTATTTTGGTTTCTTTTGATTATTGTATTTGGATTCATTTGTTATAGTGTATTTTGTTTTTTCTTGTGTTCTTTGTTCTCTCTTGATCGATCTGTGTTCTTTTGGTTAGATCCTGTTCTCTTTGCAAATTTTGCTCTTTGTATTTTGAGTTTGATTTGTTCTCCTTTGTGTTCGTCTCATCTCATTGCATTTAATTTTCTCGTTTTGGAGCCAAAAACGTTACTCAGAACCCACATAATCTCAACCCAAAACCTTAATTCTTGATCCCCTATAAATAATCCTATTAAACCCTAATATTTTTATTCTACTCTCTCTCCGCCGTTACTCTCTCTCCCCGATCCCAAAAACCCCACACCATCTCTGTTTTTTTCGTTGCACCCCAAACCCAACCAAACCCTACCCCCGTTGCCATTCCGATCGCCTTTCACCACCGTCACCTCCCTCATCCTCGTCGTCCCCCTCGTTTCCACCATATCACCATCATCCGTTCACCCCTATCCTCGTCGTAACCCATCGCTCGATCCACCGAGGTGTTCTCATCGCCATTACCTATCGCCGTCGTCCTTCATCATCTCTGTGCACTTCACCAGTGTCAAAGCCATCCCTCGCCACTCCATCGGAGTCCCCTAGCATCGCCGTTCGAGTTCCCTAGCATTGTCGTCGTCGTCTATCTGTTTCCAACCGCAAAACCGAGTTCGTCGGAGTTTCGTCGAGGTTGCCGTCACCACCGTCGCTTTCTGGTCGTGGTGCCGATGCCGCTTCGCCCCCGCCCCATCGCAGTTGCCATCGAGACGTCGTGCTCTCTCTCTCTCTACTTGACGAGGAAGGAGACGATCACCGAGTGGTTGGCCCCGCTGTTCTGTGTTCGACACACAATAGATCCCTCTTGCTGTCCCGTGTTTGGGCCGATCCGGTGTGAAGGTGGTCACCCATTAGACGAAGTTGCTGTTCCGTGTTCTGGGCGCATCAGATCCCTTTTGCTGTTCTGTGTTCTGTCCCGATCCGGTGTGAGGTTTTTCATTTGGCTATTGCTATGCTTGTTGCTGATTGGTTCTTCGCATGTACTTCACACGTGTTTTTGGAGATTTCACCTGGGATTCTGATCATGTTATTCTTATTAATTGTATCTGCAATATAACAGGCAAGTCTCTTCTTGAACCCCTTTATTGTTTTTGTTCAAGATTATTTGATCTCCTGCAAGTAGATCCCGTCCATTTTGTTAACAAAACTACTTTTGACAATTCCGTTAAGTTTATCGAGGGTTTACACGAGCTAACCCGACATACTCTTAACATTGTGCTATCTCTTTGATCTTAAACCCAGTCCCCATTGTTTCATGCATATGCACATTTAAATAACTAGATTCATGCATAGGACTACTTGATAAATTGGACATGTTAAATTGTATGTGCTAGATTGAAGTTGCTCGATGAATTGAAACCATGACTGTGATAATTGTATTTTAAACTTAGAAATTTGCATGTTGACACCTAGGATCACTTTGATTACCAATTTGAATGCTATATGTGATCGTAGGATTTATTTGTTGTCTTTTTATGTTAAGTTAATTTCTGGTCTGCTGCAAGTTTCACTTTGAATCAAATTTTTAACCATGCTAATGATATAATTTGAAATAACTTGCTGAACATAAATTGTAGCTCTGGATGTCTAGACCATTTTTTCCTGGTGCATATTTAAATTCCAATTTGTCATATGCTAGATATCATCTTTTTAGTACAACTGTGTTAGTAATTCTAGATTCATAATTTCATGCGTATCCTGCTGTTTCTTATTTTATTTGACCCTGTCAGTAGTAAAAAAATAATCTGAATTAAATTAGGTTGGACCTAGACATGTATAGCTACTTCCCTGAATTTTTATAGATTTTATTAATGAGTTCTCTGACCCGAAATAATTAGTTGAACACAACTTACTGCATGTTGCCTGAACATAAAACCTGATTAGAATAGAGTTTTCACCCTAGTATCGGTATCTTTTATATGCCTTAATTATATTCTCTGGAACCGTATGGAAGTCTACTTTTTAGAACTTCTGGCGGATTCAGGTTTTCTATTTTGTAGTGACCATGATTCATGTTTTGGTATAGCAAGGTCATGCTGTCCTGATTTTGTGAAATGCGTTTATATGATGTGCATGCCTCATGCTTTCTCTGTAATGCTTAGAATTAGTCACGCATAGTAATATACAACATTGACACCCTCTTGCATGCTCACATAGGATGAAAATAAAATATTAACAAGCCGGGGTATTAAGGGTAGACTTGGTAGTGAACAATCGAGAAATGTACTCGGTAAGGTCTTCTCGCTCGCACGAATACTTGACATAGAAGGAGTATTGATTGCAATGATTGTGTAACACCCCGAATTCCAAATACAACTGAATTCGAGATTCCCACAGGATCTTTTCGTCTTATTCGGTACAATTTTACAAGGAATTGAAAACTTTCCATTTTACATCAGAGTTACATGAGATTTTACACTTTGCATTTTACAGCGGAAGCATATAACACAATAATTTACATGTAATGACAGCGGAAGCAATTTACATCACTTAAAATAAATGTACATCAACAATGAATAATTTGTAAGCATCAGTTCTCCTTTTACTTTTATCAAGCCATTTATTCTGCATACAAAACTGTGGGCACGCAAGTTTATTCAACCGACGAAAATTATACATGGCCATCCTCTCTATGCCAGAAACAGTATAACAATTCTCATTTCTTAACAAATTACAAACTTATTCACAGATCAAATTAAAGGAAATACCCTATTGATGTCGTGTTGTGATTGTGCACTTAGTCCTTAATGCAATTATTTATATTATATGACACTAATGCGCACTTGTTCGGATTCTATGCATCCCATACTACATAGGTCCGAGGGCAAGCCCTTAATCGTACTTCATCTTGTAGGGTTCAATCCCTCGTCATGACTGAATCTACAACTGTAACTACGGTAAGTATTCTAGATGTTTTCCGACATACGAACTCATATCTAGGTGCCCTGGAGGGAATCCCAACGCACTGACACATGACTCATCATGTAGGCATCCTGTGGTAATTCAGTGTAATATCCCGACGGATATTACCTTGTATAAATTATTATTTTATTATTATTTTATTATTATTTTGTTTTAATTCCAAAATCAAATTATTTTGGTGATTTTCGCCGGTTTGTCCACAAACATTGTCTGCACGCATATATCGGTCGGTGTACATCCGAAGTACATCAGATTGGTAGCGCGATCCTCCGAATTGATAATAAAACTTATCTTATTATTATTTTCAAATTAAACTATTTTATGAGGATTATATAAGGATTTTTGGTATACACATACATATACTTATACACACATTGTATTGTACCAAATTAGTACAAAATGTGTAGTATGTACTCTTGGACAAGGCACTAATCTTGTCATGACAACCTAATTAGATGATTAGGGTTTTAGTTAGTGGCTAAACTAGGGTTTTTGTATGCATGAGAAGATTAAGGTAAAAACCCTTCTAAAAACCTTATCTTTCACCATGCTTCCAACTCACACCTAGACCATACCTCCACCTCACCTCTACCCCTCCTACAATCATGGCCGGCCTCAATGGCTAGGGGGTTTTGTGCATATTGTTGAGTGCAATTTTGCACTCTCCACCCTTTCCCTCCTCCTATAAATACCCCCTCCTTCTCCACTTGTCTCACTTTTACAAAAAACAAAGACAAAAGAAAGGAAAGGAAAAGAAAGAGAGAACCCTTTCTAACTTGAGAGTTTTTATCTTGTAGGTTCCATAGAAGTCTAAGAACTTAGGGGAAGGAGAAGTATAAGCAAGCAAGTCCTTCCAACAAAGAAAAATTAGGTGGGGGTTCTCCACTTGTTCTTTTGTTTGTTGAGTTGTTGATTTTTGGCTTCTTCTTCTTCTTGTCTTCCTTGTTTTGTTTTCATTGATTCTTTTGGGATGGTTATTGTGATGATGTTGTATGTGGTTCTTATTTGTTATGGTTGTGGATGTTAAAAGTAATAAACACATAAAATGAAATGGAAACAAATGGTAGTGCTAAATACACATAAAAGATTGAACCTTTGTAGTAGTAGTAGTTGATTTGTGTTTATTAATTGGACTAAAATGACATATGCATATGGACTTGTACATACAACCATTGGGGTTGTAGGACTTAAATGTGAACTCATACATAAAGCATATGGACTTGTATACAACCATTTTGGTTGTAGAACATAAACTTGAACTTGGACTAGAAAGAATGCATATGGTTGGTTGAACCAAAATGGAGGGTTCTTACTTTATTTTATTATTGTTATTGTCTTTTATAATCTTAAGTAAGAAAGAACCCATTGTAGATGTTAATTCTAATTATGAAAAAGAAACTAATCTAAATCATTAGTTGTAGAATGATTAAAAAGATCTCTTTTATGATCACTAGTAATAATGAGAAATAGATGCTAATAAAGATTTAGTGGATATTTAAGTAGTAGATGTTTTATGATTAAATAAAGTAGTAGTAGTATGTTTAAATGAAGTAGTAGTAGTAGATGTTAAAATGAAGTAGTTGTAGATGTTTATGTTATGTAAAATTTTGGTAGATGCTTAGGGTTAAAATAAAGTAGTAGAAGTAGATGTGTATGTTCCAAATAAAATAGTTGTAGTAGATGTCTACACAAAATTGTAGAAATGTTTATGTTTTGATGAAAGTGGTAGTAGATGCTTATGTGTTAAAATAAAGTATTTAGTAGTAGATGTTTATGTTTAGATAAAGAGTTTAGTAGGAGTTTTAGTAGTAGATGTTATGTTGTAGTAGATGTGTGTTTAATTAAATTGTAGTAGATGCATATGAATATTAAATGGATGGTTATGCTTAGATTGAAGTAAGTATCTATACATAGATGGTTGTAGGAAAGTTGTATACCATGCTAGATTAATTTATCTATACTTAGATGGTTGTAGGAAAGTTGTATACCATGCTAGATTAATTTACCTACGCTTAGATGGTTGTAGGAAGGATGTATACCAGGCTAGATAAATTTACCTACACTTAGATGGTTGTAGGAAAGTTGTATACCATGCTAGATTAATTGTAGGAAAGTTGTATACCATGCTAGATTAATTTATCTACATTTAGATGATTGTAGGAAAGTTGTATACCATGCTAGATTAATTTACCTACACTTAGATGATTGTAGGAAAGTTGTATACCATGCTAGATTAATTTATCTACACTTAGATGGTTATAGGAAAGTTGTGTACCATGCTAGATTAATTTATCTACACTTAAATGGTTATAGGAAAGTTGTATACCATGCTAGATTAATTTACCTACACTTAGATGGTTATAGGAAAGTTGTATACCATGCTAGATTAATTTATCTACATTAGATGGTTATAGGAAAGTTGTATACCATGCTAGATTAATTTATCTATACTTAGATGATTGTAGGAAAGTTGTATACCATGCTAGATTAATTTATCCTCACTTTAGATGATTGTAGGAAAGTTGTATACCATGCTAGATTAAATAAATACTCATGCTTAAGTTAGTAGGTAATGACATTCATGCTTAAGTTAGTAGATGCTCATGCATAATGATGTTCATGCTTAGTTAGTAGACATTCATGCTTAGATGATATCCATGCTTAGATAAGTATATGTTCACGCTAAGCTAGTAGATGATCATGCTTAATCATTATTCATGCTAAGTTAGTAGATGTCATGCTAATTATTGTTTATGCTAAGTTAGTAGATGACCATGCTAATGATTGTTCATGCTAAATTAGTAGATGATCATGCTTAATCATTATTCATGCTAAGTTAGTAGATGTCATGCTAATTATTGTTTATGCTAAGTTAGTAGATGACCATGCTAATGATTGTTCATGCTAAGTTAGTAGATGACCATGCTAATGATTGTTCGTGCTAAGTTAGTAGATGATCATGCTTAATCATTATTCGTGCTAAGTTAGTAGATGTCATGCTAAGTTAGTAGATGTCATACTTAATTGTTGTTCATGCTAAGTTGGTAGATGATCATGCTTAGATGATATCCATGCTTGGGTTGTGATGATTAATCATGTTATGTAATGAAGATCCATGCTTAAGGTGGTAGTAGAGATATATACTCTAAGTAGTAAGTATTCACGCTCGAGTTGTAGCTTATGCTTGACTATAGTAAACTTCATGTTTAGACCATAGTGATTATTCATGCTTAAGCTTGATATAAGCACATGCTTAAATCATATTCGTACTTAGGAGTATTGTGGTGGGTGGTTATGTTATGCACCATAATTAGATTGTCGTAGGTAGGTGCTTGCAATTGTATGCCATGCTTAAAGTGCTATCGGTTGAAGTAATCAGGAAAGAATCATGTTGAAATTGTAATGACAACTACCTTGTTGTAGTTAATGTTAGTAGGGAGCCCACACATGCTTGAAGAGTATAGTGTAGCATCCTAGTGGAATATTGAACGAACGTAGGTTCTATATTGTTCTAGTTCGTTTGAAAGGAAACCGTGAGTTCTAGTGTGTGAGGTTCAAATTAGAATTAGACCCTATCATGGGGACATTCCTCATCTGTAAGGGTAATAAGGATTGGGAAAGATCACTAGTAATAGTTAGTTTGATAAAGGTTGTTATGTCGCCTTCGGTTTTTCATTGGTAGAATACCGATCATAAACTATTAGTAGATTCTTCTGTTGCTTCTAATAATAGAAGATCAAGTTTGCTAGTAAGCGCGTTTGGTTGCTTCTAGGTTGATTACCTGTATGGTGGTTTGCATATGGTTGTGCTCGTACGTGGCTCGACTGGCCCGTATGTAGTTGTGGGTCTCATACATAGTTTATTTGGCTCGTATGTAGGTTGTTGTCTCGTACGCGGCTCGACCGGCCCGTGCGTAGCTGTTGGTCTCATACGCGGCTTATTTGGCTGGTATGTACGTTGTTATCTCCTACGAGGCCCGCCTGGCTCGTAGGTAGCTATTGTTTCATACGTAGCTTATTAGCTCGTATGTGGTTGTTACTCGTATATAGCTTGTTAGCTAGTACACAGTTCGTTGTGCTCGTCTAGGGTGATATTACCACCCTATGGGCTATCGACCATCAAGACATATGACTTCTTACCCCTAAGGAACTGTGGAGGAGTCACTCCTTGTGTACCGTCGAATCTTAACCGGGGTAGGTTGATCGAGGACCGGAGTATAGACGGAATCCAAGTTCAGGATAGTGGCATGCATGTATGTTCGCATTGACAGGGTCTTGGATCGATGGGCCAGGAACCGGATCCTGAGGGATTCTGGTAAGTCTAGGTTGAGCAGCCTAGTAGAGTTGTCTTGCGAAGTCTAATTTAAGGCCTAGCATGTTGTGTTTATAATATTGTCATCCCTAGGATTGTTCGAGTCAGGGACATCATTAAAGTAGTGGATTATAAAGATCATTTTACTTAGACCCTTGCCGAAAAGAGAGGAGTTGGTTGTAGGGACCGCCTTACGACCAACTTGTCCCTTGAGGCAGGCCTTAGGTGGTGATATTGGGTTGTACCTTCCCGTCAAAGGGATACGTACGGTGGCGTCTCACGAGTTGCGTATCTCGCACTGTTAATTCCTGAAGTATCGTGGCTGGGGGTGCCACAGGATGCATTGTGCAGTCCTACACTTGCGAGACCCCAGGGGTGCCACAGGGTAGGCTTCGCGATACCCTGCACTTGCGAGACCCTATGATTTGGAAATTTTGGAACGAGGCCCGATACACTGGGATCGTCTAGTTTTGAGTGAGGTCCAGCATGCCGGGTAGTAGTGGCAAACAGAGACACCATAAGCAGACTGCATAGGGGGACTTGACCCCTTCTGCAACCTCACTAGTCACGTAGTACTGTCAGGAACAGGTTGTGTACAATTAGAAATTCATAACGCAGGTTCAAATTCCTATATATGGAGAAACGGCTTGAGATGGGGTCACATGTAGTATGGGCTGCATGTTGCTTCGGAGACTCGCTGACATTAGAATAGGAGCATCCTAGTTCTAGTTAAATATCGCATTAGAGTCTAGTCATAGCACTCACGAACACTTAAAATACACCAACACCATTGCCATGTTTTGTATGTTGTTTGGGAGATTCGCTACTTTGTTATCAGCCTTTAAGCGTCAGTGAATACTGACGTCCCCACTTCCATAGGTACTGGATCGCCGAAGTACAAGGGCGAGATTCAGGAGGACTCAGGGCAAGGAAAGCAAGGAGTCAATGTCATATTTAGTTCCGCTGTAATATGTGTGTTGATTATCTATTATTTGAAAAGTACCCAAGTGAGAGTTACCAAGTGTTGTTCTTCATTCCTTGTACTCTGATGTAAGATGTTGAAGGTTGTAATACTTGGAAATGTAAAGGTAATACTGTAACTCTATTGTAATGTATTGCAGTTGTATAATATTCAGACTTGTAATACATTGGGTGTTGAATAAAAAGTTTTAAATTCTCCTGTTTTTCTGTGTATTGTGACTAATTGAAGAAAAGGACTTGGCTCGTGTCTCGATTTCCCAGTATATGGAAATCGGGGCGCTACATTCAGCTCCTACCATAGACATGACACCACCCGCAGTCGTCAAACACCCCACGAGCGTCGCCACCGGGACGGTACCCTGGAGCAGTATCCACACCCTATCATGACTCATCATGGGACATCATGGGATACGCTCTCGCCGCTAATCCAATGGCCCTCATACTCAGTGTTTTTCTCTTACTTTCATCACATCTTCACTATGTATCTAGTCCTTATTTTATTAGAATCATGAACAAAATCAAAGCTCTAGAGTTAGCCTCACCACTATACCGGACTTAATCATTCATTAACATCACCAACCTTGGTCTTTCTTTTCAAATTTCATTTCATTTATTTCCAATTGCCGGTGGGAGACTTAGCTACTCTTTTGTTTCAATTTCAATTCACAATTACCAAAATCCTGAGCATTTCCAGCTCCTGAGTTCATTTTCATAATCTCAATAGATTTTCCTTTTCCATGTTCATAACTTTCACATTCATACACTTTCATAAATTCAAATAAATGATTTGCTTCATTTCAGGTATAAATTCATGCAAAGACAAATAGAGTTTACTTAAATTATCACAACCAATAATCATTCAACATAAGATTCATAATCTTTACCATAAAACGATTCATAGAATTTCTGAGATGTCAAAAGTGATCTGGACAGTCGACTTAGAGCTTATCCAGTCGACTTGTTCAGTCGAAGAAAGTTCTTCAATAACCGCTCGAAAGAGTCGACTGCTGCACCTGGCCAGTCGGCTGTTCCGCAACGTTCAAAATCTACATATCATTTACGGGGCAGTCGACTGTCATTCAAACCAGTCGGCTGTTCTACAAAGTTCAATTATACTACTTTTCAAGTTCAGTACAGTCGACTGTTACATACATTCGGTCGACTGAACAGGGTTAATTTTTTGAATCAAGGGATCATCTCTCCCTTCGTTCTTCAATTAGCACACAGCATTTTATTAAACTACAGTATGTTCAATGTCAACATAAACATGTGATTCTTATCTATTTACCATCATCATAACATAGTTTATGATTAAATGTAAATTTCACACAATTAGTATGTTCTTTCCTCCAAATGAGATGCTAAACATATATTTTTCCTTTACTCATCATTTATCCACGAAGATGAATGCTAACTCCAATTTAACATGCTAGAAAATCAAGTTAACATTTCACCTTAAATGCATCGTTTCATGGAATTCCGAACTGTTCATATTTTATTTCAGTGTACCAGTCGACTGCTCACATGATCGGTCGACTGTACAGGTCATTTCCAATTCTCTAATTATCATTAGTTCTTTTTCATCTATTCACATCTTCCACAATAAGTATAACACAAAGCATTTTAATATACGATCACCCTATCAATCCACTTTTCACAAATATGATAACAATCAATATTAGCCCTAGCATGATCTCTATATTAGAAGTCCTGAGAAACACCCACCTTGTTGAAGAGTTTAACGAAATCCCGTAAAGCCTTCTAGTGTGATAATGTGACTCCTCCTCCTTGCTTCTTGCCACCGAGAATCCTCTGAAGTGATGACCGGCCTCCAAGATACTCACTCACAACTCTCTTAAAAGTATATCTTTCTTTCAAATAGAGTTCTTAGTGTAAAAGACAATGAGTGAAAGAGGTATTTATACTAAATCTTTGGGTGAGATGGAGGGCTAGGATTGAGTAGATGGTTATGAGATGGAGGGTTAGGATGAGAGTAGGAGTTGTAGTAACTACCCACAACTAGGTAACCACCTATACACTAACTCCACTTCTTCCAAAAACTGGCCAAGGAAAGGTGCTCATGCACGTGTACGTAAAATGCACGTGCATGCACTAGTCCCCATATAAAAACTTGTACATTATACATCCTTATAAAAATAATCTTTTTAAAAAGATGTTACCTTACAAGTTGTTATTAAGAGAATGGGCTTAAATTGATGGGCCAAAATATTAGTTTTTTACAAAATAAATAAATTAGAATTTTTGGGCTTGTGTTTATTCGAGACAAGGGCCTCTTATAAAAATAATAATTTAAAGAACACATATACATATATATATGCATATACTCATCATCCATAAGGAAAATAATTATAAGATTTCATATTACGAAACTTGCACGTGCACACTACGTGCAAAAATAAATAATTTTCATAAATGAAAATCGGGGCATTACAGATTGAATGATGATTCTTGCACGTAAATTATTGTTATCAATGCCGAGTACACGATCCGTGAATTCGCCATCGGTCTAAAACGATCACTGTGCTTGCGCCGAACCTGTGAAATGGGACGCAGTAGTACGTGCACTTGATAGGCTAATAAAATACTTAACAACCTGCATCTCATGCTTGATCTTGACTTGATATCACTCATTACATGTGTAATTATTGTACACCTTTGATATTATTGCCTACTCTTTGTTTTGTTCTTTAACTTTGACCATGTCCCTATTCTTGATATATATATGCTTTCCTATTATCCTCTGTTTTCTCTACTTGCCGCCCATGACTTGCTCTAAGGGCACTCTTTTCTTTCTTTTTAGATCAAGATTTTATAGGTACTGAAGGATCTGTTCCCGAAGGAATTGATGAGCAACGTTTCTAGAGTTGGAACCAGTCTCCGCTGCATAGTTTTTATTTGCAGTTAGATTAATTTTCTTGAACATTGTTATAACTTGTACTTTGTTTTTGGGCTTTATGACTCGTAGTTTGTTTTGATCCCGGATGTTGGATATTTATACTGTTGGATTATTTCATTACTATTGGAATTTATCTTTGTTTCATGTGGTTATATTTCTTGTGTGGTTGTATTTTGTTGTTCTTATTGCTGAATTTGTCTAGTACACCTTATGGATGGTGTTTACATCATTCGCTGGGCTTACGTTACGTACTCGTGTTCCGTATTTTGGGAAACGGGGCGTGACAGTGAACCTAACACAAGATACTAGTTCCTATAAGTGGGTTATGCCGTGAAATATTAGTTGCAAAAACACACTCGATTATGAGTAATAATGGTTGGGAAAGTCACTAATATTGTTAGCTTGATAAAGGCTCGTCTAGGGTCTTATAATTACCCTAGGGGTCATCGACCATCAAGACTAGCATCTTATCACCTTGAAAACTATGGATAAATCACACCTCGTGCGCCGACGGATCTTAACCGGTGTGGGTTGATCATGGGCTGAGAATGTTAACGAGATCCGAGTTAAGGGTAGTGATAAGTGAGGGAGCTCCCGTCACCAGTGTCGTTGATCGATAGGCCGTGAATTGGACCATGATAAACTTAAGTAAGTCTAAGTTGAAAACCCCGTAAGATTGTTTAGGTTTAGTGACATCATTAGGGTAGTAACTCATAAAGATCATTACTTAACCATTTTTGCCAAGGGGGAAGAGTTGGTATTAGGGTTGATACCTTATGATCCAACTCATCCCATAGGCTGACACTAGGTGTTTTTATTGGGTTGTACCTTCCCATCAAAGGGATACGTATGGTGCCTTCCCACGAGTTGGGAGCACGGGTTGCGTATCTCACACTGTTGATTCCTGAAGTACCATGATAAGAACGGGAGGTTCTCCTTTCGGAACTAGGGGATGGACCCCGGAATTTCGTCACGTTCTATGCTGGGGAAGCGAACGGGCCTTAGACCACAGTCTACGAGTTATGGGTGCCACAGGGTAGGCTTCGTGCTATCCTATGCTGCGGATACCCTGCGTTCGTTTGGCTTTTGAGTGAGGTCCGGTGTGCCGGGTAGTAGTGGCAAACATAAACCCCATGAGCGTACTGCATTGTTGGGACTTGACTACGTCTACAACCTCATCAGTCACGTTGTATCTGTCAGGAACACGTTGTGTACAAAAATAGAATTCGTAAGCGAGTTCAAATCCCTAATATGGAGCATGGCATGATATGGACCTATGTAGTTAAGGGATGCATACGAATCCAGATTCTCGCTTGCATTACAATAAGTGCATCCTAGCTTAGTTGACATTGCATTAGATTCTAAGTCATAGCACTCACGAACACTTAAACTACACCGACACATTTATTTACCATGCTTAGTATATGTTTGTTTTTGAGATTCGCTGCTAGTTATCAACCTTTAAGCGTCAGTATATGTACTGAAGTCCCCACTCAAATAGGTTGTGGATACAGGATCACCAATTCAGGGGAACTCCAGTCAAGGCATGGCTTCCAAGTGAAGAGCCCAATGTTTATTGTTTCGTTCATGTATACTCTGATGTAACCTATTGAAACAATGTAAACACCAGGCTTGTAAGATATGTGTTAAGTAAAAAGTTTTAAATTTTCCTGTTTTCTGTGTATTGTGACTAATTGAATGTAAGGGTCCTGGCTCGTGTCTCGAATTCTCCATATAGGAAGTTTGGGGCGTTACAGAGTGGTATCAGAGCCGACTTCAATTTACAGTCCAACACAGTAGGAAAATAGACTTAGGAGTTAGGTTTTTAGCTTGTTGTAGATAATTATAATTCATACTGTTGTTTCCTTCAACTTATGTTTTATGATATTTCTATATCTAGGCTAATTCCCGTGTCCACTCCCTGCAGGATGGCTGACGGAGCGATACCCCTTGGGAATAGGTGGGCACATGGGATCACGGTCGAGATGGACTCGAATCTAGAGCCCATCACTGATGGTGAGGAGTCACCAGTTGGAGCTGGGTTGGCCAATGGGGCCACAGCAGCTGCCGCAGCAGGGGGTGCCCCTGCAAATGGCTAGATTCCAATACTGCCACCCCCGCCACCGCCCCAGCTTACTGCAGTGGAGCTGACCTTTGAGTAGGTATTCCGCGATCTCGCAATGTGGGGTTGGTGCCACGCTAGTCTCGAGAACAAGATGGACTCTTGCAAGTTCGTGACCATCAATAATGAGAGGGAAGTGGCAGAGTTGAGAAGGGCCAAGGCAAGGGCCGACAGCAGGACATTGATCATGAAGCACACTCACCGTGTACAGTTTGCGCGCCTAGAGCGCAAGTGTGCAAAACTTCAGGCGCAGATCACTCAATTGCAGGGAGCCTTGCAGGAGAGACTAGTAGTACCGATTAGGCGGTTAGGTGCCTATAGGTTATTTTGTGGTTTTGTCATTTTGCTACCTACATGTATGATATAATGTAAGGAAAAATGCATATATAAGATAAGGGATTATAATGAAATGAAGTTTAGCCTTGCGTTTTCTACAAATCTTATGTGCACGTTGAGATTGGATGGATGTTATTTTTGGAATATTACAATATGATGCCCATGTATATTCCACTATTTTTTTCTACCAGATGTCTCGCAGAACAAGAAGCAGTAGAATCGACCCGATTAAGGGCAAAGGTAGTGGAGGCAATGGTGCAGGTCTGGATATAGTGGCAGAATTTGCTCGTATGTACCAGACATTCGGAGACCTAGTAGAGGCAAGCCGAAACAATGTGCAGCAACAGGGAGCACCCGCAGGTAACTGGAGAGTTTCAGCTGTCGACCCTGTTAAGATGGTCGAATCCTTTCAGAGGATGAGGCCGCCTGTTTTCGAGGGCCAGGCAGACCCGACGGTAGCTGACCACTGGATTCGTCAAGTCGAGACAGTGTTTGAGGTGATGCTGACACCGGAGGACAGCAAGGTCAGGTTGGCCAGTATTCTGCTAGAGAAAGACGTCGGGGTCTGGTGGCAGTTGGTGAAGAGGGGCATGGGCAAAGGACCCATTGGCTGGGAAGACTTCTTAGGGGAGTTCAGGCAGCACTACTTTCCATTGGATGTGCAGGAAGAAAAGGCCATGGAATTCTTCAACCTAAAGCAAGGAAGCATGACGGCTAGTGAATACGAAACCAAGTTCACTCAGCTATCCTGTTATGCTCCAGAAATGGTACCAGACGAGGTCAAGAAGACCAAGAGGTTCGAGAAAGGGCATAGGCCCATACTTAGAACGAAGATGGTACATTTTTGCATTCGGATGTTCGAGAAATTGGTCCATCGTGCAGCTACAACAGAGTTGGATATGAGCAGAGGACCAGAATCGCAAGTTAATACGGGAGGATGGAACAAGAGAAAGAGGCCTGCACCAACATCGGGATTCAGGAACCAGGGTCGAAATCCAAAATTTCAGAAGACTGTTGGCAACACCGGAGGCGCCAAGACTAGAAGCTATTTCCTATGTGGTGAGCAAGGACACTTCAAGAACCAGTGCCCAAAGAAGAACTTGCAGAATGATACCCACACATGTTACAATTGCGGGAAGATTGGCCATGCTCGGCCAGACTGTCCCCAGCTTTGGAGGGGCAATGGTAGGCTAGCTCCTAAGACGAACAGCAAAGGAAAGGGGATTGCCCGCCAAGGGCGAGTATTTGCGCTCACGGAGGAGGACGCCGATGAAGACGAGGAAGTCATCACCGGTAGGTGAAGAAATTATGGCTAAGTTTATTGTGGTATTTTGAATATTTTGACATGAGGAAATGAATGATGTAAAAACTTTTGTAACAGGATGGATTAATATAAATGAAATCCAGGCAACTGTTTTATTTGATAGTGGGTCATCGCATTCTTTTGTGTCTGAAGTTTTTTCAAAGAAATTGAATTGCACCCAGGAGGCAACTCCGGAATTGTTTTTGTTGGTTGCTACCCCATCTGGAGCGACTCTCCCTATAAATTTTTTCTGCAAGTGATGCAAACTCCAGTTTCACAGAGAGACCCTGAGTATAGATTTGCTACAGCTGGGCTTTGCAGGGACGAACGTGATTATTGGGATGGATTGGATGTCCAAGCATAAGGCTAGCATCAATTGCAGGGAGAAAAGGGTAGCCATTACCCCATCCGGAGGACCAGAACTTGTGTTCCAAGGAAAGAAGAAGTAGAGTGAAGAAATTCTTGCAGCTGCAACTGGAGTACGTGTGCCAGGTGTAGTCAAGGTGATACCAGTTGTACGTAAATTTCCCCAAGTATTTTTGGAAGAATTACGTGGACTCCCACCACACAGGGATGTTGAGTTCAGCATTACTATCCAACAAGGCAGCGCACCAGTGTCTAAAACACCCTATCGAATTGCGCCAGTAGAGCAGAAAGAAGTGAAGGAGCAAATTGAAGAACTGCTATAGAAGGGATTCATCAGGCCAAGTGCTTCACCCTGGGGAGCACCCGTGCTACTTGTGAAGAAGAAGGATGGAACCGCGGAATGTGCATCGATTACCGAATGTTGAACAAGGTTACTGTTCGGAACCAGTACCTAATTCCCAGGATCGATGACTTGTTTGATCAGCTCCAGGGAGCGGCTGTATTCTCAAAGATTGATCTGCGTTCAGGCTATCATCAAGTTCGGGTCAAAGAAGAAGATGTACCTAAGACAGCATTCCGAACCCGGCACTGTCATTACGAGTTTTTGGGAATGCCATTCGGAGTAACCAATGCCCCAGCAATCTTTATGTACATGATGAACCGTATCTTATGGCCATTCATCGATTCATTTGTCGTTGTCTTCTTAGACGACATCTTGGTGTATTCAAAAACAGAAGAGGAGCATTCTGAGCATCTGACTGCAATACTGATCAAGCTACGGGAGCGTCAACTCTATGCCAAACTGTTAAAGTGTAAATTCTGAAAATCAGAAGTGGCGTTCTTAGGCCATGTCCTTTCTAAGAAGGGAGTGGCTACAGACCTGCAAAAGATTGAGGCAGTAAAGAGTTGTCCTTAGCTGAGAACTGTGAAGGAGGTCAGAAGCTTCTTAGGCATGACAGGGTATTACAGGAAGTTCATCCAGAATTATGCCAGAATTGTTGTCCCACTTATAGCGTTGACCAAGAAAAATGTATGTTTTGATTGGACTAAGAAATGTGAAAGGAGTTTCCAAGAGCTGAAGAACAAATTAATTTCTGCACCGATTTTGATTTTGCCTTAACCAGATAAGGGGAATGTAATCTACAGTGATGCTTCATTTTTGGGATTCGGGTGTGTCCCGATGCAAGAAGGGAAGGTCATAGCATACGGATCGAGGAAACTTCGACCGCATGAGAAGAATTATCCGACACACGACTTGGAATTGGCCGCGATAATTTTTGCTCTGAAATTATGGCGGCACTGTGTCTATGGGACAAAGGTAGAGATGTTTACCGACCATAAAAGCCTGAAGTATATCTACTAGCAAAAGGATTTGAATCTCAGGCAGAGGCGATGGTTGGAAGTTTTGGAAGACATCAGACCGGAAATTTTATATCATTTGGGAAAAGTCAATGTCGTGGCAGATGCACTTAGCAGGAAAAGGAGTGTAGCCACGCTCATTGCAACAAGAAGAGAGCTGGATGATGAGATCAGACAAGCCGGTATTGAAATTATTGTTCAAGATTTGAGCACAGTTTTGGCACGTCTAGAATTGCAGCCAAGTCTGAATGACCGAGTCAAGAAGGCTCAAATGGGTGATGCAGAGATTGAAGAACAAAATTGGTTTGTAAATGAAGGAAAAGCCTCAGAGTTCATTGTGAAGGAAGGGTCACTTTGGTTTGGAAGTAGGTTGTGTGTGCCTAAAATTGATGAATTGAGAGAAGATATCATGAAGGAAGCGCACTCCACCTTACTCATAGTTCACCCAGGAAGCACAAAGATGTATAAAGACATAAAACAACATTTTTGGTGGGCTGGAATGAAGTGGGTTGTGGTAGGATTTATGGTCAAATGCCTTACATGTCAGAAGATTAAGGCGGAAAACCATAAACCAGGAGGCCTACTGCAACCATTGCCTATTCCAGAGTGGAAATGGGAAACACCGGCATGGATTTCATCACGGGACTGCCCAGAAGTTCGAAAGGGAATGACTCAATTTGGGTAATAGTGGACTGTTTGACTAAGTCTGCACATTTTCTTCCAGTAAAGGCAACTTGGTCAGTGGAGAAGTTAGCGGAAGTCTACATCGAGGGCATTGTAAAGCTACATGGGGTGCCAGTGTCGATTGTTTCTGACCGAGATGCAAGGTTTACGCCCCAATTTTGGCAAGAAGCTTTGGGAACGAGATCAGAATTCAGCGCAGCTTTCCACCCATAGACTGATGGTCAGACAGAAAGAGTTAACAAAATTCTTGAGGATATGCGGAGAGCATGCATAATGGACTTCGGTGGGAGCTGGGAACGAGACTTAACATTGGTAGAATTTGCTTATAATAATAGCTATCAAGCAAGTATTGAGATGGCTCCATATGAAGCTTTGTATGGAAGGAGGTGTAGGACCCCCGTATGCTGGTTCGAAGTAGGAAAAGGCAGATGTTTGGACCTGAAATAGTGCAGTAAACATCCGAGAAGATCGAGCTATTCAGAAAGAGGATGCAAGTAGCACAAAGCGGCAGAAGAGCTATGCCGACAATCGTTGATGAGATTTGGAATTCGAAGAAGGTCATTCAATATTTCTGAAAGTCTCACCTACAAAGGGAGTGATCAGGTTCAGAAAGGGTGGCAAGTTCGCACCAAGAAATATTGGACCATACCAGATTTTGAAGAGGATTGGAAAGATGGCATACAAACTAAAGCTACCAGCCGAATTGTCCCAGGTGCACGAGGTATTTCATGTTTCAATGGTGAGGAAATATGTACTAGATCCGAGTCATCAAGTGCCAGACGTTCCCGAAGACCTACGAGTGGATCTTACATATAAGGAGCGGTCAATCAGAATTATTGACCGTCAGGATAAAGTGCTAAGGAACAAGACTATTCCGATGGTCATGGTTCTTTGGAAGAATCAATTCATGGAGGAAGCCACCTGGGAGCCGGAAAGCCGGATAAAGCTTTTTTTTCCCGAGTTATTTTGAGTATTGTTTTTTTGTTTTCTGTTCTTCCTACTTAGTACAGTTCTGAGGATAGAACTATTCTAAGGATCGTAATGTCCTGATTAGTTATTGAGAGCAAAAGAAAGAGAAGAAAAACCCTAACTCGAGAGTTCTTCATTGTAGGTTTTCCATAGGTGCTTTCCATAAAAGCTAGGAGGAAGAAGAAGGAGCTTTGGCTAGTTCTTCCTACATAGAAATAAAAACGTGGGGATCTCTCTACTTCCTATTTTGTTGATTTTTGTTCTCCTTATTTTGTTGTATGTGTATATTGTGTGTTTTAAACTACTTGAACTAAGATCATGAGCATATAAATGGTAGTAGGGAATCAAAAATTATCACATAAAGAGTTGAATGGTAGAACTCAACAAAATAACATAAAGATGGAATCTTTGAACCTTGCTGTGGTTATTGTTGTTATTATGGTTATTTTTAACTACTTGGACTAAGATTTGTGCATAAGATCGGTTGGAAATCAAGGTGGTTACATGAAAGAAAAGGTTGAAGGGTGGAACTTACTAAAAGCACATAATGATAGAATCTTTAGCATTGGTATGATCATTGTTGTTAATATTGTTATTTTCAAACACAAACTTTGACAACTTGGACTAAATCTATGAGCACATAAAGATTAGTAAAGTGATAATGTTTACATACCCAATTTGGGGTTGTAGAACTCAACAAGCATAATAAAAGACAAGTTTTTGTTGTATGTTGTTTCCTACCATGTTAAAGATCAAGTCTTCACTAACAACTAGTTCATAAAAAGTGGGCCTTATCATATGTAGGAACTTGTAGGTTGAAGAAAAGTAGGTTTTGTAATATGTAGGATTTGTAGATTCAATAAAGGTAATTTTTGTATTATGTAGAACTTGTAGATTAAATAAAAGTAGGTTTTGTAATATGTAGGAACATGTAGATTCAATAAAATTAGATTTTTGTAATATATAGAACTTGTAATTCCTAAAAGAAGTAGTCTTTGTAATAATCTAGATAATGTCTTTAGTAACCTTATGAGTTTACCACCATGCTTGAGTTGTGTGTGTAGTTCTAGTTAAATCTTCAAAAGAACCCATGCTTGAGTTGTATGTGTAGTTCTAGTTAAACATTCAAAAAACCCATGCATGAGTTGTATGTGTAGTTCTAGTTAAATCTTCTAAAGAACCCATGCTTGAGTTGTATGTGTAGTTCTAGTTAAATCATCAAAAGAACCCATGCTTGAGTATGTGTAGTTGTTCTAGATTCAAAAGAACCCATGCTTGAGATGTGTAGTTGTTCTAGATTCAAAAGAACCCATGCTTGAGTATGTGTAGTTGTTCTAGATTCAAAAGAACCAATGCTTGAGATGTGTAGTTCTTCTAGATTCAAAAGAACCCATGCTTAAGTTTTTGTAGTTGTTTTAGATTCAAAAGAACCCATGCTTGAGTTTGTGTAGTTGTTCTAGATTGAAAAGAACCCATGCTTGAGTATGTGTAGTTGTTCTAGATTCAAAAGAACCCATGATTGACATGTGCAGTTGTTCTAGACTCAAAAGAACCCATGCTTGAGTTTGTGTAGTTGTTCTAGATTCAAAAGAACCCATGCTTGAGTTTGTGTAGTTGTTCTAGATTCAAAAGAACCCATGCATGCTTAAGTTGTATGTTGTAATGGTTTTAGTTAAATTTCTAAAAAGGAACCCATGAATTTAGCTCGCATGCTAATCTAGTTAAACTATTGAAATGAACCCATGTTCCATATTTGTTCTAGTTCGACTTTTAAGAAGAAACCCATGAAACTAACTCCATGATAGTTCTAGCTCAAATTGACGAGGAACCCATGCATTTAGGTTTTAGGTGGTTCTAGCTCAACCTTGAGAAGGAACCCATGAACTTAATTGCATGTTGTCCTAGTTCAAATTTGGGAAAGAGAACCCATGAATTCAATTTGTATGTGGTTCTAATTGAAATTGGACCATATCATGTGAACATACATCATCTTCATTGTATGGGTAGTAAAACGGTGTTAGTGAACCTAACACATGATACTTGTTCCTAAAGTGGGTTATGCCGTGAAACATTAGTGGCAAAAACACACTCGATTATGAGTAATAATGGTTGGGAAAGTGTCTAATATTTTTAGCTTGATAAAAGCTCGTCTACGGTCTTATAGTTACCCTAGGGGTCATCGACCATCAAGAATCGCATCTTACCACCTTGGAAACTTTGGATAAATCACACCTCGTGCAACGACGAATCTTAATCGGTGTGGGTTGATCGCGGGCCGAGAATGTTAACGAGATCCGAGTTAGGCGTAGTGATGAGTGAGGGAGAACCCGTCACCGGTGTTTTAGATTGATAGGCCTTGAGTTGGACCATGATAAACTTAGGTAAGTCTATGTTGAAAACCCCATAAGATTGTTTTGGTTTAGTGACATCATTAGGGTAGTAACTTATAAAGATCATTACTTAACCATTTTTGCCAAAAGGGAAGAGTTGGTATTAGGGGTGATACCTTATGATCCAACTCGTCCCATAGGCCGACACTAGGTGGTGTTATTGGGTTGTACCTTCCCATCAAAGGGATACGTACGGTGCCTTCCCAAGAGTTGGGAGCACGGGTTGCGTATCTCACACTGTTAATTCCTGAAGTACCATGATAAGAACGGGAGGTTCTCCTTTAGGAACTAGGGGATGGACCCCAAAATTTTGTCACGTTCTATGCCGGGGAAGCGAACGGGCTTTAGACCACGGTCTATGAGTTATAGGTGCCATAGGGTAGGCTTCGTGCTATCCTGTGCTGTAGATACCCTGCGTTCGTCTGGCTTTTGATTGAGGTCCGGTGCGCCAAGTAGTAGTGGCAAACATAGACACCATGAGCATAATGCAGTGGTGGGACTTGACCATGTCTGCAACCTCATCAGTCACGTTGTATCTGTCAGCAACAGGTTGTGTACAAAAATAGAATTCATAACGCGGGTTCAAATCCCTAAATATAGAGAACGGCGTGATATGGACCTATGTAGTTATGGGATGCATACGACTCCAGATTCTCGCTTGCATAAGAATAAATGCATCCTAGCTTTAGTTGACATTGCATTAGATTCTATGTCATAGCACTCACAAACACTTAAACTACACCAACACATTTATTTACCATGCTTAGTATATGTTTGTTTTTTAGATTCGCTGCTAGTCATCAGCCTTTAAGCATCAGTATATGAACTGACATTCCTACTCAAATAGGTTGTGGATACAGGATCATCAATTCAGAAGAATTCCAATCAAGGCATGGCTTCCAAGTGAAGAGCCTAATGTTTATTGTTTTGTTCATGTATACTCTGATGTAACCTATTGAAACAATGTAAACACTTGGCTTGTAAGATTTGTGTTAGGTAAAATGTTTTAAATTTTCCCGTTTTCTGTGTATTGTGACTAATGAGATGTAATGATCCTGGCTCGTGTCTCGACTTATCCATATAGGAAGTTCGGGGCGTTACAGAGTGGTGTCAGAGCCGACTTCAATTTATAGTCCAACACAGTAGGGAAATAGATTTAGATGCCTTGTAGGAGTTAGGTTTTTAGCTTGTTGTAGATAATTATAATTCATACTGTTGTTTCCTTTAACTTATGTTTTATGATATTTCTATATCTAGGCTAAATCCTGTGTCCACTCCTTGCAGGATGGCTGACGGAGCGATTCCCCTTGGGAATGGGTGGGCACATGGGATCACGGTTGAGGTGGATTGGGTGGGCGCATGTGTATTGTGACTAATTTAATGTAAAGGTCCTGGCTCATGTCTCGAATTCTCCATATAGGTAGTTCGGGGCATTAAAGTCGAGCCCCAAGCTTGCTGTTAAAGCTCTGGGATGGCTTGAGGTCACCGCAGAGAGTCGAGCCCCCCTGCTTGTTGGAAAAGCTCTGAGGTGGCTCGAAATCGCTACCGACCATCGAGCCCCAAGCTCTGGGATGGCTCGAGGTCACTGCCGAGCGTCAAACCCTCTGCTTGTTGCAAAAGCTCCGGGGTGGCTCGAAATCGCTACCGACCGTCGAGCCCCAAGCTTCTTGTAAAAGCTCTGGGATGGCTCGAGGTCACTGCCGAGCGTCGAGCCCCTACTTGTTGAAAAAAGTTGTGGGGTTGCTCGGAATCGCTACTGATCGTTGAGCCCCAAGTTTGTTGAAAAAGCTCTGGGATGGCTCGAGGTCACTGCCGAGCGTCGAGCCCCCCTACTTGTTGCAAAAAAGCTGTGGGGTGGCTCGGAATCGCTACCGACCATCGAGCCCCAAGTTTCCTGTAAAAGCTCTGGGATGGCTCGAGATCACTACCGAGCATCGAGCCCCCTACCTGTTGGAAAAGCTCCGGGGTGGCTCGAAATCACTACCGACCGTCGAGCCCCTTACATGTTGGAAGAGCTGTGGGGTGGCTCGAAATCGCTACCGACTGTCGAGCCCCAAGCTTGCTATAAAAGCTCTGGGATGGCTTGAGGTCATTACCGAGCGTCGAGCCCCCCTGCTTGTTGGAAAAAGTTGTGGGGTGGCTCGTAATCGCTACTGACCGTCGAGCCCCAAGCTTGCTGTGAAAGCTCTGGTATGGCTCGAGGTCACTGCCGAGCGTCGAGCCCCCTGCTTGTTAGAAAAGTTGTGGGGTGGCTCGGAATCACTACTGACAGTCGAGCCCCAAGCTTACTGTAAAAGCTCTGGGATGGCTTGAGGTTACTGCCAAGCGTCGAGCCCCCCTGCTTATTGGAAGAGTTCTGGGGTGGCTCGGACCGAAGCGAGCTTCGATCTGCCGTGCTAGTTTTCAAAGCAGGGGGTAAAAACTAGAATTCTGCACGTGATGCTGACATTTCACACGCGATGCTGACGTCATGGGGGTGGAAATCGAGGCATTTGAAATCCTAGTGGCCGTTAGATCTTAATGATCAAGATTGGATGGTGAGGATTTTGATGCTGAATTCGAGGCATCGATTTCACTCTATAAATCCCCTATCCCTCCCTCATTTCTTCACTTTGTGTTCTCTTTCTAAAACCAGGAGCTTCTCTCTCTAAGCTGTCGACGACGAATTTTATGGTGAAATCTCTGTTTAACGGTATTGAGGTTAGTATTTTATTTTGCAATGTCGCACTCTCAGTCTGGTTCTAAAGCGAGCACTTCCAGTCAGGATGAGGATGTTCATGATTCGGACTCGATGTCCTGGGATCTGGATGACCGACCTTTGGAAGCGGAGGGACAGGCGAATTCCATGTCCTGGGACACGGACGACCAGGTTCTGGACGTTGTCCCCCTACAGAGTTACGAGCCGGAGCTGGTAGAGTCATCGGGCAAGGAGGGTGGGGAAGGAGAGTCTGAGGAAGTTGAGGAAGAGGTTGAGGGAGGAGAGGTTGAGGGTGGAGGTGAGGAATGAGAGGTTGAGGGAGGTGAGGAAGAAGGGGCGCTTCCCCCTTTCTCCCCTCTGTCGACTCCGTCTCCGCTGAGGAAGCCTTATACACGTAGGCAGAAAGAGCAAGTGGCACTTGCCGGATAGTCCAAGCATGCCGGATGAGTTCGGACCAACGCACAGACTTGTTGTCCCCCACTATAGGAACCCAGGGTCGATCAAGAAGTACCCTGAGGATGTGGAGGACCTTTTCCAATTTAATGTGGAGGTGCCATCGTCTGGCCGGCCCCAGATAAAGATGGAAAACATTCAGTGCGAGCTGAAGGCCGACTTTCTGCCCATAATAAGGTGCAGTTACTTCATTCCTCGGGAGTATGAATTGATGCTGCCGAGTCCCGGTCTCCGTCCCACCACCGAGTTGGCCCCTGGGTTCTATATGTTTCCCGAGGACACTTTTCTCTCGGGACTAAGGTTTCCACTGCATCTGTTCATCAAGAGGGTGCTTAAGTGGGGGGAGCTGTGCCCGATGCAATATGGCCCCAATTCATGGAAGCATCTAATCTGCTTCATTCTGAAGTGTCAGGAGAAGAGGGTCCCACTGAAGCTCAAGTACTTCCGCACTGTCCTAGGGGTGAGCTCGATCGAGGATATGGAGGTCATATTCTACATGTCGCCTCGCCTTCACAAGAAGGTAATGCACGGCCATCCGGATTCCATAAAGGGGTAGAAGGATAAGTACTTTGTAGTTGGGAGCGAGGTGCCTTGGGAAATTCTTACGGCCTGGAATTTCTGCAAGCCGAACCACAAATCCCCGAGGCGGAGGGACTTGACGGAGGGGGGGTGGGCTGATGTGGATAAAATTGTGGAGGGGCACAGCATCGGTTGGCCACGTGTGATCGAGATACACCTAGCCCGAGCTGGACTTTGCCCAGCCGACCCCTGTACATTTTTATTTCATTCTTGTCTAACTTTTTGCTTTCATATTAACATTTCTCTTTTACTCCGCAGCGATGGAACCATCGAAGCTCGAGGCGAGGAAGGCCTTGCTGGCATTGGCCCAGAAGAAGAGGGCCGAGAAGGCGGCACTTGCGGCGGGACCCGCCCAAGGGGCGGCGAAGGTATCTTCGGAGCAGCCCCCTAAGAAGTCGAAGAAAAGACATTCGACTCAAGAGGTAAAAGGGTCTGGGCCGAGCTCAAGTAGGCAAAGGGTTACCGAGGTCCTGAAGTCTGGGGACCCCTGCTATCCGTCCCGATGCCCGACAGATGGTGGGCGAGGTGGGGCTAAGGCCGTTCGCTCCGGACTGGTCGGTCAAGGAGGGAGATTCGCGGGCCGAGGGCCCGATCTTGATGGAGGTGGCCGATAAGCTCGCCACGGCTCACAACCGGACCAACCTGGCATCCAAGACTACGGAGACGGCCCACATGAGGTGGGCACAAGCTCAAGTGATGGTAAGTGTTAGCCTTGTTGACTGTTAATACTTTTTGAGCTGGGTATATATTCTTTTTCCTGACCTTGCTTATCTCGATCAGGCGCTGATGGCAGGGACACAGATGAGGAGGTGCTTGGAGATGGAGGTTCAAGCCGAGAAGCGGAATGCCGATCAGTACCTCCGAGAAGCGAAGGACCTGAAGGTCGAGTTGACGGCCTTTCAGGGGCGGTGCAGGCCCTCCACACCTAGCTCGCCTCTCAACATGACCAGCACCTCCGCAACTTGGCAGCGGTCCGGGGAAAAGCGGCAGCGGAGTATGATGAGCTGGCCATGGCGGCTTCAGAAGAAGTGATTGGTGCCCAATACGAGGCGTATGATAAGGAGAAGGAGCACTTTCTACACCTTTACCCTGAGGCGAAGATCGACCATCTCCAGTACGGGTGGGTGCCCCCCGTGCATCCGCTAACCCCAGGGGCGAGGGCGACGAGGCTTCGAGGGACCCTCATCTGAAGAAGGAGGTGGGGGGTGCGGTGGCCGACGAAGAGGTGCAGATCCCCCCCCCAGCAGTAGTTAAAATGTTTCTTCTTTTTCTCCTGTATATTTTTTTTGTATTGCCAAATACGGACTGGCCATCGCCTTTTGTAATCAACTTTTGAATTAATACAATTGTGTTTTTGGCCAACCTTATATGACCTCAGTTATGCCGAGGTTCGGCGACTACAGAATAAGCTAGAGTCCAAAAAGAGTGTCTTGATCCGCTATTGCAAGCAGGTCGGCGATCGAGAAGCCGCGGTAAGCTATTTTATGAACAAGTCTAAGGAGCTCAGTTTGGAGGTGGCCCGTCTGAAAAAGGTAATTGTCGACCGTGATTGAAGGAGTGCCGAGATGAACTGGTCGCTTTCTGCTACCTCCACCCATCGACTGACCTCCGAGTCCGTTCTTCATGAGTTCTTGGTTGAGAAGGAGTTGGAGATTCAGAGGCTGAAAGTCATGCTAGGCGCAGGTCGGTCTCGGTTCGGCCCTCCTGGGGGAGGAGGCCCTTCTGTTTTGGGTTCTTCGCCAACCCTCTATCTGGAGATGGCGAGGCCCGTGGATGCACAAAGCTCCATGGCCAGGGTGTCGACAATGGCTATGCTTAGGATGCCGGACGAGGTTGCTGGAGGGCAGAACTATTCGGCAGGACTCGAGATGGTTCTTGTGAGCTCGAAGAGCCTTGCGAGGGACTCTTAGGTAGGGGCAGAGAGAGAGCACCGTAACGGTTCCCAATTGTACCTAGCCTTTGAGGCGTTTATGAACAAGATTTGATTTGTCCGATTTTCTTGACTATTAAAAGAAATAGGATGTTGTGTAGCTTAGATCGAATGTTGAACCCCCTGCTTGGTAGAAAACTAGGGCGTCGCTCAAGACCCATGCCGAATGCCGAATCGCCTCAATTAGGGTTGCGGCTCAGGGGCATTACCAAGCGCGTAGTCTAGGTAGCTTGAGAAAGCTAGGGTGTGGCTCGAGGTTAATGTCGAATGCTGTAGCGCCCCGATTTCCAACATTGGGAAACCGTGACACGAGCCAAGACCTTTTCTTCAATTAGTCACAATACACAGAAAAACAGGAGAATTTAAAACTTTTTATTCAATATCCAATGTATTACAAGTCTGAACATTACACAACTGCAATACATTACAATAGAGTTACAATAATACCTTTACAATCCCAAGTATTACAACCTTCAACATCTTACATCAAAGTACAAGAAATGAAGAACAACACTTGGTAACCCTCACTTGAGTACCTCTCAACTAAATAGATAATCAATACATATGCTGCAGCGGAACTAAACATAACACTGACTCCTTGCTTCCCTTGCCTTGAGTCCTCCTGAATTTCGCACCTGTACTTCTGCTACCCAGTACCTATGGAAGTGGGGACGTCAGTATTCACTGACGCTTAAAGGCTGATCATATAGCAGTGAATCTTCCAAACAATATACAAAATATACAAACATAGCAATTGTGTTGGTGTAGTTTAAGTGTTCGTGAGTGCTAGGACTAGACTCTAATGCGATATTTAAGTAGAACTAGAATGCTTCCTCGCATTATGAATTCTAATTATACATAGCCCGTTCCTGACAATACTCCATGACTCTGTGAGGTTGCAGAAGGGGTCAAGTGCCCCCCATGCAGTCTGCTTATGGTGTCTCCGTTTTCCACTACTACCCGGCAAGCCGGACCTCACTCGATCCCAGTATATCGGGCATCGTTCCAAAATTAAACCATAGAGTTTCGCAAGCGCAGGGCAGCGCGAAGCCTACCCTGTGGCACTCTCTGGGGTATAGCAAGCGCAGGACTGCACCATGCATCCTGTGGCACCCCAGCCACGGTATTTCAGGAATTAACAGAGCGAGATACGCAACCCGTGTCCTCAACCTGTGAGATGGCACCGTGCGTATCCCTTTGACGGGACGCTTCCTATTCTAATGTCAGCAAGTCTCCGAAAGCGACATGCAGCCCATACTACATGCGACTCCATCTCAAGCCGTTTCTCCATATATAGGGATTTGAACCCACGTTACGCATTCTAATTGTACACGACATGTTCCTGACCATACTCCATGACTCTGTGAGGTTGCAGAGGGGTCAAGTGCCCCCCATGCAGTCTGCTTATGGTGTCTCCGTTTTCCACTACTACCCGGCAAGCCGGACCTCACTCGATCCCAGTATATCGGGCATCGTTCCAAAATTAAACCATAGAGTTTCGCAAGCGCAGGGCAGCGCGAAGCCTACCCTGTGGCACTCTCTGGGGTCTAGCAAGCACAGGACTGCACCATGCATCCTGTGGCACCCCAGCCACGGTACTTCAGGAATTAACAGAGCGAGATACGCAACCCGTGCTCCCAACTTGTGAGACGTCACTGTACGTATCCCTTTGACGGGAAGGTACAACCCAATGTCACCACCTAAGGCCTCCCTCAAGGGACAAGTTGGTCGTAAGGTGCCCCCTACAACCAACTCCTCTCTCTTCGGCAAGGGTCTGAGCAAAATGACCTTTATAAGTCACTACCCTAATGATGTCCCTGACTCGACGATCCTAGGGACGATAATATTATAACATAACATGCTAGGCCTTAAATTAGGCTTCGCAAGATAACTCTGCTAGGCTGCTCAACCTAGACTTACCCGATCCCCTCAGGATCCGGTTCGTGGCTCATCGATCCAAGACCTCGGTCGTGCGAATATACATGCATGCCGCTATGTCTTGATGGTCGATAGCCCACAACGAACTGTGTACTAGCTAACAGCTATACACGAGTAACAACCACATACGAGCCAATAAGCTACGTATGAAATAACAACTACCTACGAGCCAGGCGGCCCCGTAGGAGATACCCGCGTACATACCAGCCAAATAAGCCGCGTATGAGACCCATAGCTACGTACGGGCCGGTCGGGCCGCGTACGGGACAACCACCTACATACGAGCCGACTAAGCTACGTATGAGACCCACAGCTACATACGGGCCAGTCGAGCCACGTACGAGCACAACCGTGTGCAAACAACCATACATATAATCAATCCTAGAAGCAACCAAACGTGCTTACTAACAAACTTGGTCATCTAATATTAGAAGCAACAAAAGAGTCTACTAATATTTTATGGTCGGTATTCCACTAAGGAAGAATCCGAAGGCGACCTAACGGCCTTTATCGGACCAACTATCACTAGTGGTCTTCCCAATCCTTATTACCTCAACTTATAGCGCCTTAAGTACGGCACACAATTGCACGCATATTCCTACGACAATCTAATCATATAACACAACCACCATGATAGTCCTAGGTATGAATGTGATTAATGCTTGTACTCATATCGAGCTTAAGCATAACGATCACTACGACCTAGACATGAAGTCCCCTATAGTCAAGCGTAGGTTACGAATGAGCATGAAAGCCTACTACTTATCATCACCAATCACCACAACCCAAGCACGGATGGATACTAATATAACATACAACATTCCAAGGCATAGTAGGTATTCTAACATTACTCCTACAACGTTCTAAGCATATACTTGAACTTTAGCATGGTATATCACATACCTACAATTAACTAGCATGGTATATTACATACCTACAATTGAACTAACATGGTATGTCACTTACCTATAATTAAGCTAACATGGTAAGAAATTTTATCATTGCTCCTACAACATCCTAAACATAGTAAAATTGATCCAAGCATGGTAGGAAACTCTTAGAATTTGTCCTACATCATTCTAACATCATTAGGCATGCTAGATATTTTTAGAATAAATCCTACCATTAACTAAGCATGAAACATGATAGGATATTTTTAGAATACATCCTACAACATTTAAAGCATGAATATGGCTTCTAAATATTTTTAGAAGTGATCCTACAACATGTAAAGCATGAATATGGCTTCTAAATATTTTTAGAAGTGATCCTACAACATGTAAAGCATAAACATGGCTTCTAATTATTTTTAGAAGTAATCCTACAACATGTAAAGCATAAACATGGCTTCTAATTATTTTTAGAAGTGATCCTACAACAATTGAAGCATAAACATAGCTTCTAATTATTTTTAGAAGTGATCCTACAACAATTATAGCATGAAAATAGCTTCTAAATAATTTTAGGGATAATCCTACAACATGTAGAACATAAACATGGCTTCTAATTATTTTTAGAAGTAATCCTACAACAATTGAAGCATAAACATAGCTTCTAAATAATTTTAGGAATAATCCTACAACATGTGTAGCATGAAAATAGCTTCTAAATAATTTTAGGGGTAATCCTACAACATGTAGAACATAAACATGGCTTCTAATTATTTTTAGAAGTAATCCTACAACAATTGAAGCATAAACATAGCTTCTAAATAATTTTAGGAATAATCCTACAACATGTGTAGCATGAAAATAGCTTCTAAATAATTTTAGGGATAATCCTACAACATGTATAGCATGAAAATAGCTTCTAGCATGATGTAATAAATTCCACATTTACCATTACTACTTTTAATAGAAACATACATCTACTATTGCTACTTAGTAGAAGCATACATGTCTACTACTACTACAACTTTATTAGAAACATATATATATATCTACTACTACTACTATAAGTATCAACTAAAATTTATCATAAACATCTACAATTTAGTTACTAAAAAGAGATCTTTATTAACTAGTAGGCATAAAAGAGATCTTTTTACAACTAACTAGTGATTAAATAAAAAGAGAAGATCTTTTTATTAGCTACAACTAGTGATTAAATAAAAGAGAAGATCTTTTTATTAATTTATTTCTACAACTAGTGTTTAGTAAAGAAAAGAAAGATCTTTTTAATTACTTTTACAACTAGTGTTTAGTAAAGAAAAGAAAGATCTTTTTAATTACTTCTACAACTAGTGTTTGGTAAAGAAAAGGAAGATCTTTTTATTAGAACATATGCCTTTATTATTAGTCCAAGGTTTAATCAAGTCCTACAACCTTACATGGTTGTAAACAATGTTCATATGCTTATGTGAGTTAAGTCCTACAACCAACAATGGTTGTATGTCCAACATTATGCAATATGTAGTTCTTTAGTCCAATAACATACAAAACAACAACTATACAATAAGGATGTAATCTTTATATGTGTTAGTAGGGTTTTCTACTACTTTCTTACTTTTATTCATCCTTCACAACAACCACAACACACCCATCAAACCCAAAAAACAAAACAAGAGGATGAGAAGAAGAAGTCAAACAACAAAACAAACAAACAAACAAACAAACAAACAATCAAAAGCAAAGAAGTGAAGAAACCCCCACCTTCTCTAACTTGTTGGAAGAACTAGCTTTGCTACCTTCTCCTTCCCCTAAGCTTCTTAGAATTCTTCTAAGAACCCTACAAAACAAAACTCTCAAGTTATTTGTTCTCTCTTTCTTTTCCTTTCTTTTCTTTCTTTCTTTCTTTCTTTCTTTCTTGTTTTCTAAAATGAGAGAAGTGATGAAAGGAGGGGGTATTTATAGGTGGAGGAGAAGGTGGATAATGCAAATATGCATGCACACATTTGCAAAAGAAACCCTCCACAAAAGAGGGGCCGGCCCATACCTAGGAGGAGGGGGGGAGTGGGGGAGGTTCTATGTGGGGGAAAATTGACATGGAGGAGTTTTCTAGAAGAGTTCTTAATCCTCTTATGTCTTTGTAACCCTAGGTTTAGTCTCTAAATCAAACCCTAACCATCCTACTAGGTTATAGCAAAATAAGTGTTGTCCAAAATATACAACACATAATTCGTATAACGCACTAATCGACATACTACTCGTATGTGCGCGTATATGTCCGTATACCGGAAAATTTTTGCATAATCCGTATAAAAATAATTAAATCTTGGAAATAATAATAAAATAAAATTTATTATTAGTTCGGAAGATCACGATATCAATTTGATACAATACGGATGTATACTGGCCGATATCTGGATACAGATATTGTCTAGGAGCAAACCGGGTAAAAATCACCAAAATGTTCTAATTTTGGAATTAAAACAAAATAATAATAAAATAATAATAAATAATAATTTATATACGGTAATATCCGTCCGGGATATTACAAATGCGAGCCCCTTTAATATAGGAGAGTTGTCGGGATGTGGCTCGGGGGCATTACCGAGCGTGTAGCCCAGGTATCTTGAGAAAGCTAGGACATGGCACGAGGTTAATGCCGAATGTCGAGCCCCCTTAACATGGGAGAGTTGTCGGGATGTGGCTCGGGGGCATTATCGAGTGCATGGCCCAAGTAGCTTAAGCAAGCTAGGGCGTAGGTCGAGGTTAATGCCGAATGTCGAGCCCCCTTAACATGGGAGAGTTTTCGGGATCTGGCTCAGGGGCATTACCAAGCACGTGGCCCAGGTAGCTTGAGAAAGCTAGGGCGTGGCTCGAGGTTAATGCCGAATGTCGAGCCCCCTTAACTTGGGAGAGTTTTCGGGATGTGAATCAGGGGCATTACCGAGCGCGTGGCCCAGGGAGCTTGAGAAAGCTAGGGTGTGCCTCGAGGTTAATGTAGAATGTCGAGCCCCCTTAACATGGGAGAGTTGTCGGGATGTGGCTCGGGGGCATTATCGAGCACGTGGCCCAGGTAGCTTGAGAGCTAGGGCATGGCTCGAGGTTAATGCCGAATGTTGAGCCCCCTTAACATGGGAGAGTTGTCGGGATGTGGCTCGGGGGCATTACCGAGTGTGTGGCCCAGGTAGCTTAAGAAAGCTAGGGCGTGGCTCGAGGTTAATGCCGATTATCGAGCCCCCTTAACATGGGAGAGTTGTCAGGATGTGGCTCCGAGGCATTCCCGAGCGCGTGGCCCAGGTAACTTGAGAAAGCTAGCGCGTGGCTCGAGATTAATGCCGAATTTTGAGCCCCCTTAACATTGGAGAGTTGTCGGGATGTGGCTCGGGGGCATTACCGAGCGCGTGGCCCAGGTAGCTTGAGAAATCTAGGGCGTGGCTCGAGGTTAATGCCGAATGTCGAGCCCCCTTAACATGGGAGAGTTGTCGGGATGTGGCTCAGGGGCATTATCGAGTGCATGGCCCAAGTAGCTTAAGCAAGCTAGGTCGTGGGTCGAGGTTAATGCCGAATGTCGAGCCCCCTTAACATAGGAGAGTTTTCGGGATGTGTCTCAGGGGCATTACCAAGCGCGTGGCCCAGGTAGCTTCAGAAAGCTAGGGCGTGGTTCGAGGTTAATGCTGAATGTCGAGCCCCCTTAACTTGGGAGAGTTGTCGGGATGTGGCTTAGGGGCATTACCGAGCGCGTGGCCCAGGGAGCTTGAGAAAGCTAGGGCGTGCCTCGAGGTTAATGCAGAATGTCGAGCCCCCTTAACATGGAAGAGTTGTCGGGATGTGGCTCGGGGGCATTATCGAGCGCGTGGCCCAGGTAGCTTGAGAGCTAGGGCATGGCTCGAGGTTAATGCCGAATGTTGAGCCCCCATAACATGGGAGAGTTGTCGGGATGTAGCTCGGGGGCATTACCGAGTGTGTGGCCCAGGTAGCTTAAGAAAGCTAGGGCGTGGCTCGAGGTTAATGCCGATTATCGAGCCCCCTTAACATAGGAGAGTTGTCAGGATGTGGCTCCGAGGCATTACCGAGCGCGTGGCCCAGGTAACTTGAGAAAGCTAGGACGTGGCTCGAGATTAATGCCGAATGTTGAGCCCCCTTAACATTGGAGAGTTGTCGGGATGTGGCTCGGGGGCATTACCGAGCGCGTGGCCCAGGTAGCTTGAGAAAGCTAGGGCGTGGCTCGAGGTTAATGCCGAATGTCGAGCCCCCTTAACATGGGAGAGTTGTCGGGATGTGGCTCGGGGGCATTACCGAGCGCATAGTCCAGGTAGCTTGAGAAAGCTAGGGCGTGGCTCGAGGTTAATGCCGAATGTCGAGCCCCCTTATCATGGGAGACTTGTTGGGATGTGGCTCGGGGACGTTACCGAGTGCGTGGCCCAGGTAGCTTGAGAAAGCTAGGGTGTGGCTCGAGGTCAATGCCGAATGTCGAGTCCCCTTTCCTTTTCGCGCAAAAAATAAAAAATAAAAATATAGTAGAAACCAAGATTGCATTTTATTATTTACAAAAAAAAGGAAAAGATTGCTACATAAGTTTAGCCCTCTCCTTCGAGGAACTTATTGAGGTGCTCCGTGTTCCATGGTCTCTTGATTATCCTACTCCCCAGGTCTGTGAGTCGGTACTTACCAGGACGTACCACTTCGGAGGACCTTGTAAGGGCCCTCCCAGTTAGGCAATAGTTTCTGCTTTCCTCTGGGGTCGAATACCGCGAGCTTTCTGAGCACGAGATCACCTTGTTTGATGTCCTTCAGGCGGACCTTCATGTTGTAGAATTTCTTGAACCTCTGTTGGTATAGGCTTCTTCGAATGGTGGATCATTCCCTGACTTCGTCGATGAGGTCCAGGTTGGCTCCGAGGCCTGAGGAGTTGTCATCTTTGTTGAAGGCCATGACCTTTGGCGAAGGAAGGCCTATCTCTAGGGGAATAACGGCCTCGGTGCCGTAGGTGAGTTTGAATGGGGATTCGCCCGTGGGGATCCTCTTAGTTGTCGGGTGCGCCCAGAGTACGCTGGGCAGTTTGTCGACCCATAGCCCCTTTGGTGAATTATCCAGCCACTTTTTAGGGCCATCTAGGACTAACGATTCGCATTCTCGGCTTGGCTGTTTGATTGAGGGTGGCTTACCGATGAGAAGCGTTGCTGGACGTTGATGTCTTCGCAGAACTTTCGAAAGTTTTTTTCCCACGAGCTGGGTCCTGTTTTTCGGTGATGAGCACCTGTGGGATCCCGAACCGGCAGATGATGTACCTCAAGAAGAATTGTTGAGTTTGTTGCTCGGTGATAGAGGCTAGAGGTTCTGCCTCGATCCACTTGGTGAAGTAGTCGATGGACACCACCAGGAATTTCCTTTTGCCCGTTGCTTATGGAAAGGGGCCGACTAGGTCCATCCCCCACATAGCAAAGGGGGTCGGACTAGCCAGGGATCGGAGGTTGGCCTGCGGAAGTCTCTTCACCGATGAGAATCTTTGGCAAGGACCGCATCTCTTGAAGAGATCCTGGGAGTCTTGTAACATGGTCGGCCAGTAGTACCCATGATTTAGGGCCTTTCGGGCGAGCGACCTGCTCCCCATGTGACATCTGCCGATCCCCTCATGCAGTTCCTTCAGAGCGTACCTGACCTTGTCAGGGGTTAGGCAACGGAGGTAGGGCCTGCCGTTAGATATCGTGTACGAGCGCTTGAAGAGCGTCTCGTTGATCAGAGTGAATCTTTCAGAGCGGACTCTGATTCTTCTTGCCTCAGACCGGTCTTGAGAGAGCTTGCTCTTCGAAAGGAACTTTCGAATGGGCATCGTCAGTTGTTTGGTTGAGGATCTGTGGCGAGGTATGAGGCTTCAGGGAGGTCGATGCTGGGCTTGCGGGGGACTTCGATCAGAACGGTGCGGTTGAGCCCTTTGAAGGATGACAAGGCGAGCTTCGACAATGAATCCACCTGGGCATTCTGCTGCGTAGGGATTCTTTCTACCGAGTGGTATTCAAAAGACGCCAAGAGATGATGGACTACCACCAAGTGTTGCACCATTCGAGCGTCGCGAGCTTCACCATGTGATCTGGTTGACCATGAGCTGGGAGTTGCTAAAGGCCTTGATGTGTCTGGATCTGGCCTTGTATGCTAGGGTGAGCCCAGCGATCATGGCTTCATATTCTGCTTCATTGTTCGAGGCCGAGAAATTCAGACAGAGAGAGTACTGGAGGACGAAATTATCGGGACCCTTCAGGATGACGCTCGCAAGACGAGACGTCGGCATAAACATCCCAGATTGGGTTTGTCTCCTGGATTTTGGATGGCTCGGAAATAGTGCATTCTGTGAGGAATTCGGCGAGGGCCTGCCCCTTGATAGCTGTCCTGGGCTGGTAGCTGACATCGTACTGACTCAGCTCGATCGATCACTTGACCAAGCGGCCAGATGTTTCGGGCTTGTGAAGTACGACTTTGAGAAGATAGTATGTAAGGACCTGAATAGAGTGGGCTTGGAAATAAGGTCAAAGCTTTCGTTCGGCCATTACCAGTGCGTAGGCCACCTTCTCCATCTTAGCATATCTGGTCTCCGCTGAAAGTAAGACCTTGCTCACATGGTAGAGAGGCTTCTGAATACCGTCCTCTTCCCGAACGAGAACAGCACTGAGGGCGCTCTCCGAGGCTGAGAGATACAGCTGGAGTGATTCGCCCGGCTCGGGTTTGCTCAGAAGTGGAAGGTTGGTGAGGTAGGATTTCAGCTGTTCGAATGCTTGTTGTTGGGGGTCTCCACACTCGAAGCCTTTTGCCCCTCTGAGAGCCTTAAAGAAAGGGAGTGATTTCTCCCCAGATTTCGTAAGAAAGCGACCGATGGCGGCCAGCCTCCCCATCAGCCATTGAACTTCTTTAATATTTTTCGAATGGGCCATGTCGATAATGGCCTGGATTTTTTCATGGTTCACCTCTATGCTGCGCTGGCTGACGACGAACCCGAGGAATTTTCTGGAGGAGACGCCGAAGGCACACTTGGCGGGGTTGAGCCTCATGTCATGGGATCGGGGTACGCCAAATGCTTCTTCAAGATCGTCCACATGGTCCTCACCTCACCGGCTTTTGATGAGCATGTCGTCGACGTATACTTCCATGTTGCGACCGATCTCATTTTTAAGACCCGGTTGACAAGTCGCTGGTAGGTGGCTCCGGCGTTTTTGAACCCGAAGGGCATGACCCGGTAATAGTACAGACTTTAGTCGATAACAAAGACATCTGGGCGATGTCGGGGGAAAATATGCGGATTTGGTTATAGCTTGAAAAGGCATCAATGAAGGTCAGCAACTCGTGACCCGACGTCGCGTCGATTAAGGCGTCGATGCTCGGGAGGGGGAAAGAATCTTTTGGGCATGCATTGTTGAGATCTGTGAAGTCTATGCAGATCCTCCAGCTTCCGCTAGCCTTCTTCACCATCATGACGCTAGCCAGCCACTCGGGATAGCTGACCTCCTGAATGAACCGGGCAGATAATAGTTTGTCCACCTCCACCTTTAGGGCTTGTTGCCTCACCAGGGCGAACTTGCGCCGCTTCTGAAGAATAGGCTTGGAGCCCGGGGTGACGCTCAGTCGATGCATGATCAGATCTTTGGAAATTCCGAGCATGTCGGACGGAGTCTAGGTGAAGAGGTCGATGTTGTGGCAGACGCAATCAATCAGGCCCGGCTTCAAGTTGGGGGACAAGGTGCAGCTCACAAGGAAACATTTGGATTTGACTTCCTCCTCGAACGAGACTTCCTCCAGTTCGTCCGTCGGTTCTGACTCCGGATGATCCTTCTCGTGATGGAGCTCAACTGTGTCGATGGGATATACCCTGCCCCCGACCACGGTCATGTAGCATGAACGTGCCGACTCCTGGTTACCTCGGACGACCCCAACCCCAAGGTCGGTGGGGAAATTTCAGTTTCAGATGGTAGGCCGAGGGGACGGCCTGAAACGAACAGAGACCGGGTCGGTCGAGGATGGCGTTGTATGCCGCCTTAACGTTGACCACCATGAAATCCACTGACTCGGTTCGGAGGATGGGGGTCATGCTTGCTGTTACATCTAGTGTCACAATCCCCTCAATTTGTACGGGGATGCTCGAAAACCCATGAAGGGTGTACTGGCCGGCTTCAGCTTTTCTCGAGGGAGTTTGAGGTTCTCAAATGCTTCCACGAAAAGGTTGTTAACTGAGCTGCCGTTGTCCACCACGATATGGAGGAACTCAAACTTGGCCATGACAAGGCTGATCATGAGGGCATCGTAGTGCGAAAGCCGAACGCCTTCGAGGTCTTCTCCAGAGAAGGAGACCGCCCGCTGCTGAACCCGAGGGGAGGGATGGTCCCGAACAGAGTTGACTTCTCGGACGCCTTGGATGTAGTGCAGGATAGCCGGTCCCCCTGTTTCCTCGGGTTCGGGGTCCCGCTCAGGCCGCCGGCTGGTCGTCCGTGGAGGAGGCGAAGGCCTCGAGCTCCTTGGTTCTCTTCGGTCTTTGGGATTGGCCCGGGCGAACTCCCTCAGATACCCTCTTTGGATGAGGGCATCGATCTCGTCTTTGAGGACTCGGCTATGATCTGTCTCGTGCCCGGTGTCTCGGTGGAAGCGGTAGTAGAACCTTTGGTCTCGCTTCTTGCCATTGTTGCTCGGTCGGGGAGGGAATCGGACGATCACTTTATCTTCGATCTCCATCAAAATTGCCGAGACGTTTTGGGTCATCGGCATATATCTTTCGATTCGGGGGACCGAGGGACCCTCTTGAGACCAGCTATTTCTTTCGCGGGTTTCTTGAATGGCTCGGCGTTATCGGCCTTACGCTTCCCCTTAGCCATGGCTTCTTTGGCACCCTTCGGATTGAGGGCCTCCTCGGCCCGAATATACTTCTCGACCCTATTGAGTAGGTCGGGGAAGTCCACGGGTGGCTTTTTGGCTAAGGAAGCCTTGAGCTGGCCGTGGCGGACGTTGTGTCGGAAGGCTGAGGAGTCAACACCCGCGTCGACGGAGGAGACAGATCTCGCATCGGCAGGTGAATCTCCGAACGAACTCACGGAGGGATTCCCCATCCTTCTGTTTGAGGTCCAGAAGGGAAGTGCTCATCTTCTCGACCTTCCTGCTGGTCCCGAAGTGGGCTAGGAAACCCGCCTCTAACTGTTCAAACGAGAAGACCGAGCCGGGGGTAAGTTTTGAGAACCATTCCCGAGCCGGACCACGAAGGGTAGCAGGGATGGCGCGGTAGAGGTTGGGATCCGCAGTGCTGTGAATCATCATGAGGGTCTTAAACTCCTCCATGTGATCAGAGGGATCACCTTCGCCATTGTAGGTCTCGAATTGAGGAGGCCTGAAATTCCGGGGGATCTCAGCTTCTAAGATTTGCGGGGAGAATGGGGGTCTAGTCGGCCGATGACCGCGACACGGTATCGATCCGCCCTCGCCAAGATGGCGAGGCGGCTCTCCATCTCCTGTAAATGCCGAAGGATGGCACCTACCTATTCATGGAGGCAGGCCGATCTGTGGGATTCGTCGCCCCTTGTTCCAGACCGTGGGTCAGAACTGTTTCGGACTTCGGTGCCCTGGCCACCTCGGATGGCTTGGAGGACCTCGTCCCGAAAATTTTGGAACTCAGCCCACGTGACGTGGGCTTGCCCCATCGGGTCCTGAGGGTTCGGAGGTCCACGAGGCGAGCGGCTCTGTTCCACATGGTGCTCTGGGGATGGCCATCTACGCTAGTTCGAGACCGAGTTGGAAGCGGCCTCTCCCTTTGTGCGATTGGCCTGTGGATTTGAAATGACACGTCGCATGTAATATCCCGAATGGATATTAACTCACATAAATTATTATTTTATTATTATTTTATTATTATTTTATTTTAACTCCAAAATCAGGACTATTTTGGCGATTTTCGCCGGGTTGCCCACAAACAGTGCCTACGCACGTCTATCGGTCGATGCGCATCCAAAGCGCATCAAATTGATAACGTAACTCTCCGAAGTAATAATAAAATTTATTTCACTATTATTTTCTAAATTAAATTATTTTTGGGAATTTTATGAGGATTTTATAAGAAGATTTTGTATACACATACATGTACACATACACATAATTGTATGGTACTTAGTATATTATACCTAGTATATAGTATGTACTTTAGGACAATATACTTATGTTTGTCATGGCTACTTAATTAGAGAATTAGGGTTTGATTAGAAGGTTTAAGGAGGATTGTATGCATAAGATTAGAACTAAACCCTTCTAGAAACCTTATCACTCCACCTCACTAGTCTACACCATACCCTCCCCCCCTCCTAGAGCATGGCCGGCCCCCTTTTTTGGGGTAATTTTGTGCCATGAGGTGCACTTACCACCTTCCATCTCCTTTTATAAATCCCCCCTCATTCACCTCCTTCTCTCATTTTAGAAAAAACAAAAGAAAGAAAGAAAGAAGGAAAGGAAAAGAAAGAGAGAACAAATTAACTAGAGAGTTTTGTTTTGTAGGTAATAGAAGAGTTCTAAAAAGCTTAGGGGAAGGAGAAGGTAGCAAAGCTAGTTCTTCCAACAAGTTAGAGAAGGTGGGGGTTTCTTCACTTTGATTCTTTCTTTGTTTGTTTGTTTCTTTGTTTGTTTGTTTGTTGTTTGTGTTTGACTTCTTCTTCTTCTCACCTTCTTGTTTTGTTTCTTTCCTTTTGTGGGTGTGTTGTTATGTTGTATGAAAAAGAAAGAAAAGGAGTAGTAGTAGCTACTAAAATGCATAAAGATCACACCTTTAAGTTGTAGTTGTTGTTTGTGGACTAAGAACTCACATATTGCATATTGTTGAACAATACAACCATTGTTGGTTGTAGGACTTGATTGAACTAATGTAATAATCAAAAAGATCTTTCCTTTCTTTACTAAACACTAGTGGTAGAAATAATTAAAAAGATCTTCTTTTTGTTTAATCACTAGTTGTAACTTAATAAAAAGATCTTCTTTTTATTTAACCACTAGTTGTAACTTAATAAAAAGATCTTCTTTTTTATTTAATCACTAGTTGTAACTTAATAAAAAGATCTTCTTTTTATTTAACCACTAGTTGTAACTTAATAAAAAGATCTTCTTTTTATTTAATCACTAGTTGTAACTTAATAAAAAGATCTTCTTTCTATTTAACCACTAGTTGTAACTTAATAAAAAGATCTTCTTTTTATTTAACCACTAGTTGTAACTTAATAAAAAGATCTTTCTTTTTATTTAACCACTAGTTGTAACTTAACAAAAAGATCTTCTTTTTATTTAATCACTAGTTGTAACTTAATCAAAAGATCTTTCTTTTATTTTAATCACTAGTTGTAATTAATTAAAAAGATCTTTCTTTTCTATACTAAACACTAGTTGTAAGAAGTAATTAAAAAGATCTTTCTTTTATTTTAATCACTAGTTGTAATTAATTAAAAAGATCTTTCTTTTATTTTAAATCACTAGTTGTAATTAATTAAAAAGACCTTTTCTTTAGTAAAGTAAAGTAAAATAAAATAATCTTTTTCTTTATCACTAGTAATAAATAAGATTAGTAAGAAACTAAGGAGTAGTAAGCTAAAATAGTAAGTAGTAGTATGTAATAAATGAAGTAGTAGTAGCATGTATGTAATTAATAAGGTAGTAGTACGTTTATGTCTATAAAGTAGTAGTAGTAATAGATAGTTGTATGTGGTGATTTTTGTTGTGAATGAAGTAGTAGTAGTAGTAGATAATTGTGTGTATGTGGTGATCAAAATAGAAGTAGTAGTAGTAGTAGACAGTTGTAGGATATCTTCTAAAAATATTCCTTTATGTCTTGTGCTTAGAACATTGTAGGATTGCTTCTAAAAATAATTAGAAGCCATATGCATGTTTAGTTAGTTGTAGGATTGCTTGTAAAAATATCCTACCATGTTTACCATGCTTAGTTAGTGGTAGCTTTGCTTCTAAAAATAATTAGAAGCCATAATCCATGCTTAGTTAGTTGTAGCTTTGCTTCTAAAAATATTTAGAAGCCATTCTTATGCTTAGTTAGTTGTATGATTGCTTGTAAAAATATCCTACCATGTTTACCATGCTTAGTTAGTGGTAGCTTTGCTTCTAAAAATAATTAGAAGCCATAATCCATGCTTAGTTAGTTGTAGGATTGCTTTTAAAAAATATCCTACCATGTTTACCATGCTTGGTTAGTTGTAGCTTTGCTTCCAAAAATAATTAGAAGCCACATCCATGCTTAGTTAGTTGTAGCTTGCTTCTAAAAATAATTAGAAGCCATATCCATGCTTAGTTAGTTGTAGGATTGCTTTTAAAATATCCTACCATGTTTACCATGCTTAGTTAGTTGTAGCTTTGCTTCTAAAAATAGTTAGAAGCCATATCCATGCTTAGTTAGTTGTAGGATAGCTTTTAAAAACATCCTACCATGTTTACCATGCTTAGTTAGTTGTAGCTTTGCTTCTAAAAATAGTTAGAAGCCATATCCATGCTTAGTTAGTTGTAGGATTGCTTTTAAAAATATCCTACCATGTTTACCATGCTTAGTTAGTTGTAGCTTTGCTTATAAAAATAAGTAGAAGCCATGTTCATGCTTAGTTAGTAGTAGGACTTTTGCTAAAAATATCCTACCATGATTCTATGCTAATTAGTTGGAGGATGTTTATAAAATTATCCCATCATGCTTTATGTTTAGGAGGTTGTAGGACTTTTTCCTACCATGATTCTATGCTAATTAGTTGGAGGATGTTTGTAAAATTATCCCATCATGCTTTATGTTTAGGAGGTTGTAGGACTTTTTCCTACCATGATTCTATGCTAATTAGTTGTAGGATGTTTATTAAAATCATCCCATCATGCTTTATGTTTAGGAGGTTGTAGGACTTTTTCCTACCATGATTCTATGCTTAATTAGTTGTAGGATGTTTATTAAAATCATCCCATCATGCTTTATGTTTAGGAGGTTGTAGGACTTTTTCCTACCATGATTCTATGCTTAATTAGTTGTAGGATGTTTATTAAAATTATCCCATCATGCTTTATGTTTAGGATGTTGAAGGACTCATTCAAAAAAAATACCTATCATGTTTAGTAGCTCACTTATGATAGAATTTTGTAGGATTCATTCCTAAAGTTTCCTATTATGTTTAGTGACTTAGTTATGCTTAGAATGTGTAGGATTCAATCCAAGAGTTTCCTACCATGTTTGGATAAATTTTATTGTGCCTAGAGTGTTGTAGGATCCATGATAAAATCATATACCATGCTAGTTTAATTGTTGGAAAGCGATATATCATGCTAGCTTAATTGTAAGTATTTTGCATATCATGCTAGTTTAAATTGTATGCAAATAGTATACCATGCTAGATAAATGGTAGAGAAGTGTATACTATGTTAGTGAATGACCATGATTCATGCTAAGTAAGTAGGGATCATGCAAATTATTGATCATATTAAGTTAAGGATACCCATACTAGGATGTTCAGGCTTAGGGTAAAGAAACTACCCATGGCTAGTTGTAGTGATTTATGTTGGATTCTATGCCACGCTAGAGTAAGACATGATTAGAACATTGTAGGAGTAATGTTAGAATATCTACTATACCTTGGAATGATTGTATGTTATATTAGTTATCTATCCGTGCTTGTGTTATGGTGATTAGTCAAGATAAGTAGTAAGCTTTCATGCTCGCTTGACTATAGTAGACTCTATGTCTAGGTCGTAGTGATTTTTATGCTTAAGCTCGATGAAAACACAAGCATTAATCATATTCATACTTAGGAGTGTGATGGTGAGTAGTTCTATTTTGTAATTGGATTACTTTAGGAAGATGCCTACGAGTGTATGTCATGCCTAAGACATTATAGGTCGAAGTAGTAAGATCGGGAAGACCACTAGCGACAGTTAATTCGATAAAGGCGGTTATGTCGCCTTCGGATTCTTCCTTAGTAGAATACCGATCTTAGACTACTAGTAGATCCCTTTGTTGCTTCTAATAGTAGAAGATTAAGTTTGTTAGTAAGCACGTTTGGTTGCTTCTAGGATTGATTACCTGTATGGTTGTTTGCACACGGTCGTGCTCGTACGTGGCTCGACTGGCCCGTATGTAGCTGTGGGTCTCATACGTAGCTTAGTCGGCTCGTATGTAGGTTATTGTCTCGTACGCGGCCTGACCGGCCCGTGCGTAGCTATTGGTCTCATACGCGGCTTATTTGGCTGGTATGTACGTGGTTATCTCCTACGAGGCCCGCCTGGCTCGTAGGTAGTTATTGTTTCATACGTAGCTTAGTTGGCTCGTATGTGGTTATTACTCGTGTATAGCTTGTTAGCTAGTACACAGTTAGTTGTGCTATCTAGGGTGATGTTACCATCCTAAGGGCTATCGACCATCAAGACATATGTTTCTACCCTAAGGAACTGTGGAGGAGTCGCTCCTTGTGTACCGTCGAATCTTAACCAGGGTAGGTTGATCGAGGACCGGAGTATAGACAGAATCCAAGTCTAGGGTAGCGGCGTACGTGTATATTCGCAACGGCCAAAGTCTTGGATCGATGAGCCACGAACCGGGTCCTGAAGGATTCTGGTAAATCTAGGTTGAGCGGCCTAGTAGAGTTGTCTTGCGAAGCCTAATTTAAGGCCTAGCATGTTGTGTTATAATATCGTCATCCCTAGGATTGTTCGAGTCAGGGACATCACTAGGATAGTGACTTATAAGGATCAGTTTACTTAAACCCTTTTGCCGGGAGAGAGGGGTCAGTTGTAGGGGGCCCCTTACACTAACTCGTCCCTTGAGGCAGATCATAGGTGGTGTACTGGGTTGTACCTTCCCGTCAAAGGGATACGTACGGTGCCGTCTCACAAGTTGAGGACACGGGTTGCGTATCTCGCTCTGTTAATTCCTGAGGTACCGTGGCTACGGGTGCCACAGGATGCATTGTGCAGTCCTGTGCTTGCGATACCCCAGAGGGTGCCACAGGGTAGGCTTTGCGCTATCCTGCGCTTGCGAAACCCTATAGTGTGATTTTTGGAATGACGCCCGATACATTGGGTTCGTCTAATTTGAGTGAGGTCCGGTTAGCCGGGTCGCGGTGGCGAACATAGACACCACGAGCGAAATGCAACAGTGGCACATGACCACATCTGCAGCCTCGCGAGTCACGTGTAGTTGTCAGGAACAGGTTGTGTGCAATTAGAATTCATAACGCGGGTTCAAATCCCTATATATGGAGAAACGGCTCGAGATGGAGTTGCATGTAGTATGGGCTGCATGTTGCTTTCGGAGACTTGCTGATATTAGAATAGGAGCATCCTAGTTCTATGTAAACATCGCATTAGAGTCTAGTCATAGAACTCACAAACACTTAAACTACACTAACACCATTGCTGTATTTTGTATATTGTTTGGAAGATTCGCTGCTATATGATCAGCCTTTAAGCGTCAGTGAATACTGACGTCCCCACTTCCATAGGTACTGGATCGCCGAAGTACAAAGGCGAGATTCAGGAGGACTCAAGGCGAGGAAAGCATGGAGTCAGTATTAAGTTTAGTTCCGCTGCAAAATATGTATTGATTCTGTATTAGTTAAGAAGTACTCTGATGTAAGATGTGAAGGTTGTAACACTTAGAAATGTAAAGGCAATATTGTAACTCCATTGTAAAGTATTACAGTTGTACAGTACTCAGACTTGTAACACATTGTGTATTGAATAAAAAGTTTTAAATTCTCCTGTTTTTCTGTGTATTGTGACTAATTGAAGCAAAGGTCTTGGCTTGTGTCTCGGTTTTCCAGTATCGGAAATCGGGGCGCTACATCGCAAGTCGGTCGCGTTTGAGTGAGAAGCACCCGACCCATATCCAGCCGTGCCATGGTCGGTAGGAACCCTGGGCATCCGTGCGGCTATGATATGGGGGGGTCCAGATGTCGTGTCGATATGACAGCCCTTCTGGCCTTGGGGCCATGGGAGAGCTTGGGCTAGGGATGACGTCCTGGGGGGGCTCGAACGGGAGATGGTACCTGTTTCCCACAGACGGTGCTAACCTAGTGTTGTTTGTTTTTGGGGTGTGGGGGCAGCAGGTGTGAGTTCTTGTAATTTGTGAAGAGGAAACTGTGGTACTGGTGTCGGTCCGATCCTAGGGAGTAGGAACGGCTCGGGAGTGGCAGCAGAGAGGTAGAGGTCGGGTGCTCGGCTCGGTCTTTTGTACACTCACACTGCCTAGAAACACCAGGAGAAGTTTTGGCGACAGGCCCTCCGACGATCTAGTCAGTCACTGAGAAAGCAACAGTAGCTAGGGTTCAGGTGGGGAAATGTTTATTACTTGGTGAAATGAGAAGGGGGTCTGGTATTTATAGACAGGGATAAACAGATTTGGGACCTTAACGGGCCGGCACAGACCTGTTTGCCTGTAGGCCTGAGGCGGCAGGAGCCCGTTGGACTTCTATTGACCTGATAATCAGGGAAGAGCGTGATTTGAAGGGATCTGATGGCCCAGGAGGGGCCACGTCATCTAACACATATCAAACTTTAAAAGTGATATGTGAGGGTCCTAATTGTAAAATTATGCACATTCTTACCAATTGAATCAACTTGGAAAATAAAAGATTTATCTAGGAGAAATTTATTCTCTGCGAAATAATATTTTTCTACTTACAATTTTTTTTCTTTTAGATTTTAAATCGATATCACTTTTAAAATAGGTGGGGTAATATATATTAAAAAAATTCAAATGTTAATAAATTTATACAGAATTTGAATATAGGGTTACTTGCATGGAAAAAAATCCAAAAGAGGGAAGAGGCAAAATTAGTGTCGGTGGACCAGTTTCTACTAACGTGGCAGCCAGTAGGGCTCAGCTGTAACCGGATGGATCCAAATATGCAGTTTATTACGGGCACCTGATTGGACCCAACCCAACACTCCTACCTATACGAGGCTACGAATACGACAGACCCCTCCCCCCCCCCCCCCCCCCCCGACGTCTGTTCTTCTCACGGTGGTGGGCATGTGATCCACTTTTTACAATACTTTATGTACAGTGAAATCACATGTCAGAGATTGTAAATTTGGATGTGATTGTCATTGTGATTATCATGCATGCCTGCACTTGGGACTTTGGGTAAAAGTGGTGGGTCTCAATCTCAATCAATTGGATTCAGCTTGAGACTTGAGATGGATGGTGATCTTCAATTAAGGTCACTGATGTGGGTTCGATGACGTGGCCCCTTCTAAACCACAGGATCCCCTCAGAAAATGTGCATCGCCGGATCATCTGGATCCGCCACATCAGTATCAGAAAACTGCCTGGGCCTCTGCCACGTCAGCCTGGAAACCGCACGTCAGCCCTATACCGCTTGGGCTTCCACCGCTTCAGGCCCATGGGCAACTGGGTCCAGACCCGGCCCCAAACGGGTCCAGACCTGATTGGCTTCTCCTATAAATACCAGACCCCCTACCGTTTTACCCAGGTAATCAATCTTCCCCACTCAAAACCCTAGTTACTATTACTCTCTCTCAGTAGCTGACTAGATCGTCGGAGGGTCTGCCACTGGGACCAACCCCGGTGTTCTGCAAGTACACGAGACCTGAGATCCGAGCCTCCTGATCCGAGCCGAGCATCCATGTAGAACCCCGTATTTTCAAATATTATTTTAATTGTTTGAAAATGAATTTAAATGATTTTTGAGGATTTAATAAATGTTTTCTAAGAAATTTATTCTTTGGTACACGTGCAAAACACGTGCAAATGACTTTTTAGAAGTTTGGAAAATTAAGTTTTCTTTATGAAAAATCATTATTTATTATTTGAGAATTATTTAGTATTTTTCCAGATTTTTCTGAAATTAATTATGCGTATTTGCAATTTTTGAGAAAAGAAGGACTTATTTGCAAAATCGACAATTTCAAGGGTTAAAATGCAAATTATAATTTCTGGGCATTCCGATCAGTATTTGTTGAAGTTTAGAAACATATTTTTCTATTAGACCCTAATTTAAATTATATTTGATTTAGTTTTCAAGGATACAATTATATATGTAAGATATACTCTTAAAAGGATTATTTTGCAAATTGGGTGAAAACCCTAATATTTTAATCCGGCATATATAAGGGAAATCCCTTTCCCAGCCGTCATTCACAATATTTAGAATATTGAGATTTCTTTGAGGAACAAGAGGAGAATTCTTGGATCTAGCAAGGAGAAAGTTTGTGGATCTTTTCTTCAAATCAGGTGAGTTGGTTTGTTTGTTTTGCTTTGTTTTGTTTGTTTTGATTGGAAGATGACGTGAGATCTTTGTTATGTTTGTTCGTGATCATTATACCATTCTTTGTTAGTCCTATTGTATGTAGGACATGGATCTTTAATTCGATATGGATGATGAGAACTTTTATTTGATATTTGGACCATGATGAGAAAAGATTTAGATTTGTTGAGGATATGTTGATTTATGAGATCATGTTGTTAGAAAGCAAATTTAGAACTGATTATGTTAAGCTTGGATATTAAACATCTGGATCTAGTGATTGCAAACCAATTTTGATTATGTGTTGAGGAAGACATTTAGTTTAGTTGAGAAAACCCTAATGGGAGAATTGAGAATTTAGATCATGAGAATATGAGATTGGAGAAATTGATTGATTGAGTAATGTAACCATGATAGAGATTGATGAGAATTGTTCATTTGCCCGAATATAAATTAACTTTATGATCAGTAAATCTTTAGAAAACTTCAAGATGATTTTGTGTTCAGATCTGTAGCCGTCAGTCGACTGATCTGATGTGCAGTCGACTGGTACGAGCTTACAGTGTACTTTTGAGTCTTGAGATTTGTTCGGGACGGTCGACCTAGACTGTGGTCAGTCGACTGACCCTCTGCTTGTGGTTTTGTTCAGTTCTTTCGGGGCAGTCGACTGACTTCTTGGGTAAGTCGACTGGTCATGCCTTAGATTATTTTCGTAAAATGTTGGGATATGTCCTCTGGACAGTCGACTGGTCCATTGTACAGTCGACTGGTCCTGTAGGATCTTTGTATTTGATTTGAGATATTTTGTTTAGTGTTTAATTTTGAGACATTTGTTCAGTACTTGATTCTGAGATATTGTTCAGTATTTGATGTTGAGATATTTGTTCAGTGTTTGATTTTAAGATGTTCAGTTAAGTATTGGTTTTTGAGATGTTCAATTAAGAACATGATTTTGGAAATATTTTGTTGAGCCACTTGTTAAGTGGAATTTGTTCAGATATTTGTTTTGAGTCTCTAGAGGTACGTGGCCCTAGTATACCGGTATTTGTTCAGTCATTTGTTGAGGCCCTTTGAGGCGAATTTTTCAGTTATTCAGATTTTTAGTCCGGTAGGGTACATTACTCTAGGAGATTTGTTCAGCAACCCAAACTAATAAGGACAGGCATTAGTAGTGTCATGACGAATGAGAACTTGAGTTATGCACCTCAGTATGACTTTTGATGTAGGATTAGTCTCCTGAATTATCCAAGTAGTTAACTTGAGATGTGTGATTTATCTCCGGAATTATCCAGGTAGTTAACCTGAGATGTGAGATATTTCTCCGGAATTATCCAAGTAATTATCTTGAGATGCGGGATTGAACTACGGAATGATCGGAGTCGAGGCGACACTTTTGGGGTATTATTGTGATAAGGAATCTATGTTTAGATGTGGGATGATCTCCTGAATTATCCAGGGTAAATACCTGTGATGTGGGATCAATCTCCGGAATGATCAAGCATGGGCAAATTATCATAGTTTATCTTCATCTCTGAGTAGTCATCGTTGTCAGCATGTAGTCATGATGTTTTCTTGAATCACTTTTATGCATTTGAATTTCCTGTTTTCGGCACACACTTGGCTTTTGGTTTTGGTATCACCCCTTATTCTTTGTTGTTACTTCATACTTTAGTGTTGATTATTATTTGTTGGATATTATGTTTTATGTTCATTTATGTTATTTGTTTGATTAGTTGCCACTCACACCATTTTTATGGCTGACCCCTTTAGTTTGGGGGTTAGGGTTCAACTCTAGCCTCACTTGTTGCAGGTTACTGCTTAGAGTGGGAGGTTGGATGCTTAATGTTGCATTTGAGACTATTTGGACTATTTAGTTTTGTGTAAAACTTGTAAAGACATATTGTGTGGTTATTGAGTTGTAAATGTAAAGAAATATTTGGGTTGAGATGTTTAGACTTCCGCTGTGATTTGTAATAATTGTTGTAATAAAGAAAGAAAATGTTAGTGGTGTTGTTGGTGTTTATTGTTCTATTGAAGTGGATTGCTGGGATTTCGCCACTTATTTTCTAAGCTCTCATATTAGAAATTTGGGGCGCTACAGAGATTGGTATCAGAGCTCCGCTTCAATATAATAATAGACTTAGTACGACAACCAACCTAGCTGTGGACACTAGAGAGTGAGTACCTAGGTGTGGACATCAGAGTGTGAGTATCACATAGAATTTAAAATATGATGTTTGGTTTGAAATTATGGTTTGACTTTGCCATAGGACATTGGTATGAGTTTAAATTGTGAGTGTGTGCTCTAACTTTACCCTCGTTTTGCAGTATTCAAAATGGTTGCACCCAGAGGTAGAAATGGTGGCAACAATGAGGATGGATCAGGTAGTTCTCGAGGAGCGGGAATCGACCTTGAAGCTGAGTTTGCCAAAGTATATCAAACGTTGAATACGCTGATGGCACTCAATGTGGCGCAGCAGCAAGCGCAGCAGCAGAACCCGCCGCCGAATCATGGAGCTGGGCATGGATTGGTGAATGCCGACCCCATCAAGCAGATTGAATCCTTTAAGAGGATGAGGCCGCCAGTCTTTGAGGGGCAAGCTGATCCAACAGCAGCAGACGATTGGATTCGGAAGATGCAGACGATCTTCGAAGTGTCAGAGACTCCTGAAGCTAGCAAGGTGAAGTTGGCTTCGATGCAGCTGGAGAAAGATGCTGGTGTATGGTGGGAGTCATTGAAGAGGAACTTGGGAGATCAGCAGCTGACATGGGAAGGTTTTCTGGAGGAGTTCAGAGATCGCTTCTTTCCTCTTGATGTTCAGGAGAAGAAGGCGACTGAGTTCATGAACCTTCAGCAGGGAAGCATGACTGTTCGGGAGTATGAGACGAAGTTCGCTCAACTTTCGAGGTTTGCACCAGAATTGGTCATGGATGAAGCAAAGAAGGCCAAAAAGTTTGAGCAGGGCTTGAGGCCGAACTTGAGGTCAAGGATGGTTCCGTTGGGCATCCGAAGATTCGAGAAGCTGGTCAGAAGAGCAGCGATGACTGAAGAGGATATGGACTTGTTTCAGAAGAAGCAGGATTCTTGGAACCGGAACAAGAGGCCAGCATCAGGCCAGAGTGGGAAGGGATTCCCCGTGAAGCAGGCGAAGTTCAGTGGACCGGTGCAGAAGGCATCTGGAGCTCAGGGAGTGACCTGCTACTACTGCAAGGAAGTAGGACATTACAGGTCAGCATGTCCGAAGTTGGCAGAGCATGTTTGTTCTCAGTGTGGGCAGACTGGACACTCAAAGCCCCATTGTCCACAACTGAAGAAAGATGATTCGGGTGGAAGCAAGTTCCCGAAGAGGCAAGGGCGAGTATTTGCATTGACCGAGGAGGATGCGAGAAACTCGGAAGATGTAATTCAGGGTATGCAGGAATTTTGATTTCTTTCATTTTGAGTCAGTGTAATGAATAAAAGCTTTTATTTCAGAACAATTTAAGATTGAGTATCATTCTTATTGTAACAGGAGTTGTTTTAATAAATGGAATAAAAGCAAAGGTTTTGTTTGACACTGGTTCATCGCATACATTTGTATCGCCAAGTTTTGCCAAGATCTTAGGTTTGGAACCCAAGCTATTTCCAGGCAGGGATTTGTCAGTGGCAACGCCGTCAGGCGAGGAGCTGGTAGCGGATCGATATTACGAGGGCTGTGATATCGAGATTGGTGGAAGGATGTTCGGCATCGACTTGATCGAGCTACAAGTGTTGGGAGTGGATGTCATAGTGGGCATCGATTGGATGGCTATTTATGATGCCACGATTGATTGCAAGCAGAAGGAGGTGTTGGTGAAAGCACCAGGTGGACCCGCAGTAACTTTTCAAGGGAAGAAGAAGATTCCGCAGGTGGCTGCAATGGTATCTAAGAAGTCTATTGCAGATGAAGTCCAGGGCATTCCGGTGGTTCGAAGGTTTCCTCAGGTGTTCTTGGATGATTTTCCAGGATTACCGCCGCAGAGAGATGTGGAGTTTTGCATCAATGTTCAGCCGGGGAGTGCGCCGATTTCCAAGGCTCCGTACAGGATGGCACCTGTAGAGCAGGATGAAGTGAAGAAGCAGATTGAAGAGCTTTTGAGCAAGGGACTTATCAGACCGAGTTCATCTCCGTGGGGAGCGCCAGTGTTGTTGGTTAAGAAGAAGGATGGGTCGATGAGGATGTGCATTGACTACAGGGAGTTGAATAGGGTGACTATTCAGAACAAGTATCCATTGCCGCGGATTGACGATTTGTTCGACAGGCTTCGAGGAGCAGCGGTATTTTCGAAGATTGACTTGAGGTCAGGATATCATCAGGTGCGAGTCAAAGAGGAAGATGTGAGTAAGACAGCTTTCAGGACTCGTCATGGGTTGTATGAATTTTTGGTGATGCCATTCGGGTTGACGAATGCGCCAGCAGTTTTCATGGACATGATGAATCGGGTGTTGAGGCCATTCATTGATTCCTTCGTGGTGGTCTTCATCGATGATATCTTGGTATATTCGAAGTCGGAGGAGGATCATTCTAAGCACTTGACAGCGGTATTACAGACATTGCAAGAGCACAGCTTGTATGCCAAATTGTCGAAGTGTGAATTTTGGAAATCTGAGGTAGCTTTTCTTGGTCACATTCTTTCTAAGGAGGGAGTGGCTACTGATCCTCAGAAAGTGGAAGCAGTGAAGGATTGGCCCAGGCCGACGTCAGTGAAGGAAGTGAGAAGCTTCTTGGGATTAGCTGGTTACTACAGGAGGTTTATTCAGGGGTATTCTCAGATTGCTGTTCCATTGACAGGTTTGACCCGGAAGAGTGTGGCGTTTGTATGGACAGATAAGTGCGAGGAGAGTTTCCTTGAGTTAAAGGAAAGGTTGACTACTGCACCTATACTAGCATTGCCGCAAGCTGGAAAAGATTATGATATCTACAGTGATGCATCTCTCAGAGGTTTGGGTTGTGTTTTGATGCAGGAAGGCAAGGTCATTGCTTATGGTTCGAGGCAGTTGCGTCCGCATGAGAAGAATTATCCGACGCACGACTTGGAGTTAGCAGCTATCATTTATGCCTTGAAGCTATGGAGGCATTATGTCTATGGTGAGAAGGTTAGCATGTTCACTGACCACAAGAGCCTGAAGTATATCTATCAGCAGAGGGATTTGAATCTTCGTCAGAGAAGATGGTTGGAAGTTTTGGAAGACATTCGTCCTGAGATCAAGTATCATCCAGGCAAGGCGAATGTAGTGGCTGATGGACTTAGCAGAAAGGGTAGTTTGGCAAGGTTGATCACTACTCGAAGAGAGTTGGCAGCAGAGATCGATCAGGCAGGTATCGAGGTTGTACTGCGAGGTTTAGGGGCATCTTTGGCTCAGTTGAGGCTGCAGCCGTCTTTGAGAGAGAAGATTGTGGAAGGTCAGAGATCAGATTCAGAGATCCAGAAGATGTTGCAGCAGGTTGCAGAGGGCAAGTTATCAGAATTTCGTGTCCAAGATGGGATTCTTTGGTTGGGTGAGAGGTTGTGTGTTCCAGATGACGCAGAGTTGAGGGAGAGTATCTTGCAGGAAGCACACAGTACCTTATTGTCAGTTCATCCAGGAGGTACGAAGATGTACAGGGACATCAAACCACATTTTTGGTGGTCTGGTATGAAGCGAGATGTAGCAGATTTTGTGGCAAGGTGTCTGACTTGTCAGCAGATCAAGGCAGAGAATCAGAGACCTGGAGGTTTGTTGCAGCCTTTACCCATTCCGGAGTGGAAGTGGGAGAATATCAGCATGGACTTTATCACGGGTTTGCCGAGGAGTTCGAAGGGAAATGACTCGATTTGGGTTGTTGTGGACCGATTGACTAAGTCGGCACATTTTCTAGCCATGAAGATTTCTTGGTCGATGGAGAAATTGGCTGAGTTGTATATTGGAGGGATTGTGAGACTTCATGGAGTTCCTGTTTCAATTGTGTCTGACAGAGATCCAAGGTTTACTTCGAGATTTTGGAAGAGTCTACAGGCAGCTTTGGGCACCAGAACTGATTTCAGTACGGCATTTCATCCGCAGACAGATGGTCAAACGGAGAGGGTGAATCGAGTACTGGAAGATATGTTGAGAGCTTGTGTTATGGACTTTGGTGGTAGTTGGGAGAGATACTTGGCATTGGTTGAGTTTGCCTATAACAATAGTTACCATGCAAGTATTGGGATGGCACCGTATGAGGCTTTGTACGGGCGGAGGTGCAGGACACCTGTTTGTTGGTATGAGGTTGGCGAGAGGCAGATGTATGGTCCTGAGATCGTACAGCAGACGTCAGAGCAGATTGAGCTGATTCGCAAGAGGTTAGTTGAAGCTCAGAGTCGGCAGAAGAGTTATGCTGACACTCGACGGAGAGATTTGGAATTTGAGGTTGGGGATTCAGTTTTTCTCAAGGTTTCTCCGACCAAAGGAGTAATCAGATTTGGTAAGGGTGGCAAGTTGGCGCCGAGGTATATTGGTCCGTACAAGATCGTGGAGAGGATTGGCAAGGCAGCTTACAGATTGAAACTTCCAGAGGAGTTAGCACAAGTACATGACGTGTTTCATGTGTCGCTACTGAGGAAGTATGTGGCCGATCAGAGGCACCAGTTGGTAGAAGTTCCCGAAGATCTACAGGTGAACCTGAGTTACAAGGAACAGCCTGTTGAGATCGTTGATCGTAGGGAGAAAGTCCTTAGGAGCAAGGTGATACCTATGGTCAAGGTATTGTGGAGGAATCAGCAGTTCGAGGAGGCTACTTGGGAGCCAGAGGATCGCATGCTGAAGGATTTTCCTGAATTGTTTGTATGAATGTACTTCTGGTATGTGAATGGAATTCTTTGGATGATTGTATTGTTGATTGACAAATGATGTATTCCTCTATTTTGATTGTGATGTTATATGAAATTGTTTGGGTGATGATCTATTTATGAAGTATTGTTTCCTTTTGTTGGTATGTGTTTGAACTCATTAGTAGTAGTTCTGAGGACAGAACTCTTCTAAGGAGGGAGTGATGTAGAACCCCGTATTTTCAAATATTATTTTAATTGTTTGAAAATGAATTTAAATGATTTTTGAGGATTTAATAAATGTTTTCTAAGAAATTTATTCTTTGGTACACGTGCAAAACACGTGCAAATGACTTTTTAGAAGTTTGGAAAATTAAGTTTTCTTTATGAAAAATCATTATTTATTATTTGAAAATTATTTAGTATTTTTCCAGATTTTTCTGAAATTAATTATGCGTATTTGCAATTTTTGAGAAAAGAAGGACTTATTTGCAAAATCGACAATTTCAAGGGTTAAAATGCAAATTATAATTTCTGGGCATTCCGATCAGTATTTGTTGAAGTTTAGAAACATATTTTTCTATTAGACCCTAATTTAAATTATATTTGATTTAGTTTTCAAGGATACAATTATATATGTAAGATATACTCTTAAAAGGATTATTTTGCAAATTGGGTGAAAACCCTAATATTTTAATCCGGCATATATAAGGGAAATCCCTTTCCCAGCCATCATTCACAATATTTAGAATATTGAGATTTCTTTGAGGAACAAGAGGAGAATTCTTGGATCTAGCAAGGAGAAAGTTTGTGGATCTTTTCTTCAAATCAGGTGAGTTGGTTTGTTTGTTTTGCTTTGTTTTGTTTGTTTTGATTGGAAGATGACGTGAGATCTTTGTTATGTTTGTTCGTGATCATTATACCATTCTTTGTTAGTCCCATTGTATGTAGGACATGGATCTTTAATTCGATATGGATGATGAGAACTTTTATTTGATATTTGGACCATGATGAGAAAAGATTTAGATTTGTTGAGGATATGTTGATTTATGAGATCATGTTGTTAGAAAGCAAATTTAGAACTGATTATGTTAAGCTTGGATATTAAACATCTGGATCTAGTGATTGCAAACCAATTTTGATTATGTGTTGAGGAAGACATTTAGTTTAGTTGAGAAAACCCTAATGGGAGAATTGAGAATTTAGATCATGAGAATATGAGATTGGAGAAATTGATTGATTGAGTAATGTAACCATGATAGAGATTGATGAGAATTGTTCATTTGCCCGAATATAAATTAACTTTATGATCAGTAAATCTTTAGAAAACTTCAAGATGATTTTGTGTTCAGATCTGTAGCCGTCAGTCGACTGATCTGATGTGCAGTCGACTGGTACGAGCTTACAGTGTACTTTTGAGTCTTGAGATTTGTTCGGGACGGTCGACCTAGACTGTGGTCAGTCGACTGACCCTCTGCTTGTGGTTTTGTTCAGTTCTTTCGGGGCAGTCGACTGACTTCTTGGGTAAGTCGACTGGTCATGCCTTAGATTATTTTCGTAAAATGTTGGGATATGTCCTCTGGACAGTCGACTGGTCCATTGTACAGTCGACTGGTCCTGTAGGATCTTTGTATTTGATTTGAGATATTTTGTTTAGTGTTTAATTTTGAGACATTTGTTCAGTACTTGATTCTGAGATATTGTTCAGTATTTGATGTTGAGATATTTGTTCAGTGTTTGATTTTAAGATGTTCAGTTAAGTATTGGTTTTTGAGATGTTCAATTAAGAACATGATTTTGGAAATATTTTGTTGAGCCACTTGTTAAGTGGAATTTGTTCAGATATTTGTTTTGAGTCTCTAGAGGTACGTGGCCCTAGTATACCGGTATTTGTTCAGTCATTTGTTGAGGCCCTTTGAGGCGAATTTTTCAGTTATTCAGATTTTTAGTCCGGTAGGGTACATTACTCTAGGAGATTTGTTCAGCAACCCAAACTAATAAGGACAGGCATTAGTAGTGTCATGACGAATGAGAACTTGAGTTATGCACCTCAGTATGACTTTTGATGTAAGATTAGTCTCCTGAATTATCCAAGTAGTTAACTTGAGATGTGTGATTTATCTCCGGAATTATCCAGGTAGTTAACCTGAGATGTGAGATATTTCTCCGGAATTATCCAAGTAATTATCTTGAGATGCGGGATTGAACTACGGAATGATCGGAGTCGAGGCGACACTTTTGGGGTATTATTGTGATAAGGAATCTATGTTTAGATGTGGGATGATCTCCTGAATTATCCAGGGTAAATACCTGTGATGTGGGATCAATCTCCGGAATGATCAAGCATGGGCAAATTATCATAGTTTATCTTCATCTCTGAGTAGTCATCGTTGTCAGCATGTAGTCATGATGTTTTCTTGAATCACTTTTATGCATTTGAATTTCCTGTTTTCGGCACACACTTGGCTTTTGGTTTTGGTATCACCCCTTATTCTTTGTTGTTACTTCATACTTTAGTGTTGATTATTATTTGTTGGATATTATGTTTTATGTTCATTTATGTTATTTGTTTGATTAGTTGCCACTCACACCATTTTTATGGCTGACCCCTTTAGTTTGGGGGTTAGGGTTCAACTCTAGCCTCACTTGTTGCAGGTTACTGCTTAGAGTGGGAGGTTGGATGCTTAATGTTGCATTTGAGACTATTTGGACTATTTAGTTTTGTGTAAAACTTGTAAAGACATATTGTGTGGTTATTGAGTTGTAAATGTAAAGAAATATTTGGGTTGAGATGTTTAGACTTCCGCTGTGATTTGTAATAATTGTTGTAATAAAGAAAGAAAATGTTAGTGGTGTTGTTGGTGTTTATTGTTCTATTGAAGTGGATTGCTGGGATTTCGCCACTTATTTTCTAAGCTCTCATATTAGAAATTTGGGGCGCTACAATCCAGCCTCCACCTCACTACCGCCTACTTCTGTACCGTTCTCCCGGCTGAGGGTCGTCCGCAGTGGAGCTTCCTCCACCAATACAAATCGAGTAAGAACTCACACCTGGTGCATCCACATGCCTCCCAAAAACAAACAGCATCAGGTTGGCACCGTCTGTGGGAAACTCTTTCTAGGGCATACGCCGACCCGAGCTCAGCCATCGACGGTACCACGTCTACCCGACCTCATATGGCGCCCAAAGCCACGAGAGCTGTTACCTCAGCGCGTCGGCAGGACGTGCCTCCACAGGGCGTCGGCGTCGACGCTCAGGCATCCAACAACCCGGGGGTCAGTCACGAACTCCAACCGGTTGCCTCCCGTCCGATCCAACCCGACCTGCGGGGGGTAATCTAGAATCGACAGGCAAGTCGGAGTAGGGGAGGGGCCGCTTCCAACTCGGCCCCGAACCATCCCAAACCTCCATCCCAATGGTGGGGGCCGACACTCAGCCGCGTCGGCTGGCGCCCACCGGCTCAACAAAATCAAGCCAAGCGAGCCCTGGTCACCCACCAGGAGTTCCAAGACTTCCGAAAAGAAATCATGGAGGCCATCCGGGGAACCCCCGTCGACGATGACGTCCGCCGCTCTCACTCCCATTCGGGTGCCGAGGCCAGTGTGTCTCGCGTCCCGACAGTTCTGCCGGAGTATGACGACGACATCTTGAAGTGCCTCCAAGAAATGGAAGACCGCCTCGACCACTTCGGGGACGGCGGGCCGAGGCCGGCCCAGGGATACAGACCCATCCGACCTCCTTTTTCCACCGCCATCTTGCGGGCAGAAATACCCCGAAACTTCCACCCACCTCAATTCGAGACTTATGACGGGGAGGGCGATCCTGCTGATCACATAGAGGGCTTCAAAACCCTCATGATGATTCACAGTGCATCGGATCCCTTCCTGTGCCGCGCCTTCCCTGCCACACTCCGTGGTCCGGCTCGGGAATGGTTCTCCAAGCTCGCCCCCGGCTCCATCTATTCTTTCGACCAATTGGAGGGCAACTTCCTCGCCCACTTTGTGACCAGCCGAAAGGCCGAAAGGACAAGTGTGTTCCTACTTGGCCTCTGGCAGAAGGAAGGGGAATCGCTCTGGGTGTTCGTCCGAAGGTTCACCACCGATGCAAGATCGGTCTCCTCCTTCGACCCAGGGGTCTCCTTGGCAGCATTCCGGCACAATGTCCCTCATGGACAGCTGAAGGCCTCCCTGGCGAAGAGGCCCCCAATAGATTTCCCCGACCTCCTCAATCGGGTCGAAAAGTACATTCGAGCTAACGAGGCCCTAAATCCAGAGGACTCGAAAGGAATCCCCGGGAAGGGAAAGCTCAAGGCCGACGAGGTCGAGCTAGCAAAGAAAGTTCCAAGAGACGGGGGCCCTCCAAAAGAGTTCCTCCGGTCCCTCGCTTCGAGAGATACACTCCGCTGATGCAGAAAGTGTCAACCATTCTCTTAGCGATCGAAGACAGGGACCTCGTGCAATTCCCCCTTGGCCGAACCGCAACAACAGAAAGAAAAGGGATCAGCGATTCTACTGCCGCTTCCACCGAGATAACGGGCACGACACGGATCATTGTCGTGCCCTGAAGGACGAGATCGAGGCCGTCATCCAAAGAGGGTACCTCTGGGAGTTCAAACGTGAAGGCGCTCAGGACCAGAGGGATACGAGGAACAGGAGGACTTCCCCTCCCCCTCGAGCACCCAGACAGCCATCCGAGCGGGATCAGGAGCCTGAAGACCATGAGGGTCAAGCCATCCTACACTGCGTCCATGGAGGCCCAATAGGGGGGAGTCCAACACTTCCCGCAAGGCATTTGTCCGGGACGTCAATGCCGTCCAGGCCCCCCTCTCCCCCCAGGTCCAGCAACTCCCTGTCTCCTTCTTGGGGGAGGACCTGGAAGGAGTTCGGCTCCCGCACTGTGATGCACTCGTTGTCAGCCTCAGCATGGCGAACTTCGAGGTCCGGCGCATCCTCGTTGACAACGGAAGCTCGGTAAACATCCTTTTCCTAGAAGCCTTCGAGAACTTGAAGCTCTCCCGTGATAAGCTAAAACCAGCCGGATTCACATTGCATGGATTCTCCGGCGTCCCGGTGCCAATAGAGGGGATCGTCACTTTAGACGTCACCGCTAGTACGACCCCACACCAAAGGACCAAGTCAATGGACTTCATGGTTGTCAATGTCAAGGCAACTTACAACGCCATACTCGGACGTCCCGGGCTCTGCTCCCTCCAAGCTGTTTCCTCGGCCTACCACCAGAAGATGAAGTTCCCTACCAACACTGGTGTCGGAGTTGTCCGAGGAAACCAAGAAGCTGAGCGATCGTGCTACATGACGGCGATCGGGGGTGGGGTATTCCTCCTCGATGCCGTCGAGCTGCAGCCCGAGAGAACCCAGCCGAACCAGAACCGGCAGACTAGCTGGAAGATGTCTTGTTCGAGACAGGTAACGCGTCAAGGTGTTTCCGAGTGAGCCACTCCCTCGCTCCCGACCTCAAAGCCGCCCTGATCAACTACATTCACCGCAATGTCGACCTCTTCGCCTGGAAGCCCTCTGATGTGCCCGGTATCTCCAAGGATCTCATCATGCACAAACTCAGCGTGATCTTCGGTTTGAAGCCGGTAGTCCAGAAGCAACATAAGTTCGCCCCGGAGCGACAGCAGGCGGTAAATGCTGAAGTAGACAAACTCTTGTCTGCTTATTTCATACAAGAGGTCAGCTACCCGGAGTGGCTGGCGAACGTCGTAATGGTCAAAAAGGCGAGCGGAAGCTGGAGGATCTCCATAGATTTCACTGACCTCAACAAGGCGTGCCCCAAAGATCCGTTCCCTCTCCCCAGCATCGACGCTCTGATCGATGCCACATCAGGCTCCTATCCTTCATGGACGTCTTCTCCGGCTACAACCAGATCCGAATGTACCCTCCCGACATAGCCAAGACGTCCTTCGTCACGGACCAAGGGCTCTACTGTTACCGGGTTATGCGCCCTTTGGGCTGAAGAATGCCGGTGCTACATATCAGAGGCTCGTTAACCGAGTCTTTAAGAACCAAATTGGGCACAACATGGACGTGTATGTCGATGACATGCTTGTTAAGAGCCAGTAGGGACAGGATCACGTCGCCGACCTGGAAGAGGCCTTTGGGGTCCTTCGGACCCACAACATGAGGCTCAACCCGGCGAAGTGTGCATTCGGCGTCTCCTCGGGAAAGTTCCTCGGGTTCATCGTCAGCCAGCGCGGCATCAAGGCGAACCCCGAAAAAATCCAGGCCATAATAGACATGGCCCCTCCCAGGAACATCAAAGAAGTCCAGAGACTGACGGGAAGACTGGCGGCCATCAGCCGTTTCCTCTCCAAATCCGGAGAGAAGTCCTTTCCATTCTTTAAGGCACTGCGCGGTACCGGAGGGTTCAAGTGGGGTACTCAGCAACAAGAGGCCTTCGCCCAATTAAAAGAGTACCTCGCTAATCCTCCTCTCCTTAGCAAGCCCGAACCAGGTGAACCACTCTGACTCTACCTTTCAGCTTCGGAGAACGTGCTTAGTGTCGTCCTCGTTCGAGAAGAGGAAGGAGTCCAAAAGCCTCTGTACTATGTGAGCAAGGTCCTGCTCGACGCCGAGACCAGATATTCTAGGATGGAGAAAGTAGCATACGCCTTGATCATGGCCGCACGGAAGCTCCGTCCATATTTCCAAGCACATTCGGTCCAGGTGCTCAGGATCAACCCCTGAAGGCCGTGCTCTATAAGCCTGAGAGCTCAGGAGAACTAGTAAAGTGGTTGATCGAGCTCAGTCAGAATGACATCAGCTATCATCCAAGGATGGCCATAAAAGGGTAGGCCCTCGCCGAGTTCATCACAGGATGAACCATCTTCGAGCAGCCAACAAGCAAGGAAGCCGACCAGACGTGGGAAGTTTACGTCGACAGTTCCTCCTGCGAAGCGGGAAGTGGTGCGGGCATCATTCTGCGGGGTCCAGAGGTGCGGGCATCATTCTGCGGGGTCCAGACAGTTTTCTCCTTTAATACTGCCTCCGCCTCAACTTTCCAACCTCTAACAACGAGGCCGAGTACGAGACCATGATCATCGGGCTCACCCTGGCTCATCAGGCCGGTGCCAGATAGATCAGGACCTTTAGTGACTCTCAGCTTGTGGTCAACCAGATCACTGGGGAGTACGAGGCCTGTGACGATCGGATGATTAGATACCTGGCCGTAGTCCATCGGCTATTAACGTCCTTCGACGAGTTGGCCGTCTTAAGGATCCCCAGGGAGCAGAATGCCCAGGCCGATGCCCTGTCAAAGTTAGCTTCCTCATCCTTTGAAGGCCTCGACCGAACCATCCCGATTGAAGTCCTGCTGAAGCCGAGCACAGACTTCCCTGAGGCTCTGTGCGTTGAAGACGGAGCTCCTCTCGACGACTGGACCACTCTCATCAAGAAATTTCTAATCAAGGGAAAGCTCCCCGAAGACCGGGCCGAAGCAAAGCGGGTCAGGGTCCGTTCAGAAAGGTTCGCCATAATCGACGCAACCCTCTTCAAAAGGTCCTACACAATAACGAATGGCATACCTTACCTCCGCTGCCTGACCCCTGATGAAGTAAAGTACGCCTTCAAGGAGCTACACGAGGGGATCGGCGGATGCCATATGGGAAACCGCTCGCTTGCGCGAAAGGCTTTGAATCATGGGTACTACTAGCCCACTATGCTGCAAGACGCCCTCGCCCTAGTGAAGAAGTGTGGTCCCTGTCAACGGTTCTCCCCCGTGAAGAGGGCTCCGCAAGCAAATCTCCGTTCCATGGCCAGTCCGACCCCCTTTGCAATGTGGGGGATGGATCTGGTAGGCCCATTTCCGAAGGCAACGGGCCAAAGGAAGTTTCTCATAGTGGCGATCGACTACTTCACGAAGTGGATCGAGGCAGAGCCGTTAGCAATGATCACCGAGCAACAGACCCAACAGTTTTTCTGGAAACACATCGTCTGTCGGTTCGGGATCCCACAGGTGCTCATCACGGACAATGGGACTCAGTTTGCGGGTAAGCATTTCAGAAAGTTCTGCGAAGATCTCGGGATCCAGCAGCGCTTCTCCTCGGTATGCCATCCCCAGTCAAACGGACAGGTGGAGAACGCGAACCGCCAAATCCTCGACGGCCTCAAGAAATGAATCGATAACTCTACCAAGGGATTATGGGTCGATGAGCTGCCAAGCGTTCTCTGGGCCCACCGAACGACAAAGAGAATCTCCATGGGGGAGTCACCATTCAATCTGACATACAGCACGGAGGCCGTCATTCCACTAGAAATCGGGATCCCTTCGCCCCGGATCATGGCTTTCGACGAAGCAAGCAACTCTGCTCAGCTGCGAGCCGACCTGGACCTCATAGACGAGGTCAGGGAGAAGTCCACCATCAGAAGGAGCATCTACCAACAAAGGATCGAAAAGTTCTACAACAAGAAGGTGCGTCCCACCGACATCAAGCTCGGAGACCTGGTCCTTCGGAAGCTGGCGGTGTCCAACCCCGGCCAAAAGAGAAAATTGGCCCCAAACTGGGATGGCCCTTACAAAGTATCTGAGGTTGTGCATCCGGGAACGTACCGCCTAACCAACTCAGAAGGCAAGGTCGTCAAGAGGCCCTGGAATGCAGAGCACCTCATCATGTTCCTAGGAGGAGAGGACTAGCCTCCGTCTCATGTAAATTATGAAGAATGTAATCGGCACGTCGTGCCTCGTTTTGTGTAAAGTTCAAATTTGTTGTAAATATGCCAGCTTTCTTAAAACAAGTTTGTGGCTTTGTATTGATTCCCATTAAAAACATGTTTCGGGCTCGACGCTTGGATAGCATCGCGAGCCAGAAAGGCTTCTCTTACAAGCTTACGGCTCGGTGCTCGGATAGCATCGCGAGCCAGAAAACCTTCTCTTACAAGCTTACGGCTCGGCGCTCGGATAACATCGCGAGCCGGAAAAGCTTCTCTTACAAGCTTACAGCTCGGCGCTCGGATAGCATCGCGAGCTAGAAAAGCTTCTCTTATAAGCTTACGGCTCGGTGCTCGGATAGCATCACGAGCCAGAAAAGCTTCTCTTATAAGCTTACGGTCCCATGCTCGGATACGTCCGTACCGTCTTCCTAAGAACAAGTGTGGGGGCTCGACATCGACCCCGAGCACGGCTGAGGCCTTCTTCAAAGCACCTCGACCATCACGTTCGGCGGCGACCTTCAGCCACGCCCATTACCGGCTTTCTCCCTGCTGTGGGGGCTCGGCATCTGCCCCTAGCATAGGTTGGGGCTTCTTCAAGCTGATCCACCCATGCTCACGGCAGCAACCACGAGCCATGCCCATACCGTCTTCCTGAGAACAAGTGTGGGGGCTCATCGTCGACCCCGAGCAGGGCCGAGGCTTTCTTCAAAGAACCTCGACCATCACACTCGGCGGCAACCTTCTACCACACCCATTACCCGCTTTCTCCCCAGTGTGGGCGCTCGGCATCTGCCCCTGCCATAGGTTGGGGCTTCTTCAAGCTGATCAACCCATACGAACGGTGGCAACCGCCAGCCATGCTCGTACCGTCTTCCTGTGAACAAGTGTGGGGGCTCGTCGTCGACCCCGAGCAAGGCCGAGACTTTCTTCAAAGCACCTCGACCATCACGCTCGGCAGCGACCTTCAGCCATGCCCATTACCGGCTTTCTCCTCGGTGTGGGGGCTTGGCATCTGCCCTTGGCCTAGGTTGGGGCTTCTTCAGGCTGATCAACCCATGCTCACGGCGGCAACCGCCAGCCATGCCCGTACCGTCTTCCTGAGAATAAGTGTGGGGGCTCATCGTCGACCCTGAGCAGGGCCGAGGCTTTCTTCAAAGCACCTCGACCATCACGCTCGGCGACCTTCAGCCATGCCCATTACCGGCTTTCTCCCCGGTGTGGGGGCTCGGCATCTGCTCCTGGCATAGGTTGGGGCTTCTTCAAGCTGATCAACCCATGTGCACGGCGGCAACCGCCAGCCACGCCCGTACCGTCTTCCTATGAAAAAGTGTGGGGGCTCATCGTTGACCCTGAGCAAGGTCGAGGCTTTCTTCAAAGCACCTCGACCATTATGCTCGGCGACGACCTTCAGCCACGGCTACTTCGGCAAAAATTTCATTAAGGTTTAGAGCGTCCGCCTTCGGCAGACGCCCCAAGCCTCAGGTCGATTGGTTGACCCTCCTCTCGCCCGCGAACAACTCGGGGTTTGCAGCTTTCGTGAGCCAAAACCCCGAATTGTTCGAGGACGGCAGGGGAGCCACCGACCCTCGGCTCTCTCCTACCCTCCGAACCAATTGGTTGGCCCACCACTCACCAACGAACAACCTAGGGTCTTACGGCCCGCAAGGCCAAAACCCCGAATTGTTCGAGGGTGATTGCTGAACCTCCAATCCGGAGCCCTCGGAGAAATTTTAATTTTGGAGCACCCACCCTCGGCAGGCACCCTAGTTGAGTGAGATCAGACACACTCGCTTCTTGACAACCAGCAACGGAGAGTGGGGGTTATATATCCCCTGAGACACGCCGTTATTGCCTTCGGGAATCCCAAACGGCGGAAGGCAAAACATCGCCATTAATTCTTATGGGGAGGCAAAACGTCGCCATTAATGACTATCGAAAGGATCAACGCCACTGCGTGGGACCCCGCTACACCAGGTCACCTCGGCGGTGACCCCCTGTGTGTTGTGTTCGGCAACCATACTCGCCCAATAAGACTATCAAGGTTCAGAAAATCGAATGTACATATTATACTCATCGCTTACAACTCAATGAACCTCGGTATAAAGACAATGCACAGCTTACAACTCACTTACATCCGACTTAAAACTCGAATTCGGTGCTCCCTTCAGGGCTCCTCTCACGCTCGGCCTGGACCAACTAGGGAAGAAACCCCTGCCACCGAGCTACCCGCATCTTCAGGCTGGTCACCCTCCAATAAAAATGTCATAGACCGCCCCGGGGTCGAGTTGCTCGCCTCCTCGATCAAACCCGTGCCCAACACCAGTTTCATCCTGCGGATCTCCAGCTCTTTCTCAACAACGGCCTTACGAAGGAAAGAATCCAAAGCTGACCGCCCACTTGAGGCATCCGAGATGGACCAGTCCGTCTCGATTACCCACCAGTCCCGGTCGGCTATGGCTTTCTTCAGATGAGCCACCTCCAGACCGAGCTCCCTAGACTTGTTTAAGAAATAATTGACTGCGGCTGCTCCATCCAGAGCCTATTTTCACTGGCAAGCCAGAGCTGCCTCCATGGCCTCCTTCCCGGCTCGGACCAGGGATTCCTCGGCGGAAATAGGGTCGGCAACCAAGACCTTGTGCGTCTATCAAAAGACGAGAGAAAACAAAAAATTACAAAGGAGAACTAGAAAATGTGCAAGTTACGAAGCCTCAGCCAAAAAAACTATCTTCCATTACTTTCAAAGATGGTGATACAAAACTACGGTGGCCAGTCCGCAAGAGGCATACACATTCAAAAAAGAAAGAAAAACCTAGTCTACGCTTGGGGGGGGGGGTGGCACCTCTTCGTCGGCCTGGTCGACCCCCATCTCCTCGCCACCGGGAGTCGGCGGAAGGTCCGGCTCCTAACCGTAGTGGAGGTGGTCCACATTCAGCTCCGGATAAATCCTCCGGAAATGCTCCTTGGCCCGGTCGTATGCCTCGTCCTGCACCATGATCAGGGCATCTGCCGAGGCAGCCTCCATCCTCTCCAAGGCCTTCCGTCCCTTCATCGCCTCCTCTTCGATCTTCTTCTTAAGGCGATCCACGTCCTTCTGGTGATGCTCGAAGATTGAGGCCATCTGGGCCTTGGGACGACTGCCATGTTCTAAGACTCCTTCTGGTCATCGGTCACCTTGTTCAACTCATGGAGATACTTCTCCGCGTTCCTCCTCTCCACAATGACCTCCTTCTCCAAGCACTTTTGGAAGTTCTGCCCGTGGAGCATCGCCTGTCCGAAGGAGAAAAGGTCAGAAAACATCATCACAATCCAAACCAAATACAAATACAAAGTCTCTGCACTTATCGAGATCGACTACTGAGACCAGCGCATGAAGGCCTGTTCAGACGTCTGCGTTGCCAGCGAGATCCGATCCTGCTCGGTGGCGGCCTTCCTGACAAACTCGACGGCCACAGGACCCTCGAGCAGAGAGTCCCCCTGAACAATCGACCAATCGGGGGCGAAGGGCCACAGCCTCTATTGCCCCACCATATGCTCGGCAGTGGGTCGAGGTGGGGGAAGCCTCTACCCCGGGGCCTCTACAGTCTTCTTACTGCCCGAACTGCCCCCCGCATCCCGAGGAGCCCTTGGCGTATGGGGCTGATGCCTTTTGGCCTTCTTTGCGGGAGAAGGCTCCTCGGCTACCGGGGTTGGTCCCTTGCCGGACCGCCCACCTTGGGCGGCCAGCTTCTCTTGCTCCGCCTTCTTCCTCCTTTCCGCTCTCGCTTTCTCGGCGACAGCTAACAAGGCACGCTTGTCATCGACCTGCTGGGAAGTCATCTCTACAAAAATAAAAGAAGAGGAGCTAACGTTAACACGAAGGCAGAAAGATGCAAAAATTCAGAACAAAAACATACTAGGATCGGCGGGGCTCAGTCCGGCCTGGGCCAGGTGTAGCTCCGTCACTCGAGGCCACGCTATGCTGTGCCCCCCACCAATTTTCTCAACCATCTTCCACTCCTTTGCCATCAAGTCACTACGCTTCGGAGGTTTGTGGTTCGGCTTGAAGAAGTTTCATGAGGTCGAAATCCCCAAGACTTCTCGCTCCGGATCACGAAGTATTTTTCTTTCCACCCTTTGATGGAATCTGGATGGCCGTGCATCACCTTTTTATGCGGCCTAGGCGAGAAGTAAAATATCCCCTCCGCATCGCCGAGCGAGCTGATCCCTAGGATGGCACGGAAGTAGGTCAACCTCGGCTTCACGCCCTTCTCTTGGCACTTCAGAATGAAGCAAACCAAGTGCTTCCAGGAGTTTAGGCCATACTGCATCGGGCTTAGCTTCGCCCAATGTAAAACCCTCTTGACGAAGGGGTGCAGCGGCAGCCTCAGTCCGGAGACAAAGGCATCCTCTGGAAAGATACAATAGCCAGGTGCAAGAGTTGTGGTGGGTCAGATGCCAGGGCTCGGAATAAAGACTTCAAACTCCCGAGGAATGAAGTAGGCAGCCCGTCAGGATATGGAGATAGTCTGCCCTCAAGACACACGGAATGCTGTCCATCCGGATCTTCACCAGGCTCTCCACGCCCGGTACAGGAGGAAGAGGGTCGATATCTTTGACATCGTCGGGGTACATCCTGATCGACCCCAGATTTTTAAAGGAGACTGGGGGAAATTAGAACCCAGGTCTAGGGGCATATTTATCCGAAGGAGGCGGACTATCCGGAAATCTTAACTTCCTCTTCTTCCGACGAGGACGAGCCTTCCTCTCGGGAGACGGCGTCGACAAAGGCGGTAGAGGCGGGGCCTTCGCCAACACCTTCCTGAGCGCCCTCCCCTTCATCTCCATCATCCTCATCATCATCAACGGTGCCCTGACTCTCGGGATCCTGATCCTCCTCACCCTCCTCATCATCCTCAGCATCCTGATCCTCCTCATCCTCCTCACCCTCGTCATCCTCGACATCCCCCTCTTCCTCTTCCATCTCCTTGCCCTCATCCATGGGCTCCTTCGCCGGCCTTCGGGATCTCAGCGGCGACACTACGAAGGCCACATCATCACCTCCGTTCGACCCGGGGTCTGTCACGACTTCCTCCTTTAACCATATATTTGCTGAGGGACGAAGACGTCTCTGACTCTGATTCCTCTGCAGAGCGGCCCGACGAGCTGGCCTCGGATCCGGACTGAGAGCGCGACATTACTAAGCAAGAATACTAACCTGAGATTTGTACCACGCGATCACCGAAAAATCTCGCCGATGGCAGGTGAGACCTTGTTCTTATGAAATTGGAAAGTGAGAATAAAGAAATGAAGAAAAGAAAAGAGGGGAAGAGGGAGATTTATAGCGGAGAAAGCGACTCCTCGATTTTCGCAATCATATCTGGCCGTTGGATCTTAAATCATCAAGATCTAACGGCCGCCAAAATTTGGCGTCGCTTCAATTCTTGCGCTCATGACGTCAGCAGTGGGCGCGAAATTACCCAGCTACCCCCCAGGCATTTTTCCAACAAACAGACTTTTTTCGACAAGTCAAGAAGGGTCGACGCTCGGATGACATCACGAGCCACACACTCCCTTCCTATCATGCATGAAGCTCGGAGCTCGGATGACATCGCGAGCCACAACTTCCTCTTCTATTTTAAATAGAAGGGTCGACGCTCAGATGACATCGCGAGCCACACACTCCCTCCTTATTATGCATAAAGATCGGAACTCGGATGACATCGCGAGCCACAACTTTCTCTTCTATTTAACAGAAGGGTCAACGCTCGGATGACATCGCAAACCACAAACTCTCTTCCTATTATGCATGAAGCTCGGAGCTCGGATGACATCGCGAGCCACAACATCCTCTTCTATTTAACAGAAGGGTCGACGCTCGAATGGCGTCGCGAGCCACAAACTCTCTTCCTATTATGCATGAAGCTCGGAGCTCGGATAACATCGCGAGCCACAACTTCCTCTTCTATTTAACAGAAGGGTCGACTCTCAGATGGCATCACCAGCCACAAGCTTTCATCCTATTATGCATGGAGCTCGGAGCTCGGATAACATCCCGAGCCACAACTTCCTTTTCTATTTAACAGAAGGGTCGACGCTCGGATGGCATCGCGAGCCACAAGCTCTCTTCCTATTATGCATGAAGCTCGGAGCTTGGATGACATCGCGAGCCACAACTTTCTCTTTTATTTAACAAAAGGGTTGACGCTCGGATGGCATCACGAGCCACAAGCTCTCTTCCTATTATGCATGGAGCTCAGAGCTCAGATAACATCGCCAGCCACAACTTCCTTTTCTATTTAACAGAAGGGTCGACGCTCGGATGGCATCGCGAACCACAAGCTCTCTTCCTATTATGCATGAAGCTCGGAGCTCGGATAACATCACGGGCCACAACTTCCTCTTCTATTTAACAGAAGGGTCGATGCTCGGATGACATCGCGAACCACAAACTCTCTTCCTATTATGCATGAAGCTCGGAGCTCGGATGACATCACGAGCCACAACTTCCTCTTCTATTTAACAGAAGGATCGACGCTCAGATGGCATCGCGAGCCACAAACTCTCTTCCTATTATGCATGAAGCTCGGAGCTCAGATAACATCGCGAGGCACAACTTCCTCTTCTATTTAATAGAAGGGTCGACGCTCGGATGGCATCGCGAGCCACAAGCTCTCTTCCTATTATGCATGGAGCTCGGAGCTCAGATAACATTGCAAGCCAAAACTTCCTCTTCTATTTAACAGAAGGGTCGACGCTCGGATGGCATCGCAGGCACAAGCTCTCTTCCTATTATGCATGAAGCTCGGAGCTCGGATAACATCACGAGCCACAACTTCCTTATCTATTTAACAGAAGGGTCGACGCTCGGATGACAATGCAAACCACAAACTCTCTTCCTATTATGCATGAAGCTCAGAGCTCGGATGACATCGCAAGCCACAACTTCTTCTATTTTAACAGAAGGGTCGACGCTCGGATGGCTTCGCGAGCCACAAACTCCCTCCCTATTATGCGTGAAGCTCGAAGATCGAATGACATCGTGAGCCAAAACTTTCTCTTCTATTTTAACAGAAGGGTCGATGCTCGGATGGTATCGTGAGCCACAAACTCTCTTCCTGTTATGCATGAAGCTCGAAGCTCGGATGACATCGTGAGCCACAACTTTCTATTCTATTTAATAGGTCGACGCTCGGATGACATCGCGAGCCACGTGGGGGCTCGAACCTCGGATGACACCGCGAGCCCCAGAAGCGCCCTCCTCTATTCAAGGGGGATCAGAGCTCGGATGACACTGCGAGCACCAGAAGCCCTCCTCTATTCACAAGAGGCTCGGAGCTCAGACGGAATCGTGAGCCCCAAAACCCTCCTCTATCCCACAAGCGAGTGGCTCTTCTGCCGACCCCCCAATACTCGACAAACCGAGCTCCAACCCGACAGACCTCGACGTCCCCTCGCTCTTCCAACTGGCGAGAGGATCGTCTACCGACCCTAGGAGCTATTCTACCGACCCCAGATGCTCGGCAAACCGAGCTCCAATCCGACAGACCTCGACGTCCCCTCGCTCTTCCAACTAGCGAGAGGATCGTCTGCCAATCCTCGGAGCTCTTCTACCGACCCCAGCGCTCGGCAAACCGAGCTCCAATCCGACAGACCTCGATGTCCCCTCGCTCTTCCAACAAGCGAGAGGATCGTCTGCCGATCCTCGGAGCTCTTCTACCGACCCCAGACACTCGACAAACCGAGCTCCAATCCGACAGACCTCGACGTCCCCTCGCTCTTTCAACTAGCATGCTCGGAGCACGTCTGCCGACCCCAGATGCTCGGCAAACCGAGCTCCGACCCGACAAACCTCAAAGTCCCCTCGCTCTTCCAACTAGCGAGGGAATCGCCTGCCGACCCTCGAGGCTCGTCTGCCAACCCTAAGGCTACAATAAGGGATCCCTTCCTCCTACCCCCTGGCCTCTTATGGAAGTAACAGATTCTATTTTTCTTGCTACACACACCACCCTGCTCTTCCTACAGAGGCAAAGAACCACTCCTACACGGCTAGATCACCCAGCCCTCCAGGAGTGGGGGGCTTGTAATGTGGGTTGGATGAAGTGGCCCCTTCTGGGCCACAAGATCCCCTCAGAAAACATGCATCACTGGATCATCCGGATCCGCCACGTCAGCATCAGAAAATCGCCCGGGCCTCTGTCACGTCAGCCTGAAAACCGCCCAGGCCTCTGCCATGTCAGCCTGGAAACTGCCAAACTGCCCAGGCCTCTACCACGTCAGCCTGGAAACCGCCCAGGCCTCTGCCACGTCAGCCCTATACTGCTTGGGCTTCCACCGCTTCAGGCCCACGGGCAACCGGGTCCAGACCCGGCCCCAAATGGGTCCAGACCCGATTGGCTTCTCCTATAAATACCAGACCCCCTACCCTTTCACCCAGGTAATCAATCTTTCCCACTCAAAACCCTAGTTACTGTTACTCTCTCTCAATAGCTGACTAGATCGTCGGAGGGTCTGCCACTGGGACCAACCCCGGTGTTCCTAGACCGTCTGCAAGTACACGAGACCTCGGATCCGAGCATCCAGCCTTCACCTTACTACCACCTACTTTCGTACCGTTTGCCCGGCTGAGGGTCGTCTGCAGCAGAGCTTCCTCCACCAATACAAATTGAGTAAGAACTCATACCTGGTGCATCCACATGCCTCCTAAATACAAACTGCATCAGTCACCACTTCATCACTTGGAAGTTGGAACTGGGAGTATTCACCTGGGCGGGTTTGGGATGTATCCAAACCCGATAACTAACCAACAGGCAGAACCAGCCGCTCGCTTTGGAAACATGACATCTGATAAAATTAGAACCATGCACGGATACCAAAAGACTAGTCTCTAACGCCCCGAATCCCAAATACACTGAATTCGAGATGTTCTACATGATCTTTTCACTTTCTTCAGTACAACTTTACAAGGAATTTAAACTTTTCACTTTACATCAGAGTTTACATCATATATTACACTTTTCATTTGCACAGCGGAAGTAAAAATTTACAATATTTACATAAATGTACAACAACACAGTAAAATCTTTATGCATCCATTCCTCTTTAACATGTAATTTATCCTGCATACAAACTGTGGGTACGTCAGTTTATTCAACCGACGACAATTATACATGGCCATCCTCTCTATGCCAGAAATAGTATAACGATTCTCATTTCTTAACAAATCACAAATTTGTTCACATAATAAATAAAGTAAGGGGAAAAATCTTAATGATGTCGTGTTGTGATTGTGCACTTAATCCTTAATGCAATTATTTAATTTACATGACACTAATGCACACTTGTTCGGATTCTATGCATCCCATACTACATAGGTCCGAGGGCAAGCCTCTTAATCGTTCTTCATTTTTGTAGGGTTCAATCCCTCGCCATGACTTAATCTACTACTGTAATTACGTTAAGTATCCTAGATGTTTTCCGACCAACGAACTCATGTCTAGGCACTCTGGAGGGAATCCCATCGCTGACATGACTCATCATGCAAACATCTTGTGGTAATTCAGCTCTCACCATAGACATGACACCACCTGTAGCGCCCCGATTTCCAACACTGGGAAACCGTTGACACGAGCCAAGATCTTTTCTTCAATTAGTCACAATACACAGAAAAACAGGAGAATTTAAAACTTTTTATTCAATACACAAAGTGTTACAAGTCTGAATATTGTACAACTGTAATACCTTACAATAGAGTTACAATATTACCTTTACATTTCTAAGTATTACAACCTTCAACATCTTACATCAGAGTACTTCTCAACTATTACATAATCAATACATATACTGCAGCGGAACTAAACATAACACTGACTCCTTGCTTTCCTCGTCTTGAGTCCTCCTGAATTTCGCCTTTGTACTTCGGCGATCCAGTACCTATGGAAGTGGGGACATCAGTATTCACTGACGCTTAAAGGCTGATCATATAGCAGCGAATCTTCCAAACAATATACAAAATATGACAATAGTGTCGGTGTAGTTTAAGTGTTTGTGAGTGCTATGACTAGACTCTAATGCGATATTTAAGTAGAACTAGAATGCTTCCTCGCATTATGAATTCTAATTATACATAACCCGTTCCTGACAGCCACACGTGGCTAATGAGGTTGCAGATGTGGTCAAGTCCCACTAATGCAGTTCGCCAGTGGTGTCTATGTTTGCCACTGCGACCCGGCTAACCGGACCTCCTTCAAATAGACGATCCCAATGTATCGGGCGTTACAACAAAATCAAACTATAGGGTTTCGCAAGCGCAGGGTAGCGCAAAGCCTACCCTGTGGCACCCTCTGGGGTATCGCAAGCGCAGGACTGCACAATGCATCCTGTGGCACCCCCAGCCACGGTACTTCAGGAATTAACAGCACGAGATACGTAACCCGTGTCCTCAACCTGTGAGATGGCACCGTACGTACCCCTTTGACGGGACGCTTCCTATTCTAATGTCAGCAAGTCTCCGGAATCAACATGCATCCCATACTACATGCAACCCCATCTCAAGCCGTTTCTCCATATATAGGGATTTGAACCCGCATTACGCATTCTAATTGTACACAACCTGTTCCTGACAATACTCCATGACTCTGTGAGGTTGTAGAAGGGGTCAAGTCCCCCCTATGCAGTCTGCTTATGGTGTCTCCGTTTTCCACTACTACTCGGCATGCCGGACCTCACTCGATCCCAGTATATCGGGCATCGTTCCAAAATCAAACCATAGGGTTTCGCAAGCGCAGGGCAGTGCGAAGCCTACCCTGTGGCACCCTCTGGGGTCTAGCAAGCACAGGACTGCACCATGCATCCTGTGGCACCCCAGCCACGGTATTTCAGGAATGAACAGCGCGAGATACGCAGCCCGTGCTCTCAACTTGTGAGACGCCACCGTACGTATCCCTTTGACGGGAAGGTACAACCCAATATCACCGCCTAAGGCCTCCCTCAAGGGACAAGTTGGTCGTAAGGTGCCCTTTACAACCAACTCCTCTCTCTTCGGCAAGGGTCTGAGCAAAATGACCTTTATAAGTCACTACCCTAATGATGTCCCTGACTCGACGATCCTAGGGACGATAATATTATAAACATAACATGCTAGGCCTTAAATTAGGCTTCGCAAGACAACTCTACTAGGCTGCTCACCCTAGACTTACCAGAACCCCTCAGGATCCGGTTCGTGGCTCATCGATCCAAGACTTTGGCCGTGCGAATATACACGCATGCCGCTACCCTAGACTTGGATTCTGTCTATACTCCGGTCCTCGACTAACCTACCCTGGTTAAGATTCGACGGTACACAAGGAGTGACTCCTCTATAGTTCCTTAGGGTAAGAAAACATATGTCTTGATGGTCGATAGCCCTTAGGGTGGTAACCTCACCCTAGACGAGCACAACGAACCGTGTACTAGCCAACAAGCTATACACGAGTAACAACCACATACGAGCAAATTAAGCTATGTATGAAATAATAACTACCTACGAGCCAGGCGGGCCTCGTAGGAGATAACCATGTACATACCAGCCAAATAAGCCGCGTATGAGACCAACAGCTACGCACGGGCCAGTCGAGCCGCGTACGAGACAACAACCTACATACGGGCCAACTAAGCTACGTATGAGACACACAGTTACGTACGGGCCAGTCGAGCCACGTACGAGCATAACCATATGCAAACAACCATACAGGTAATCAATCCTAGAAGCAACCAAACGTCCTTACTAACAAACTTGGTCCTCTAATATTCGAAGCAACAGAGGGCTCTACCAATAATCTATGATCGGTATTTTACTAAGGAAGAATCCGAAGGCGACATAACAGCCGTTATCGGACTAACTATCGTTAGTGGTCTTCCTGATCCTTATTACTTCAACCCATAGAGCCTTAAGTATGGCATACAATTACAAGCATCTTCCTACGACAATCTAATCATATAACACAACCACTCATCATGATATCCTTAAGTATGAATACGATTAAGCTTGTGCTTATATCGAGCTTAAGCATAAAAATCACTACGACCTAGACATGAAGTCTACTATAGTCAAGCGAGCGTGAAAGCTTACTACTATCATGACTAATCGCCGCAACCCAACTAGTATGTACAAGCAACATTCCAAAGCATAGTAGGTAATTCTAACACTAGCCCTACAACATTCTAAGCATGTATTTGAACTTTAGCGTGGTATAGAACACAACATAAAATCACCACAACTAGCCATGGGTAGTTTCTTTATTCTAAGCATGAATATCATAGTATGGCTATCATTAACTTAACATGATCAATAATCAGCATGATACCTACTTACTTAGCATGAGTCATGATCATCTACTAACATGGCATGAACAACACTTATCTAAGCATGGGTACCACGTAAACATGAGTATTCATATATGTAATATCCCGGACGGATATTAACTCATATAAATTATTATTTTATTATTATTTTATTATTATTTTATTTTAATTCCAAAGTCGGACTATTTTGGCAATTTTTCTCCGGTTTGCCCGCAAACAGTACCTACGCGCAACTATCGGTCGATGCGCAACCAAAGCGCATCAAATTGATAGCGCGACTCTCCGAATTGGTAATAAAATTCATTTTACTATTATTTTCCAAATTAAATTATTTTTGGGAATTTTATGAGGATTTTATAAAAAGATTGTTTGTATACACATACATGTACACATACACATAATTGTATGACACTTAGTATATTATATAGTATGTACTTTAGGACAATACACTTGTGCTTGTCATGGTTACTCAATTAGAAAATTAGGATTTGATTAGAAGGTTAAAAGAGAGTTGTATGCACAAGATTAGGATTAAACCCTTCTAGAAACAACCTCCCCTCACATAACACCTCCTTCCACCTCACCACTCTAAAACTCACCCCCTACTCCCCTATGCTTGGCCGGCCACCTCTTCTTGGGGTTTATTGTGTGCCATTTTGGTGCACTTACCACTCCCATCTCCTTCTATAAAACACCCCTCATTCACCTCCTTCTCTCATTTTAGAAAAACCAAAGAAAGAAAGAAAGAAAGAAAAAGAAAGAGAGAACAATTAACTTTGAGAGTTTTGTTTTGTAGGGTCATAGAAGAGTTCAAAAAGAAAGCTAGGGGAAGGAGAAGAAATAGCTAGCAAGTTCTTCCAACAAGTTAGGAAAGGTGGGGGTTTCTTCATTTGATCTTTTGTTTGTTTCTTTGTTTCTTTGTTTGTTTGTTTGGTTGTTTGTTGTTTGTTGTGTGACTTCTTCTTCTTCTACCTTCTTGTTTTATTTTGTTTTTTTGGGTTGAGTGTGTGGTATGTGTAGTAAGTAAAAGAGGAAAAAGGAAAAGTAGTAGTAGTAAGCACTAAAGATCATAACTTTAGTATGGTAATCTTTTGTTGTATGTTATTGGACTAAGAACTTCACATATTGCATATTGTTGAACAATACAACCATTGATTGGTTGTAGGACTTGATTGGACTAATGTAATAATAAAAAGATCTTCTTTTTATTTTAACCACTAGTTGTAACCTAATAAAAAGATCTTCTTTTTATTTAACCATTAGTTGTAAATTAACTAAAAAGATCTTTCTTTTATTTAACCACTAGTTGTAACTTAATAAAAAGATCTTCTTTTTATTTTAACCACTAGTTGTAACCTAATAAAAAGATCTTCTTTTTATTTAACCACTAGTTGTAAATTAACTAAAAAGATCTTTCTTTTATTTAACCACTAGTTGTAACTTAATAAAAAGATCTTCTTTTTATTTTAACCACTAGTTGTAACCTAATAAAAAGATCTTCTTTTTATTTAACCACTAGTTGTAAATTAAGTAAAAAGATCTTCTTTTGTTTTTAATCACTAGTTGTAGCCATTAATTAAAAAGATCTTCTTTTATTTTACACACTAGTTGTAGCTAATAAATCAAAAAGATCTTCTTTTTATTCTTAATCACTAGTTGTAGCTATTAATCAAAAAGATCTTCTTTTGTTTTACCTACTAGTTGTAGCTAATAAATTAAAAGGATCTTCTTTTTATTCTTAAACACTAGTTGTAGCTAACAAAGTAAAAAGATCTTCTTTTGTTCTTAATCACTAGTTGTAGCCATTAATTAAAAAGATCTTCTTTTATTTTACACACTAGTTGTAGCTAATAAATCAAAAAGATCTTCTTTTTATTCTTAATTACTAGTTGTAGCTAATAAATCAAAAAGATCTTCTTTTTATTCTTAATCACTAGTTGTAGCTATTAATCAAAAAGATCTTCTTTTGTTTTACCTACTAGTTGTAGCTAATAAATTAAAAAGATCTTGTTTTTATTTTTAAAACACTAGTTGTAGCTAATAAATTAAAAGATCTTCTTTTTATTCTTAAACACTAGTTGTAGCTAACAAAGTAAAAAGATCTTCTTTTGTTCTTAATCACTAGTTGTAGCCATTAATCATAAAGATCTTCTTTTATTTTACCCACTAGTTGTAGCTATCTTAAATAAAATAATCCTTTCTTTATCACTAGTAATAAATGAGGTTAGTAAGCAACTAAGGAATAGTATGCTAAATAATAAGTAGTAGAATGAGATAGTTGTATGTTGTGATTTTATTGTGAATGAAGTAGTAGTAATAGATAGTTGTATGTGGTGATTTTTATTGTAGTAGATAATTGTGTGTGTGTGTTGATCAAAATAGAAGTAGTGGTAGTAGTAGAATGTTGTAGGATGTTTTCTAAAAAATATTCCTTTATGTTTGTGCTTAAGACATTGTAGGATTGCTTCTAAAAATATTTAGAAGCAATATTCATGCTTCTAATGTTGTAGCTTTGCTTCTAAAAATAATTAGAAGCCATTTCTATGCTTCATGTGTTGTAGGATTACACCTAAAAATAATTAGAAGCCATTTCTATGCTTCATGTGTTGTAGGATTACTCCTAAAAATATTTAGACACCATTTCTATGCTTCATGTGTTGTAGGATTACTCCTAAAAATAATTAGAAGCCATAATCCATGCTTCGCTAGTTGTAGGATTACTTATAAAAATATCCTACCATGATTCTATGCTTAATTAATTATAGAATGTTTTATAAACTTATCCTACCATGCTTAACGTTTAGAATGTTGTAGGATTCTTTTCCTAGCATGCTTGGTAATGTTGTAGGATTCTTTTCCTATCATGTTTAGTAACTCACTTATACTAGAATTTGTAGGATTCATTCCTAAAGTTTCCTATTATGTTTAGTGACTTAGTTATGCTTAGAATGTGTAGGATTCAATCCAAAAGTTTCCTACAATGTTTGGATAAATTTTATTGTGCCTAGAGTGTTGTAGGATCCATGATAAAATCATATACCATGCTAGTTTAATTGTCGGAAAGCGATATATCATGCTAGCTCAATTGTAAGTATTTGGCATATCATGCTAGTTTAAATTGTATGCAAATTGTATACCATGCTAGATAAATGGTAGAGAAGTGTATACTATGTTAGTAGATGATCATGACTTATGCTAAGTAAGTAGGGATCATGCAAACTATTGATCATATTAAGTTAAGGATACCCATACTAGGATGTTCATGCTTAGGGTAAAGAAACTACCCATGGCTAGTTGTAGTGATTTATGTTGGATTCTATGCCATGCTAGAGTAATACATGATTAGAACATTGTAGGAGTAATGTTGGAATATCTACTATACCTTGGAATGATTGTATGTTATATTAGTTATCTATCCATGCTTGTGTTATGGTGATTAGTCAAGATAAGTAGTAAGCTTTCATGCTCGCTTGACTATAGTAGACTCTATGTCTAGGTCGTAGTGATTTTTATGCTTAAGCTCGATGAAAGCACAAGCATTAATAATATTCATACTTAGGAGTGTGATGGTGAGTAGTTCTATTTTGTGATTGGATCGCCTTAGGAAGATGCCTACGAGTGTATGTTATGCCTAAGACATTATAGGTCAAAGTAGTAAGATCGGGAAGACCACTAGCGGTAGTTAATTCGATAAAGGCGGTTATGTCGCCTTCGGATTCTTCCTTAGTACAATACCGATCATAGACTACTAGTAGATTCTTCTGTTGCTTCTAACAATAGAAGATTAAGTTTGTTAGTAAGCACGTTTGGTTGCTTTAAGATTGGTTACCTGTATGGTTGTTTGCACATGGTCATGCTCGTACGTGGCTCGACTGGCCCGTACGTAGCCGTGGGTCTCATACGTAGCATAGTTGGCTCGTATGTAGGTTTTTGTCTCGTACGCGGCCCGACCGGCCCGTGCGTAGCTGTCGGTCTCATACGCGGCTTATTTGGCTGGTATGTACGTGGTTATCTCCTACGAGGCCCGCCGGGCTCGTAGGTAGTTATTGTTCATACGTAGCTTAGTTGGCTCGTATGTGGTTGTTACTCGTGTATAGCTTGTTAGCTAGTACACAGTTCGTTGCGCTCGTCTAGGGTGATGTTACCACCCTAGGGCTATCGACCATCAAGACCACATCCTACCTCCTTAGAGCAAAACGGATAGATCTGACCTCGGACGTTGACGGATCTTAACCAATGTAGGTTGACCGTGGGCCGAGAGTGTTTGGTAGAATCCGAGTTAGGGGTAGTGATGATTGAGAGAGAGATTGTTACCAGAGTCTTGGATCGATGAGCCACGAACCGGGTCCTGAGGGATTCTGGTAAGTCTAGGTTGAGCGGCCTAGTAGAGTTGTCTTGCGAAGCCTAACTTAAGGCCTAGCATGTTGTGGTTATAATATTGTCACCCTAGGATTGTTCGAGTCAGGGACATCATTAGGGTAGTGACTTACAAGGATCATTTTAACTTTTGCCGGGAGAGAGGGGTCAGTTGTAGGGGGCCCCGTCACTAACTCGTCTCTTGAGGCAGATCATAGGTGGTGTACCGGGTTGTACCTTCCCGTCAAAGGGATACGTACGGTGCCGTCTCACAAGTTGAGGACACGGGTTGCGTATCTCGCTCTGTTAATTCCTGAAGTACCGTGGCTAGGGGTGCCACAGGATGCATTGTGCAGTCCTGCGCTTGCGATACCCCAGAGAGTGCCACAGGGTAGGCTTCGTGCTACCCTGCGCTTGCGAAACTCTATGGTTTGGTTTTTGTGATGACACCCGATACGTCGGGATCGTCTAGTTGAGAGAGGTCCGGTTAGCTGGGTCGCAGTGGCGAACATAGACACCACTGGCGATATGCAACAGTGGCATATGATCACATCTGCAGCCTCGCGAGTCACGTGTAGTTGTCAGGAACAGGTTGTGTGCAATTAGAATTCATAACGCGGGTTAAATCCCTATATATGGAGAAACGGCTTGAGATGGAGTCGCATGTATTTATGGGCTGCATGTTACTTTCGGAGACTTGCTGACATTAGAATAGGAAGCATCCTAGTTCTACTTTCCCGTCAAAGGGATACGTACGTTGCCGTCTCACAAGTTGAGGACACGGGTTGCGTATCTCGCGCTGTTAATTCCTGAACTGCCGTGGGTGGGTGTCAGGAACGGGTTGTGTACAGTTAGAATTCATAATGCGGGTTCAAATCCCGGATATTAGAATAGGAGTGTCCTAGTTCTACTTAAGTATCACATTAGAGTCTAGTCATAGCACTCACGTACACTTAAACTACACCGACACCATTGCTATGTTTGTATATTTTGTATATTGTTTGGAAGATTCGCTGCTATATGATCAGCCTTTAAGCGTCAGTGAATACTGACGTCCCCACTTCCATAGGTACTGGATCGCCGAGGTACAAAGGCGATATTCAGGAGGACTCAAGGCAAGGAAAGCAAGGAGTCAGTATTAAGTTTAGTTCCGCTGCAAAATATGTATTGATTCTGTATTAGTTAAGAAGTACTCTGATGTAAGATGTGAAGGTTGTAATACTTAGAAATGTAAAGGTAATATTGTAACTCTATTGTAAGGTATTACAGTTGTACAATATTCAGACTTGTAACACTTTGTGTATTGAATAAAAAGTTTTAAATTCTCCTGTTTTTTTTCTGTGTATTGTGACTAATTGAAGCAAAGATCTTGGCTTGTGTCTCGGTTTTCCAGTGTCGGAAATCGGGGCGCTACAATATAACTTAGCATGGTATACAACTTACTCACAATCTAAACTAGCATGACATACAATCTACTTGCAATTAAGCTAGCATGGCATAGATGGAACTAGCATGGTATATTACTTACCTACAATTTAACTTAGCATGGTATATCACATACCTACAATTAACCAGCATGGTATGCAACTTTGCTACTATAATCCAAGCATGAATCTTTATTAAGCATAGTAGGATATTTTTAGAGACAATCCTACAACATTCTAAACATAATAGGATAATTATAGAAGCAGTCCTACAATATTCTAAACATGATAGGATAATTATAGAAGCAGTCCTACAATATTCTAAACATGATAGGATAATTATAGAAGCAGTCCTACAATATTCTAAACATGATAGGATAATTATAGAAGCAACCCCACAACATTTCAAGTATAAAAGCATGAATATTGCTTCTAAATAATTTTAGAAGTGATCCTACAACATGTGAAGCATGAATGTGGCTTCTAAATATTTTTAGAAGTGATCCTACAACATTAGTAGCATGAATATGGCTTCTAATCATTTTTAGAAAAGATCCTACAACATTAGTAGCATGAATATGGCTTCTAATCATTTTTAGAAAAGATCCTACCATATTAGTAGCATGAATATGGCATCTATTCATTTTTAGAAAAGATCCTACAACATTAGTAGCATGAATATGGCTTCTAATCATTTTTAGAAAAGATACTACAACATTAGTAGCATGAAGATGCTTCTAAATATTTTTAGGAATGATCCTACAACATTTTACTACTACTACTACTCTTATTTTAATCAAAACATAACACACAATTATCTACTACTACTACTACTCCATTCTTATCAAGAACACAACATACAACTTACTACCACTACTTCATTTTAATTAAGAACACAACAAACAACCTACTACTTTATGGACATGAAACATCTATAGTTACTTACTACTTTAACATACCATCACTACTTTATTCAATCAACCATACTACTTCTATCTTATTAATCAACATACTATTACTTCTTTATTGAATCAACATACTACTACTACTACTACTTTATATTTTAGCTTACTACTACTTAGTTGCTTACTAATCTTTGTGATTACTAGTGATAAAGAAAAGATCATTTTTATCTTATTTTACTTTACAACTAGTAAACATGAAAGAAAAGATTTTATTTCTACAACTAGTGATTAAAAGAAAAGATCTTTTTAATAGCTACAACTAGTGATCAAATAAAAAGAGAAGATCTTTTTATTAGCAATAACTAGTGATCAAATAAAAAGAGAAGATCTTTTTATTAGCTACAACTAGTGATTAAATAAAAAGAGAAGATCTTTTTATTAGCTACAACTAGTGATTAGTAAAAAGAAAGATCTTTTTAATTATTTCTACCACTAGTGTTTAACAAAGAAAATATCTTTTTATTAGAACATATGCTTTTCATTAGTCCAATGTTCAATCAAAGTCCTACAACCCACAATGGTTGTAAAATGTGTTCATATGCTTATGTTATACTAAGTCCTACAACCAACAATGGTTGTATGTTCAATATATGCCATATGTGAGTCTTTTGTCCAATAACAACATAAACAACACTACAATTATAAAGATGTGCTCTTTATGTATTTTAGTAGATACTACTACCACTTTCTTTCTTTTTTTATTCAACATTCACAACAACATAACAACACACCCATAAAAACAAAGGAAACAAAACAAGAAGGTGAGAAGAAGAAGTCAAACAACAAAACAAACAACCAAACAAACAAACAAACAAAGAAAGAAGTATGAAGAAACCCCCACCTTCCTTTCTTGTAGGAAGGACTTGCTATGCTCCTTCTCCTTCCCCTAGCTTTTTAGAAGTCTTCTAACACCCTACAAAACAAAACTCTCAAGTTAACCTAAGGTTCTCTCTTTCTTTTCCTTTCTTTCTTTCTTTCTTTTGATCTTTCTAAAATGAGAGAAGTGATGAAAGGAGGGGGTATTTATAGGTGGGAAAAAGGGGGAGAATGCAAATGTGCACACACACACATTTGCACCTAAGACATTCCCTAAATTGTGGCCGGCCTCACCTAGGGGAGAAGGAGGTGATGTGGGGGAGGTGGTATGTGAGGGAAGGTTTGATGTGGGGGAGAAATTTTCTAGAAGAATTTCCTTAATCTCTTATGTCTTGTAACCCTAGGTTTAGTTACCAAAAAAATTCCTAATCAAACCCTAACCATCCTACTAGGTTATAGCAAAATAAGTGGTCCAAAATATACAACACATAATCCGTATAATGCACTAATCGACATACTACTCGTATGTGCGCATATATGTCCGTATACCGGAAAATCATCGCATAATCCGCATAAAAATAATTAAATCTTGGAAATAATAATAAAATAAATTTTATTATTAGTTCGGAAGATCACGGTATCAATTTGATATAATACGGATATATACTGACCGATATCTGGATACAGATAATGTCTATGGACAAACCGGGTGAAAAGCACCAAAATATTCTAATTTTGGAATTAAAGCAAAATAATAATAAAATAATAATAAAATAATAATTTATATACGGTAATATCCGTCCGGGATATTACACCACCCGTAGTCTTCAAACATCCCACGAGCGTCGCCACTGGGACAGTACTCTGGAGTAGTATCCTCACCCAGACTCATCATAGGAATTCCTGGGATACGCTCTCGCCGCTACCGAATAGCCCTTATACTCAATGTTTTTCTCTTACTTTCAACTATGTACTAGTCCTTAATAGAATCATGAATAAAAATTAAAGTTCTGGAGTTAGCCTCTCCACTAAATCGGACTTATTCATTCATTTCAATACATGACCAACCTTGGTCTTTCAATTCTCATTTTTCATTTCATTTCCCTTGCCGGGGGAGACTTAGCTACTCCTCTGTTCAATTTCCAATTCACAACTTCCAATTTGAGCAATTCTAACTCATGAATTCATTTTCATTGCCTCAGCATATCATATTCTTAATTTTCATATTCATGATTCTTCATTCAAAGTATGACTCATTTCATGTGAATTTCTCAATTCAAGCTATGATTCATATAAATTCATACAGCAATAGAAAGAGTTCATCAACATCAATCATAAAGTTCACAACTCTTAGCAGTAATCAAAAAATGAAATCTCTGTCATATCAAAATCTACTCTGTACAGTCGACTTGGAAAAAGGACCAGTCGACTTGTTCAGTCGATACAAGTTCTTCATAAACACTCGGGAGAGTCGACTGCTACACATGGCCAGTCGGCTGTCCCGCAACTTTTCATATTCAAATTGTTATCCACATGACAGTCGACTGTCAACAAATCAGTCGTCTGTCCTAGTCTCAACAGTACATATCCATGTTCAGCTCAGTCGACTTGCTACTCGCATTAAGTCGACTGGACAGATTCATATTTCAAATTAAGGGATTATCTTTCTTACAGTTCTTACATACACTTGCATCATGATGTCAAATTTACAGTATATATACGTTCATGTCCCATAAACATGAAATCTCTTAATTGTTTAGTAATATCGCAGTATGGAATTTCAAGTAACTAACATTGTCTTTTCTTCAAGGAAGTGTTTAAACATGCATTTATACTTATTCATAACTTTCTTGCAGAGGTGAAAATATTAATCTCAATCCATTACACTAGAATAACACAATGGAAAAATACTTCATTTCATGAAACTACTGGATTATTCATAGTTTAAACAAAGCATCGGTCGACTGTTCATAACACCAGTCGACTGCCCAGATCATTCTTAGTTTTGTTAATCATCGCTAGTTCTTTTTCCACATGCTCATGGCTCCTCAGTCATGTATACCATGAAGAATATGAGTTTAGCCTTACTATTTCATTTTAATTATACACATTTATGTCATGAAACAAAACATGTAACAGGTGTCTCGTACCAGTCGACTTATCCAAACGGCAGTCGACTGTACCGACCCAAACGTCATTGTTTGCAGTGCTAATATTTCACTAATAATCTTCCACAATTATCATCATAAACATACTCAAACAATTCTAGTACGTTTGAATTTACTTCTCATGAGCATAGTAATAATCATCACAAATATGGCATATTTTCTACTATAGAAGTCCTGAGAAATACCCACCTTATTGACGAAGTAATCGAAGTCCAGAAAAACTCCTTAATGCAATGCACCTTCCTTGTTCCTTGCTCCTTGATCCTTGCCGAAGATCTCCAGATGATGATGCCCGGTCTCCACACACAACTCTCTCACAATAATAATCTCATAAAATAATCTTAGTGTAAAGAACAATGGATGAGAGGGGTTGTATTTATACACCAAAAGGAGTGAGATGGAAGGCCAGGATTTAGTAGATGGTTATAGGATCAAAGACTAGGATTGACTAGGGGGTTGTAAAAACTACCCACACCTTGCATAACCACCCATGATGTAACGACCCGAAAAATAGCATATGACTATTTTGCATCGAAATGTGTGCGCGATTGAGAATTTCACGCAATTATGTATTTTCCGATAATAATTACTTTTAATTGAGATATATAAGATATGTTGTCTATTTTATTTTATTATTATTTTCAAAATTAAATTATTTTTATACGGATTATTACAAAGTAGTTTCAATGTATTTTGTATTGTTGGATTATTAAAATAGAGAGTTGAGTTTTATTTGAAATATATTAAAGCTAAAGGGCTTATACGAAACATTCCCTAGATATTTAACCATCTATTATTCTTTACTTCCCTTTTTACAGAAAACCCCTTCTTTCTCTCCTTCCCTTCTCCTTCTTCTTCCCTTCTCTTCTTCTTCCCGATTTCAATCCCAAACCGATGGAAACCCCAGCCTCCTTCTCCATTCCCTTCTCCTTCTCCATTCACACCTAGCCAAGGAAACGAACCCAACTCCTCCTCCTCCTTCTCCTTCCCTTCTTCTTCCCCTTCCTGGTTCGATACCGAACCCAAAGAAGCCCCGACCTCTCCTCCCTTCCTCCCATTCGTCAACGCCCAGCCAAATCGAAGAGAACCCCGACCCGCACCTTCCCTCTTCCTCCTTCTTCTCCTTCTTCTCTTTCCCATTCCCGTTTCCATTCCCGATCAAAACAAACCCAAAAGAACCCATCACCGATCGATTTCCCCACCTCCAAACTCCTCCGATTCTCCATGGATTCCAAATTAAAATTAGGGGTAGACTAATGGAGGGATTCTCGACATCGTAGTAGCGTCGGATTTTCGATTGGACTTCGCGAAGGTATAACCCTAACTATTTTATTGTATAGAATTTAGTTGGGTTAAATTTTATTGAGTAGGAATGTTAGGGTAGAGAGATTTAGAGATATTAGAAATTGTAGATGTGAGAAATTAGTAGGTTATTAGAGAGATTGTGAGTTGTTAGTAAATTAGGGATTTGAGTTTGTAAAAGGGAATTATATGAATATGGATTAATTCTCGGATAGTAGTAGAAATCATAGTTGAGCCACTAGAAAATTTTGGGAGGCGATTTGGTAATTATTTGGGGATGAAAATACCATAGGCATTAGATCATCACGTGCATCGCACGTGTATATCCCAAGCATTCAATAAGCGCTTGTGGGATATTTGGGATAGCGATTATTTACTCTTGTGATTAGTTGAATTATTTGAGTTTTAATTGCTTGAAATTTGGTGATAGGATATATTCACGACCTTGGACGTGAGGTGGCACGGCGCTTGGATCTTCGTAAAATATGTGAGTTAATTTAGTGTGTGTTTTTGTGTGTTAAAAAATTATGTGAGTTATATTATTTATATATTTTCATGGTTTAAAGATATAATGGAGTACTAATTTATTATATGTATTTTGTGATTATAAAAATATAGTGAGTTAGTATATTTATATATTTTGTGGTTTGATGAATATGTGAGTTAGTTTAATTATATATATTTTTGTGGGTTGATGAAAATAGTGAGTGTTAATTTATTACGTGTTTTTGTATGTTAAGAATTATGTGTGCATCGATTTATTACGTATCTTGTGATTGTAAGAATATGGTGAGTATGATTTATTTATGAAGTGATGTTTAAGGGAGGATTGAATAACATATACGTTTATATAGGGATGAGTTACAATCATATGAGGATATTAAGATATGGTGTATATGGTTCTATATACGTAATTGATATTTTAGAGAAGTTGGATGAACTGAAGAGGTGACATGATTTATGGATGAGGCGTATGGGGAAATTTACTATCCTTGAGTATATAAAACCTATATAATGGATTCGTTATGTATGTGAGGATTCTCTAGTTCTAAGTTAGTTGCGTGCTCCCCTTATCTACTTATGTATGTGTAGAAAGAACCATCCTTAGGGTACTGCTTGTGTAGGTGAAGAAAAGAACCCATTTGAGGGTTTAGTAAATTGTGGATGTTAAAAGAACCCATCTTTTGGGTATGAATTGTTAGAGGTTGAGAAAGAACCCATTTTGAGAGTTGAGTAAATTGTGGATGCTAAAAGAACCCAACTTGATGATTATGTTAGTTGTAGTATGATAAAGAAACAATCTTTGGATGTTGTCAGTGGTAGGGGTTTAAGAGATCACACCTTTTGTGGATTACGTGTTGTAGGTTGAGGAAGAACCCATTCCTAGGGCTATATTATTGTGTATGCCAAAGAGAACCCATTTGAGTTGTTAGTAGTAGCAAGTAAAAGAACCCACCCTATGGATTTAGATTGTCGTAGAGAAAGAACCCACCCTTGTGGTATAGTAAGGATCCATGCTTGAATTGTTATAGAAAGAAACCCATGGTTCAGTTGTAGTAGAACACCATGCTTGAGTTGTGTGAAGAACCCATTTATGCCTATGTGGCGTTCCAGTAAAACCTATCATGTTTGAGTCGATTTTAGAAAGAAACTCATGTTGAGTTGATTATAGTAGGTATGCCATGATGGGTTGATTGTAGAAGAAACCCATGCTAGGTTGATTATAGTAGATTCTTCGGTTACTTCTAATTATAGAAGATCAAGTTTGCTAGTAAGCACAGTTGGTTGCTTCTATGTGAGATTACCTGTATGGTTGTTTGTATGTGGATTTGCTCGTACGTGGCTCGACTGGCCCGTATGTAGCTGTGGGTCTCATACGCAGCTTATTTGGCTCGTATGTATGTTGTTGTCTCATACGTGGCTCGACTGGCCCGTATGTAGCTGTGGGTCTCATACGCAGCTTATTTGGCTCGTATGTATGTTGTTGTCTCATACGCGGCTCGACTGGCCCGTATGTAGCTGTTGGTCTCATACGAGGCTTATTTGGCTCGTATGTATGTTGTTGTCTCATGCGTGGCTCGACTGGCCCGTATGTAGCTGTTGGTCCTATACGTAGCTGTTTAGCTCGTATGTGTTTTTGGTTACTCGTATGTAGCTTCTTAGCTAATACGCAGTTGTTGTGCTCATCTAGGGTGATATAATTACCCTAAGGGTCATCGACCATCAAGACCACATCCTACCCCCTTAGAGTAAAATGGATAGATCTCACCTCGGGCATCGACGGATCTTAACCAATGTAGGTTGACCGTGGGCCGAGAGTGTTGGTAGAATCCGAGTTAGGGGTAGGGATGAGTGAGAGAGATATTATTACCAGAGTCTTGGATCGAGGGACCACGAGTTGGACCATGATTGGAAACTATGCAAGATTGCATAGGAATAATAACCTCCTTAGGATAGTGACTTATAAAATCATTACTTAACCTTTTGCCTGAAAGAAGGGGAGTTGGTAGTAGGGTGCACCGTACGACCAAACCTTTGTTTAGAGCCGATCATAGGTGGTGTATTGGGTTGTACCTTCCCGTCAAAGGGATACGTACGGTGCCGTCTCATAAGTTGAGGACACGGGTTGCGTATCTCGCGCTGTTCATTCCTGAAGTACCGTGGCTGGGGGTGCCACAGGATGCATTGTGCAGTCCTGCGTTTGCGATACCCCAAAGGGTGCCACAGGGTAGGCTTCGTGCTACCCTGCGCTTGCGAAACCCTATAGTTTGATTTTGGAATGACGCCCGATACATTGGGTTCGTCTATTTTGAGAGAGGTCCGGTTGGCCGGGTCGCAGTGGCGAACATAGACACCACTGGCGAAATGCAATAGTGGGACTTGACCACGCCTACAACCTCATTAGCCACGTGTAGGTGTCAGGAACAGGTTGTGTACAATTAGAAGTTCATAACACGGGGTCAAATCCCTATATATGGAGAAACGGCTTGAGATGGAGTCGCATGTAGTATGGGCTGCATGTTGCTTTCGGAGACTTGCTGACATTAGAACATGAGCATCCTAGTTTAGTTGACATGGCATTAGAATAGGAAGCATCCTAGTTCTAGTTAAATATCACATTAGAGTTAAGTCATAACATACACTGGCACATAAATTATAGGTGCACGTGTCTTTTCCATTCAAGTTGGATTGCGAGTGTGATATGTTATTGCCAAACCATGTTGGCGATGCGGAGTCTATTGTGATGGAATGCATGTAAAAGGTAATGTGCAGCGAGACGTTAGATTGGACATGAATGAATGTGGTAGTATGCAAATGAATGCATATGCCTATGATGTGATATGTGACACAAGGCAATAAGATCAATATTGTATTATGAGAGGGGTTATTCAAATGATTACTAAGATAAGTATGATCATGAGCGGGTATGGATATACATACAGGTGATGGCTTAGAGAGAAATTGATGTGAAATCCCATTTATGATGTTATATGTTCAGATGTCAAGTAAGATTCGATTATCTTGGATATTATGAGTTCGTTATGTTTTTACTTGTAAAGTTTAATTTATTTGCTTATTTTAATAAATTATACTCACACCAGAAATGGCTAACCCCTTAGTATTTGGGGGTTAGGGAGTCCATGGACTACCCTAGGTCCCTACTGTTACAGGTCTTCAGCAGTGCAGAGGTGAGGTGTAGGAACAGGTTTCCGTGGAGTTGAGCTTTAGTTATAAATTGTTGTTATGATTTAATTGTAAATAGTAAAGATTGATGCTTTAAATTGTATTTTTGATGTATAAGTACGGGGATGATGATGAAAAGTATAGCGTGAGGCGGTAGGATATGGTTTGACCCATAACCATTTCGTTGTGGAGTGCCGGGCGTCGTGGTAGGTTTTTACAGGTTATTTTCTAAAAAAACTTACTACATTTTTAAAAGGATTTATTCTTTTTAATTGATATTTGTTAAACCGTTATGAGTTTGGCCCCCAGAGCATGTATATATATTGCCTGTGTGATGATGCTCATTTTGGCCTGGGGAGCCCGTATTATTATTGCCTGTGATGTAAGCTACGGAATTTAGAGCAAAATTTCGTAAGCTTTTCTGTGTTTTGGGCAAAAAATACAAGGGAGACTCTGCCCAAATTTTCTTTGAAACATAACTATTTTAGTTTATGTTTAAAGTGATATAGAAATTGGAAGAATTGAGTTTGGAGTCAAAAAGGAAAAAGGGCAGGCGCCACAGTTGGTATTACAAACTGATAATTGTAATTACTGCGTGGTAACTCTGTATTGAATAAAAAGTTTTAAATTTCCAGCATTTTCTGTATCGTGACTAATTGAAGGAAAGATCTTGGCATGTGTCACGGTTTCCCAGTTATGAGGAAATCGGGGCGCTACACATGACTCCAACCCACTACTTGCTCCAACCGGCCAACAAGGGTGTGCTCTACATGTGTATGCAACATGCACGTGTGTGCACCAATCACCCTACTAGAACTTGTACACAAATGACAAGTCTAAAAAAAGAGATGCTACACATTCCATGTTGTAAAATAATAAAAGGAATTAAATCCATGGGCTTAAATTAATTGGGCCAAGATAATTATTTTAGAAGAAAAATAAGCAAATTAACATTTGGGCTTTAGGAAAAATATTTTATAGAAACCACCATGCTAAAATAATAGTCAAAATAATACACGTGCACACCATGTGTAAAAGTAAATAATTTTTCATATGTTCGAAAATCAGGGTATTACAACACTCCCTCCTTAGAATAGTTCCATCCCCGGAACTACAGTCAAGAGCGAGAAAAACAAAGATACAACACAACACAAGAACAAATAATACAAAGATACAATCAAGCAAAAAGCTCAGGATAGTCCTTCAACATCCCTCTCCTCAGATTCCCAAGTAGCCTCTTCCACCAAATGGTTTCTCCAGACCACCTTGACCATTGGTATCGTCTTATTCCTCAAGACTTTCTCCCTACGGTCAACAATCTCGACAGGAGACTCGATGTAGTTCAGATCCAACTGCAAACCTTCCGGCACTTCAGGCAAATGATGACTCGGATCTGGAATATAACCTCTCAGCATAGACACATGGAAGACATTGTGTACCTGAGACAACTCTTCCGGTAATTCAAGCCGGTAAGCAGTTTTCCCGATCCTTTTCAATATCTTATACGGGCCTATAAACCTCAGGGCTAACTTCCCGCCTTTGCCAAATCGAACCACACCTTTACTGGGTGATACCTTCAGAAAGACGAAGTCACCAACCTCAAACTCAAGGTCCCTTCTCCGGTTGTCTGCATAGCTTTTCTGCCTGCTCTGAGCTTCCATCAACCTCTTCCTGATCAGAACAATCTTCTCAGAAGTTTGCTGCACAAGCTCAGGACCAAACAACTGACGCTCCCCAACTTCATACCAACAAACAGGAGTCCTGTACTTTCTGTCATACAAAGCTTCATACGGCGCCATCCCAATGCTAGCCTGAAAACTGTTGTTGTAGGCAAACTCTACCAAGGGTAATTGCCTTTCCCAACTACCTCCAAAGTCTAGTATACAACACCGTAGCATATCCTCAAGAATACGGTTGACTCTCTCGGTCTGCCCATCAGTTTGCGGATGAAAAGCAGTGCTGAAATCTGTCTTGGTACCCAAAACTGTCTGAAGACTCCTCCAGAAATGCGAAGTAAACCGCGCATCTCGATCAGACACAATAGTTGAGGGAACACCATGGAGTCTGACAATCTCGCCAACATACATCTCAGCCAACTTGTCCATCGAAGCAGTGAGTTTCATCGCCAAAAAGTGCGCGGACTTAGTCAGTCGATCGACTATAACCCAAATCGCATCATTGCCTTTAGGACTCTTAGGCAATCCTGTAATGAAATCCATACTGATGTTATCCCACTTCCATTCCGGAATAGGTAACGGCTGTAATAGACCTCCGGGTCTCTGATTTTCGGCATTGACTTGCTGACAAACCTCACACTTTGCAACAAAATCAGTCACATCCTGCTTCAAACCTGACCACCAGAAATGCTGTTTGATGTCTTTATACATCTTAGTACTTCCAGGATGTACAGACAGAAGAGTAGCATGCGCCTCCTGAAGAATACTCTCTTTCAGGTCCGCCTGATTTGGAACACACAGCCTATTTCCGAACCACAGCACTCCATCCCTGGTTTGAAATCCGGGCAACCTGCCAGCTCCAACCCGCTCCTTCATCTCCAAAATATCAGCATCAAGCTCCTGACTTTCAATAATCCTTGTATTCAGTGTAGGCTGAAGCTTCAGCTGAGCCAAAGATGCTCCCAATCCTTGCAAGACAACATCAATACCTGCTCGATCCAACTCTTCAATCAAATGCTTCTGAGTTGTAATCAAACTGGCCAAACTGCTCTTACAACTAAGTGCATCAGCAACAACATTAGCCTTTCCAGGATGATACTTGATCTCAGGTCGCATTTCCTCGAGCACTTCCAACCATCTTCTCTGCCTCAGATTCAGGTCCCTCTACTGATATATATACTTCAAGCTCTTATGATCCGTGTACATGTTCAACTTCTCACCGTACACGTAGTGCCTCCATTGCTTCAAAGCAAAGATAATCGCAGCCAACTCCAGATCATGAGTGGGGTAATTCTTCTCATGTGGTCGTAGTTGCCTAGACCCATAAGCGATTACTCTTCCTTCTTGCATTAAGACACAACCAAGCCCACGATGTGAAGCATCGCTATAAACATCATACTCAACACCTGCTCTAGGCAAAGCCAAAATAGGTGCAGTAGTCAGCCTATCTTTCAACTTCTGAAAGCTCGCCTCACATTGCTCAGTCCACTTGAAGCTCACATTCTTCTTGGTCAGTCCAGTAAGCGGCACAGCTATCTGAGCATAACCTTGAATGAATCTCCTGTAGTATCCAGTCATCCCAAGAAAACTCCTGACTTCCTTCACTGTAGTAGGCCTAGCCCAGTCTCTCACTGCCTCTATCTTCTGAGGGTCAGTTGCCACTCCCTCCTTAGAAAGGATGTGACCTAGGAATGCCACTTCAGATTTCCAGAAATCACACTTGGATAACTTGGCATACAACTTCTGCTCTTCCAACTTCTGCAAAACTGCTGCCAGATGCTCAGTGTGCTCCCCCTCTGACTTGGAGTACACGAGAATATCGTCGATGAACACCACGACGAAAGAATCAATGAACGGCCTCAGAACTCTGTTCATCAAGTCCATGAAGATGGTGGGCGCATTCGTCACTCCGAATGGCATAACTAAGAATTCGTAATGCCCATGCCGAGTTCTAAATGCAGTTTTGTGCACATCTTCAGCTTTCACTCGCACTTGGTGGTATCCTGATCGAAGATCTATTTTGGAGAATACAGCTGCTCCTTGTAGACGATCGAACAAATCATCAATTCGAGGAATCGGATACTTATTCTGAACAGTGACCATATTCAGCTCTCGGTAATCGATACACATTCTCATCGATCCATCCTTCTTCTTTACCAAAAGCATCGGTGCTCCCCAAGGTGACGCACTAGGTTGAATAAAGCCTTTCTCCAATAGTTCATCAATCTGCCGTTTCACCTCATCCTGTTCCACTGGAGCCATCCTATACGGTGCCTTAGAAATTGGTGCACTTCCCGGTTGAACAGTGATGTTGAACTCTACATCACGATGTGGAGGTAACCCAGAAAAATCTTCTAAGAACACAGTCGGATAGTCCCGAACCACAGGAATCCCTTGAACTTCCACAGGAGTCTCTTCCTTGCGGATAGTTGCCACCAGCTTAGAACATTTCTACTTCCCTTGGAAAGTGACCTCAGGTCCACCTGGAGCCTTCACTGTTACCGTCTTGGTCTTGCACTCGATGCTTGCACTGTACACCGACATCCAATCAATGCCAATGATAACATCGACTCCCAAGATAGTCAGTTCGATCAGATCAATGCCAAAGACTCGATCTCCAATCACAATCTCGCAATCAGCGTAATACCGATCAGTGGTCAAAGTTTCCCCTGACGGAGTAGCTACTGCTAAGATCTTGCCTGGAAAAATCTTCGGTTCAACTCCCAACACTTTAGCAAATCTAGGAGACACAAATGTATGAGAGGATCCAGTATCGAACAATACAACAGCTTTCATTCCATTAAGATAAAGTTCGCCTGTTACATAATACACACCATTACATAACATTTTCACAATATGAACGGGAAGAAGAAATGACAAAAAACCACTAAACATCAGCCCTCGTACCAGAGATGACCTGATCTGCCTCCTCAGCATCAGCTTCCGTCAAGGCAAATACTCGCCCTGGCTGGTACGGCCTCTTCCCAGTCTGCTGTATTGGCACATTGTGATTGCCAGCCCGTGGTTTGAGATATTGAGATTTGTAATGTCCCGTCTCACCACAGTTGTAGCAAGTGACTGCAGAAAGTCTCACCACATTGTTCCCGGGCCCTCCAGCTACACTGATAGTGTTCACCCCTGTCGGTTTAAACCTTTGTGCAGATGGTTGTCCCTTGAAACTCCCAGAATTGGCGGGCCTCTTCCCGGACTGCCAGTTGTTCCTCTAGTTCTGAACAACATGGAACTGCTCCATATCCGCCTCCGTCGCTGCTGCCCTCTTGACCAGCTTGTCAAATCGCCTGATACCAAGAGGTATCATCCGGGATCTCAAGCTTGGCCTCAGTCCATGCTCGAACTTACGGGCCTTCTTTGCCTCATCCATCACCAGTTCTGGAGCATACCTGGAGAGCTGAGTAAACTTAGTCTCATACTCCCTCACTGACATGCTGCCTTGCTGAAGTGACAGAAACTCCATTGCCTTCTTCTCCTGAACATCGGAGGGGAAATAATGACTGCGGAATTCTTCTAGAAATTCCTCCCAGCCAAGCACTATACCTCCCATGGTCCTCCTCATCGACTGCCACCAAACGGCCGCATCCTTCTCCAGTTGCAAAGTCGCCAACTTGACCTTGCTGCCCTCCGGTGTCTCCAACACCTCAAAGATTGTCTCCACTTGCCGAATCTAGTTGTCAGCCGCATCTGGGTCTGACTTTCCCTCGAATACAGATGGTTTCATTCTCTTGAATGATTCCACTAGCTTAATTGCCTCGGGCACTGGATTCACTAGCCCCCTTCCTTGGTTCATGGCCACTGCATTAAGCGTCTGGTAGACTCTTGCAAGTTCGGTCTCCAGGTCCAAACCTTCCCCATTCCTAGCTCCTCTTCTCGACATATTCTGATGCAAAAGATCCATTAAATTCGAAGTATAAGACAAGAACTTAAATCAACTTGCATTTCATTGAATTCCAAACTTTATACATTCGAATTGAAAAAATTTCTTAACATCAGAATAAAAGAAATAGCAGCTACAACAATCTAACTCATACGGTTCCTCTTCGCTTCTTGAAGTTCTCCCCGTAGTTCATCAACTTCATCCTTCAGCACATCTGTCAGGTTCTTTCTCTTCTCAAGTTCCCATAACCGGTGACTGAGAACAGAAAAATCGTCCTTTCGCTTCGCCAGTTGAGCTTCCAATACTCCAACTCTCTCTCGCAGGGTTTCCACCTGCCTCTGAAGAGAAGCCACAGTGCTACTCAGAACTGGTCCCTCTTCTTCATCAGAAGAAGAATCGTCAGACGAGTCTGGAGGTGGGGTAATCTCTCGAGATTCAGGCCACTCCTCCTCATCAGAATCTGCTTGCCCAGGGTGATACTCATCCTCAGAATCAGCCTGTCCAGGATGGTACTCTTCCTCAATGATATGCCAGTCGTCATCTCCAGCAGGGTCGAAGTGATCAGCCATCTTAGAATAGAGAGGAAGAAGCATAAGTCATAGAGCAACACAAATGTAAGTCACTTACATTTAAATCTCCAAACTCAAACACACACTCTAATGTCCACTTCTAGGCTGTCGTTCCTTATAAATTTGTACAAGTGTAGAAAGCGTAGAAAGCGTGGCTCTGATACCACTCTGTAACGCCCTGAATCCCAAATACACTGAATTCGAGATGTTCTACAGGATCTTTTCACTTTCTTCAGTACAATTTTACAAGGAATTTAAACTTTTCACTTTACATCAGAGTTTACATCATATATTACACTTTTCATTTGCACAGCGGAAGTAAAAATTTACAACATTTACATAAATGTACAACAACACGGTAAAATCTTTATGTATCCATTCCTCTTTAACATGTAATTTATCCTGCATACAAACTGTGGGTACGTCAGTTTATTCAACCGACGACAATTATACATGGCCATCCTCTCTATGCCAGAAATAGTATAACGATTCTCATTTCTTAACAAATCACAAACTTGTTCACATAATAAATAAAGTAAGGGGGGAAATCTTAATGATGTCGTGTTGTGATTGTGCACTTAATCCTTAATGCAATTATTTAATTTACATGACACTAATGCACACTTGTTCGGATTCTATGCATCCCATACAACATAGGTCCGAGGGCAAGCCTCTTAATCGTTCTTCATTTTTGTAGGATTCAATCCCTCGCCATGACTTAATCTACTATTGTAATTACGGTAAGGACCTTAGATGTTTTCCGACCTACGAACTCATGTCTAGGCACTCTGGAGGGAATCCCATCGCTGACATGACTCATCATGCAGACATCCTGTGGTAATTCAGCTCTCACCATAGACATGACACCACCCATAGTCTTCAAATATCCCACGAGCGTCGCCACTGGGACGGTACTCTGGAGTAGTATCCTCACCCAGACTCATCATGGGAATTCCTGGGATACGCTCTCGCCGCTACCCAATAGCCCTCATACTCAATGTTTTTCTCTTACTTTCATCACATCTCCACTATGTACTAGTCCTTAATAGAATCATGAATAAAAATTAAAGTTCTGGAGTTAGCCTCTCCACTAAACCGGACTTATTCATTCATTTCAATACATGACCAACCTTGGTCTTTCAATTCTCATTTTTCATTTCATTTCCATTGCCGAGGGAGACTTAGCTGCTCCTTTGTTCAATTTCCAATTCACAACTTCCAATTTGAGCAATTCTAACTCATGAATTCATTTTCATTGCCTCAGCATATCATATTCTTAATTTTCATATATATTCATGTAATTCTTCATTCAAAGTATGACTCATTTCATGTGAATTTCTCAATTCAAACTATGATTCATATAAATTCATACAGCAATAGAAAGAGTTCATCAACATCAATCATAAAGTTCACAACTCTTAGCAGTAATCAAAAAATGAAATCTCTGTCATATCAAAATCTACTCTGTACAGTCGACTTGGAAAAAGGACCAGTCGACTTGTTCAGTCGATACAAGTTCTTCATAAACACTCGGGAGAGTCGACTGCTGCACATGGCCAGTCGGCTGTCCCGCAACTTTTCATATTCAAATTGTTATCCACATGACAGTCGACTGTCAACAAATCAGTCGTCTGTCCTGGTCTCAACAGTACATATCCATGTTCAGCTCAGTCGACTTGCTACTCGCATTAAGTCGACTGGACAGATTCATATTTCAAATTAAGGGATTATCTTTCTTACAGTTCTTACATACACTTGCATCATCATGTCAAATTTACAGTATACATACGTTCATGTCCCATAAACATGAAATCTCTTAATTGTTTAGTAATATCGCAGTATGGAATTTCAAGTAACTAACATTGTCTTTTCTTCAAGGAAGTGTTTAAACATGCATTTATACTTATTCATAACTTTCTTGCAGAGGTGAAAATATTAATCTCAATCCATTACACTAGAATAACACAATGGAAAAATACTTCATTTCATGAAACTACTGGATTATTCATAGTTTAAACAAAGCATCGGTCGACTGTTCATAACACCAGTCGACTGCCCAGATCATTCTTAGTTTTGTTAATCATCGCTAGTTCTTTTTTCACATGCTCATGGCTCCTCAGTCATGTATACCATGAAGAATATGAGTTTAGCCTTACTATTTCATTTTAATTATACACATTTATGTCATGACACAAAACATGTAACAGGTGTCTCGTACCAGTCGACTTATCCAAACGGCAGTCGACTGTACCAACCCAAACGTCATTGTTTGCAGTGCTAATATTTCACTAATAATCTTCCACAATTATCATCATAAACATACTCAAACAATTCTAGTACGTTTGAATTTACTTCTCATGAGCATAGTAATAATCATCACAAATATGGCATATTTTCTACTTTAGAAGTCCTGAGAAACACCCACCTTATTGACGAAGTAATCGAAGTCCAGAAAAACTCCTTAATGCAATGCACCTTCCTTGTTCCTTGCTCCTTGCTCCTTGCCGAAGATCTCCAGATGATGATGCCCGGTCTCCACACACAACTCTCTCACAATAATAATCTCATAAAATAATCTTAGTGTAAAGAACAATGGATGAGAGGGGGGGTATTTATACACCAAAAGGAGTGAGATGGAAGGCCTAGGATTTAGTAGATGGTTATAGGATCAAAGGCTAGGATTGACTAGGGGGTTGTAAAAACTACCCACACCTTCCATAACCACCCATGACTCCAACCCACTACTTGCTCCAACCGGCCAACAAGGGTGTGCTCTACACGTGTATGCAACATGCACATGTGTGCACCAATCACCCTACTAGAACTTGTACACAAATGACAAGTCTAAAAAAAGAGATGCTACACATTCCATGTTGTAAAATAATAAAAGGAATTAAATCCATGGGCTTAAAATTAATTGGGCCAAGATAATTATTTTAGAAGAAAAATAAGCAAATTAACATTTGGGCTTTAGGAAAAATATTTTATAGAAACCACCATGCTAAAATAATAGTCAAAATAATACACGTGCACACCATGTGTAAAAGTAAATAATTTTTCATATGTTCGAAAATCAGGGTATTACATAGTCTTTGTATTATATAGTCAAAAGACTAGTCTTTGTATTATATAGTCAAAATTGGAACCATGCAGGGAAGAAACACAGAAATAGAAAAATAGTATGCCCGTTAGTGCAAGCTACGGGCCGCAAGTAGTACAATCAAAAAGGGTACAGGAACTGGGTAAATAAGAGTATAGAGCAGGAAACACGAAACATGAGTATAGAACATGAGTATCAGATAGACATGTAAAGTGGTAACGGTATCAGGTAACAGGTGACGGGTAACATGTAACAGGTAACAGTCACAGGTAACAGGTAACAGGTAACAGTAACAGGTAGTAGTAACAGGTAATAGGTAACAGTAATAGGTAATAGGTAACAGTAAGAGGTAACTGTAACATGTTATTCTTAAGTCTTTTATTTTATCCTATCTAATGCACTACTCATGCGTCCCATTCCACATGGTTGCTGCATACAAACAAGTTGCGTTTAGATTTCGTGGTGGATTCTATAGGGCTGTGTACTCAGATATCAGGTAAACAGAAAACAGAAAACAGTATCATGAATCATGTAATCATGTATTCATGTACACAGTTGAGACCTATGGGCCCCCTTCCAAGTACACCTTCCTATAGAGAAGTATGTAGTCAGGTAAAATAGTAAACAATTGGGACCTATGGCCCCCTTCCGAGTACACCTTTCTATAAGGAAGTATGTAGTCAGGTAAAACAGTAAATAGTTGGGAAACATGGGCCCCCTTCCGATTACACTTTTCTATATTGTCCACTACTAGATCTTTCCCTTAATCCTGGCTTGATTACTTATTATTTTACCAACATAGTCATGAATGAGCACAATCATGGACGAAAAACGTGACGGGGACAAAAAACAGGTTCAGGCAGGGCGAAAAAATGTTCGGGTGCCATTAACAAAATTATAAACATTGAAACAACAAGAACTCAAATTCTGGACAGCAGGACATTGCTGCACTAAAACTGAAATTTCCGCTGCTACAGAAAATCAAATCTGGATCTGTCAGAAGTTCTAGAAACTAAACTCTCTGCCAGTTCCAGCTCATATTGTAATATCTCGGACGGATATTACATTGTATAAATTATTATTTTATTATTATTTTATTATTATTATTTTTTTAAGTCCAGAGTTGAAATTTGTGGTGGATGACACCCAGTTTTGTTCATAAACATTATCTGTACACATATACCAGTCAGTATACATCCGTATTGTATCAAGTTGGTACCGTGATCTTCCGAACTAATAATAAAATTTATTTTATTATTAATTCCGAAATTAAATTATTTTTATACAGATTATGCGAAGATTTGCGGTATACACATATATACATACACATGTGTGTTATAGCAAATTAGTACATTGTACAAATTGTGTGCTAGATGTTCTAGATAAAATAGTTATCCTTGTCATAACAAAACCTAATTAGATTGTTAGGGTTTATAAGTGTTTAACCTAGATTAAGTGTGCATGAGAGAATTAGGAGAATTCTTCTAGAAGCTCACACCCATACCTCCACCTCACCATTGCACCATACCTCCACCTCATCCCTACCTCCCTAAGTCATGGCCAGCCCCATTTTAAGGGAGGGTTTTTGTGCATTTTTGTGGGTGCAATTTTGCACTCTCCACCCTCTCCTCCCCCTATAAATACCCCTCCCCTCTTCTCTTGTCTCACTTTTACAAAGACAAAAAGAAAGAGAGGAAAAGAAAGAGAGAAAGACTAATAGGAGAGTTTTCTTCTTGTAGGTTTTCTATAGAAGTCCTAAGAGCTAAGGGGAAGGAGAAGGTTGCTTAGGCTAGTCCTTCCAACAAGAAACAAAGGTGGGGGCTTCTCCATTGCTCTTGTTTGTTTATGTTGTTTTTTGGTTCTTCTTTTTCTTATCTTCCTTGGTTTGTTTTCTTTTGTTCTTTTGGGGTGGTTGTTTCTTGTGATGGTGTTGTTGTGTGTTGTTTCTTGTTGTATATGTTGTAGCTTTATGTATGGATAAAAGAATGATAGAACTTGTGAAACACATAAAGATGAAGTCTTTATTAGTGGTTATTGTTAGTTTTGGACTAATGAACATAAACATATGAAGGATTGTGTATACACCCATTTTGGGTTGTAGGACTTGACATTGGACATACACATATGCATATGAACTTTGTACACACCCATTTGGGGTTGTAGAACATATAATTTGGACTATTGGACAAAAGGCATATGAAGATTGTGAACTAGAATAAGTGTATAACCATTTTTGGGTTATGGAACTTGACAACTTTAATGAATAAGTCTTTTAATTGCTTCTTTCTCTCTAACTTATTAAATAACAATTTGTGCTAACTCCTAGTTATAAAAAGATAGACATGTTGTATGTAGGACTTGTAATTTAGAAAGAAAGTAGATTTTGTAGTAATTCATAAAGTTGGACTCTTTTAGGGCTTGTAATTCATAAGGATAAGAAGTCTTGTATTAGCTAGTAAAGATCATGCTTAAGTAGTAATAAATAGTTATGCTTAAGTGTAAGTAAGGTAGTAGTAAATGTTTATGCTTAAAGTGTAGTAGTTAATCATGCTTAAGTAATAGTAGATATTTATATATATGTAAGGGTTATGTTAAAGTAGTAGATAGACATTCTTGCTTTAAAATGTAGTAGTAACCCATGCTTAAATTGTAGTGGGTATCCATGTTTAAATTGTTGTTGTAGGAAGTCCATATCTATGTTGTATTCATGCTTGAGTAGCACCCATGTCTAAAGTAGATATTTCATATTAAGTTGTAGTAAGCATCCATGCTTAATTATAGCATTTTTCATGCTTAAGTTAAAGTAATTATCCATGCTTAGTAGTAGCAATTTCCATATTTATGTTCTATCCATGCTAGATTGTAGTAGTAGGTGTTCTACTTAAGTTGTTTCCATACTTAGATGGTTGTAGATCAATATACCATGCTTGGATTATTGTAGAAAAATTATATACCATGTTTAGATTATGGTAGGAAAGTTATATACCATGCTTGGATCATTGTAGGAAAATTATATACCATGTTTAGATTATGGTAGGAAAGTCATATACCATGCTTGGATCATTGTAGGAAAATTATGTACCATGTTTTTGTAGGAAGGTTGTATATCCATGCTTAAGGTTGTGGTAGATAGCTCACACTTAAAGTTGTAGTAAATATTCATGGTAAAGTAGGTGGATATTCATGTTAAGCTAACATGCATGCTCAAGTTGTAGTAACCATTCATGTTTAAGTATAGCTCATGCTTAAATTGTAGTAAAGCTTCATGTTTAGATTGTAGTAATTATTTATGCTTAAGATCGTTATAAGTGCATGCTTAAATCGTATTCATACTTAAAAGTATTGTAGGTTGATGCCTATGTTCAATACCATGCTTAGATCATTGTAGATTGACATACCATGCTAAGATTGTTGTACGAAAGCACAATCCATGCTTAGGTTGTTGTAGGAAAATTATATACCATATTAGATTATTATAAGATGGATACTCATGCTTTCCACCATGCTTAAGTAGTTGTAGGAAAAGATACACGCTTAAGTAGTAGAAGATATCCATGCTTAGTTGTAGTAATTTTCCCATGGTTGAATAAGTATATACCCATGCTTAGGAGTATGTAGGATTTATGTTTTAATTACCTACCATACCTAAGGTTGTTGTAGGAATACTTAAGTACTATACCATGTTCAAAATGTTGTAGGGTTATGCTTGAAATGTATACCATGCTTAGGTTGAATACTTAAGTAGCATACCATGTTTAGATTGTTGTAGGTTCTTACTTGAATGTATACCATGCTTAGGTTAATACTTAAGTAGTATACCATGTTTAGGATGTTGTAGATTCATGCTAAGTATACATCCATGCTTAGATTGTTGTAAATTAATGTTGAAGTTGAATACCATGCTTAGGAATGTTATAGATTCATGCTATGTTATATACCATGCTTGGGAATGTTGTAGGATTAATGTTTAGATTACCTACCATGCCTAGGATTGCTGTAGGAATGGTTAAAGTTGTATACCATGCTAATTATTGTAAGTTAAAGTAGTGAAGAAAATCATGCCTTGTCGTATACCATGCTAAATTATTAGTACTCATGCTAAGTTGTAGCAATTAACCATGCTTAAAGTAGTAATAGATATCCATGTGTAGCGCCCCGATTTCTGACAGTGGAAAACCGTGACACGAGTCAAGACATTTTCTTCAATTAGTCACAATATACAGAAAAACAGGAGAATTTAAAACTTTTTCATTCAATACACAAAGTGTTACAAGTCTGAATATTGTACAACTGTAATGCCTTACAATAGGGTTACAATATTACCTTTACATTTCTAAGTATTACAACATTCAACATCTTACATCAGAGTACTTCTCAACTAATGCACAATCAGTACATATACTGTAGCGGAACTAAACATAACACTGACTCCTTGCTTTCCTTGCCTTGAGTCCTCCTGAATTTCGCCTTTGTACTTCGGCGATCCAGTACCTATGGAAGTAGGGACGTCAGTATTCACTGACGCTTAAAGGCTGATCATATAGCAGCGAATCTTCCAAACAATACACAGAATATAAGGATGGTGTTGGTGTAGTTTAAGTATTCGTGAGTGCTATGACTAGACTCTAATGCAATATTTAACTAGAACTAGGACACTTCCTATTCTAATGTCAGCAAGTTTCCGAAAGCAACATGCAGCCCATACTACATGCGACTCCATCTCAAGCCGTTTCTCCATATATAGGGATTGAACCCGCGTGACACATTCTAATTGTACACAACCTGTTCCTGACAATACTCCATGACTCTGTGAGGTTGCAGAAGAGGTCAAGTCCCCTTATGCAGTCTGCTTATGGTGTCACCATTTTCCACTACTACCCGGCAAGCCGGACCTCACTCGATCCCAGTATATCGGGCATCGTTCCAAAATCAAACAATAGAGTTTCGCAAGCGCAGGGCAGCGCGAAGCCTACCATGTGGCACTCTCTGGGGTCTAGCAAGCGCAGGACTGCACCATGCATCCTGTGGCACCCCAGCCACGGTATTTCAGGAATTAACAGCGCGAGATACGCAACCCGTGTCCTCAACTTGTGAGACGGCACCGTACGTATCCCTTTGACGGGAAGGTACAACCCAGTACACCACCTATGATCTGCCTCAAGTGACGAGTTAGTGTAAGGGGCCCCCTACGACTGACCCCTCTCTCCCGGCAAAAGGGTTTAAATAAGCTGATCCTTGTAAGTTACTATCCTAGTGATGTCCCTGACTCGAACAATCCTAGGAATGACAACATTATAACACAACATGCTAGGCCTTAAATTAGGCTTCGCAAGACAACTCTACTAGGCCGCTCAACCTAGACTTACCAGAATCCCTCAGGATCTGGTTCATGGCTCATCGATCCAAGACTTTGGCCGTGCGAATATACACGCATGCCGCTACCTTAGACTTGGATTCTGTCTATACTCCGGTCCTCGATTAACCTACCCTGGTTAAAATTCGACGGTACACAAGGAGTGACTCCTCCACAGTTCCTTAGGGTAGAAATCATATGTCTTGACGGTCGATAGCCCTTAGGGTCGTAATCTCACCCTAGACGAGCACAACGAACTGTGTACTAGCCAACAAGCTATCCACGAGTAACAACCACATACGAGCCAATTAAGCTACGTATGAAACAATAACTACCTATGAGCCAGGCGGGCCCCGTAGGAGATAATCGCGTACATACTGGCCAAATAAGCCGCGTATGAGACTGACAGCTACGCACGGGCCGGTCGGGCCGCGTACGAGACAACCACCTACATACGAGCCGTCTAAGCTACGTATGAGACCCACAGCTACATACGGGCCAGTCGAGCCACGTACGAGCACAACCGTGTGCAAACAACCATACAGGTAATCAATCCTAGAAGCAACCAAACGTGCTTACTAACAAACTTAATCTTCTACTATTAGGAGCAACAAACGAATCTACTAGTAGTCTATGATCGGTATTGTACTAGGGAAGAATCGAAGGCGATAAAATGGCCTTTATTGGACTAACTATCCCTAGTGGTCTTCCCAATCCTTCTTACTTCAACCTATAGCACCTTAAGTATGGCATACAATTACAAGCATTTTCCTACGACAATCTAATCGTATAACTCAACCACCATGATACTCCTATGTATGAACGTGATTAATGCTTATGCTTACATCGAGCTCAAGCATGAAAATCACTTACGGCCTAGACATGAAGTCTGCTATAGTCGATCGTAGGTTACAATTTGATCATGAAAACTTACTACTTATCCCGACTAATCCCCACAACCCAACTAGTATAAACAAGCTACATTCCAAGGCATAGTAGGTAGTTCTAACACTACTCCTACAACATTCTAAGCAAGTATTACTTTAGCATGGTATAGAACACAACATAAAATCACTACAACTAACCATGGGTAGTTTCTCTACTCTAAGCATGAATATCACAGTATGGGTGTTATTAACTTAACATGATCAATAGTTAGCATGATACCTACTTACTTAGCATGAATCATGATCATCTACTAACATAACATGAACAAACACTTATCTAAGCATGGGTGCCATGGAACATGAGTATTCATATAACTTAGCATGGTATACAACTTACTCACAATCTAACTAGTATGGCCTACAACTTACTTACAATTAAGCTAGTATGGCATAGATCTTGCCTATAATTAAAAACTAGCATGGTATATCTCTTACCTACAATTAACTAGCATGGTATACAACTCTTCTACCACTTATCTAGCATGAATCTTCATTAAGCATAAATAACTACTAAACATGGTAGGAAATTCCTAGGATGAATCCTACAACATTCTAATCATAAATAAATTATTAAACATGATAGGAACTTTAGGAATGAGTCCTACAATTCTAAGCACAAATAAATTACTAACCATGATAGGAAACTCTAGATTGCATCCTACAACATTGTTAAGCATAAATGAGTGAATCTAAGCATGGTAGGAAACTCTAGAATTTGTCCTACATCATTCCCACATCATTAAGCATGGTATATCTTTAGAATCAATCCTACAACTAACTAAGCATGAAACATGGTAGGATATTTTGAGAAGAAATCCAACAACCTTATTAAACATAGAGCATGATGGGATATGTTTTAGAAATAATCCTACAATTTTCTAAACATAAGCATGATAGAACTTCTTTAGAAAACATCCTACAACATTTTAAGTCTAAAACATGATAGGAATATTTTTATAAACAATCCTACAACATTCTAAACATAAAGCATGATAGAACTTCTTTAGAAAACATCCTACAATTATCTAAACATAAAACATGAAGAAATATTTCTAGAAGATATCCTACAACTATCTAAGCATGGAAACATGGTAGGATGTTTTTAGAACTAAATTAGCATAAATATGGCCTCTAACATTTTTAGAAGTGATCCTACAACATTAGTAGCATGAATATGGCTTCTAATCATTTTTAGAAAAGATCCTACAACATAAGTAGCATGAATAAGGTTTCTAAATATTTTTAGGGATGATCCTACAACATTTGTAGCATGAAGATTGCTTCTAAATATTTTTAGAAGTGATCCTACAACATTAGTAGCATGAGTATGGCTTCTAAACATTTTTAGAAGTAGTCCTACAATATTAGTAGCATGAAAATGGCTTCTAAACATTTTTAGAAGTAATCCTACAATATAAGTAGCATAAAAATGGCTTCTAATCATTTTTAGAAGCAATCCTACAACATTATTAGCATGAATATGGCTTCTAAATATTTTTAGAAGCAATCTTACAACATTTTACTACTACTACTACTCCTATTTTAATCAAAACATAATTATCTACTACTACTACTACAACATACAACTTACTACTATTACTACTACTTCATTCTCATCAAAATCACAACATACAACTTACTACTATTACTACTACTTCATTCTCATAAAATCACAACATACAACTTACTACTATTACTACTACCTTATTCTCATAAAAATCACAACATACAACTTACTACTATTACTACTACCTTATTAATCAACATACATACTACTACTACTTCATTTTATTACATACTACTACTTATTATCTTAGCTTACTACTACTTAGTTGCTTACTAATCTTATTTATTACTAGTGATAAAGAAAAGATTATTTTTATTTTACTTTCCTTTACAAAAAGAAAAGATCTCTTTTTTTTTGTATAACTACAACTAGTGATCAAAAATAAAAATAAAAAGAGAAGATCTTTTTAATTAGCTACAACTAGTGATTAAAATAAAAAGAAAGATCTTTTTAATTAGCTACAACTAGTGATCAAAATAAAAAGAAAGATCTTTTTAATTAGCTACAACTAGTGATTAAATAAAAAGGAAGATCTTTTTAATTAGCTACAACTAGTGATTAAGAAAGATCTTTTTAATTAGCTACAACTAGTGATTAAATAAAAAGAAAGATCTTTTTAATTAGCTACAACTAGTGTTTAACAAAGAAAGTATCTTTTTTATTAGAGCATAAGCTTTTATTTTTAGTCCAAGTTCCATAAAAGAGTCCTACAACCCACAATGGTTGTAAAATGAATGCTCATATGCTTATGTTTTAAGTCCTACAACCAATAAGGGTTGTATGTCCAACATTATGCAATATGTAAGTTTTTAGTCCCATGACATACAAACAAAAACTACCATAACAAAGATGTAATCTTTATGTGCTTTAGTAGATATTACTACTACTTATTTACTCTTTACTCATCACCACATACAACAACTCAAAAACAAAACAAAACAAGAAGGTAAGAAGAAGAAGTCAAACAACAAACAACAAACAAACAAACAAACAAACAAACAAGGAATCAAAAAGTGAAGAAACCCCCACCTTAGCCTTTCTATTTGGAAGAACTAGCTTGCTAATCCTTCTCCTTCCCCTAAGCTTTTTGAATTCTTCTAAGACCCTACAAAACAAAACTCTCAAGTTAATTTATTCTCTCTTTCTTTTCCTTTCCTTCTTTCTTTCTATCTTTTGTTTTTCTAAAATGAGAGAAGGAGGAGAATGAGGGGGGATTTATAGAAGAGGATGGGAGGTGGTAAGTGCACCATATGGCACAAAATAACCCCAAAAGGGGGAGGCCGGCCATGCTTGTAGGGGGGGAGGAGTATGGTGTAGGCTAGTGAGGTGGAAGGATAAGGGTTCTAGAAGGGTTTAACTCTCTTCTCATGCATACAATCCTATATTAAACCACTTAATCAAAACCCTAACCTCATAATTAAGTAGCCATGACAAGAATAAGTATATTGACCAAAAGTATACACTACACACTTGTATGATGTACTAAGTACCATACACTTTCCATGTATGTGTACATGTATGTGTATACAAAAATTTTCTTATAAAATCCTTATAAAATTCTCAAAAATAGTTTAACTTGGAAAATAATAGTAAAATAAATTTTCTTATTACTTCGGAGAGTCGTGCTACCAATTTGATGCGCTTTGGATGCGCATCGACCGACAGACGTGCGTAGATACTGTTTGTGGGCAAACTGGCGAAAAATCGCCAAAATAGTCCAACTTTGGAATTAAAATAAAATAATAATAAAATAATAATAAAATAATAATTTATATGAGTTAATATCCGTCCGGGATATTACACCATGCTTAAATCTAGTAGCTATTCACGCCTTAACTTATAGTAGCTTTCTACTTAAGTTGTATCCATGCTCGTAGTGGTAGTGTTTAGCAAAGAAACTAGCATGTTGTAGTTATGGTATTAATGAAGAACCACCATGTTGTAGTTGCAATATTGTGTTGTAAAGTAGTTCTAGTTAATCCCTTAGAAGGAATTCCAGGTTTGAGATTACATAGCTAGAGCCATGCGCGCTTGAATGGTGTATTGTAGCATTCTAGTTAAAAGAACCATGCTTGAATTGTATATGGTAGTGAAAGATTAAGAAGGAACCATGAATCCATGCATCTAGCTTCTAGGTGATTCTAGCTCAAACTTGAGAGAGAACCTAAGAATCTAGTTGAATGTAGTTCTAGTTCGCTTTTGGAAAAGAAACCGTAGGTTCTAGTCATGTGAGGTTCAAATTGATATTGGACCCTATCATGGGGGCATTCCTCATCCTTATGAGTAATAAGGGTTGGGAAGGTCGCTAGTAATAGTTAGTTCGATAAAAGTTGTTATGCCGCTTTCGGGCTTCTTATTGGTAGAATGTCTATCTTAGACTGTTAGTAGATTCTTCTGTTGCTTCTAATTATAAGAGATCGAGTTTGCTAGTAAGCACAATTGGTTGCTTCTAGGTTTGATTACTTGTATGGTTGTTTTTGCATATGGTTGTGCTCATACGTGGCTCGACTGGCCCGTATGTAGATGTGGGTCTCATACGCAGCTCATTGGCTCGTATGTGTGTTGTTGCTCGTACACGGCTCGATCGGCCCGTGCGTAGCTGTTGGTCTCACACGCAACTTATTTGGCTGGTGTGTATGTTGTTGTCTCAAACGAAGCCGCCTGGCTCGTAAGTAGTTGTTGGTTCATACGTAGCTTGTTGGCTCGTATGTGTTCAGTTTACTCGTATATAGCTTATTAGCTAGTATGCAATCTTATTATGCTCGTCTAGGGCGATATTATTACCCTAGGGGCTATCGACCATCAAGACATATATTTTCTTACTTCTAAGGGACTGTGGACGAGTCACTCCTTGTGTACCGTCGGATTTTAACCGGTGTAGGTTGATCGCGGACCGGAGTATAGACGGAATCCAAGTTCAGGGTAGTGGCATGCAGGTATGTTCGCATTGCCGGGGTCTTGGATCGATAGGCCATGAATCAGATCCTTAGGAATTCTGGTAAGTCTAGGATGAGCAGCCTAGTAGAGTTGGCTTGCGAAGTCTAACTTAAGACTTAGCATGTTGTGTATATTCTGTGGTCATCCCTCAGTTGGTTTAGGGTTAGTGACATTGTTAGGGTAGTAACTTATGGCTTTGCTACTTAACCTTCATCTTTCGCCGAAGGGAAGAAGTTGGTGTTAAGGGTGATTCCTTATGATCCAACCTGTCCTATAGGCCTGCATTAGGTGGTATTACTGGGTTGTACCCTTCTTGTCAAAGGGATACGGTCTGTGGGTTGTCACGAGTTGGAAGCACAGTATCCGTATCTCGTCTGTTAATTTCTGAAGTGGAATGATAAGCGGGAGCGATTCCTGTTGGAGCCAGAGGGATGGACCCTCGGCACTTCGTCTTGGCTTGGATCAAGGGGCGAACAAGCCATAGACTACGGTCTGGCTAGGGGCGGTAGGGGGCTCTCCTGTTGGCGGAAACTCCGGGGTGCGTCAGATTTTTGAGTGGGGTCCGGTGCGACTGGGCAATAGTGGCAAACAAGGACACCACTATTGACTACAGTAACGGAACTAGACCATACATACAACCTCATCAGTCATGTCTAATCTTCAGAAACAAGTTGAGTACAAGGGTAGGACTCATAGCGCGGGTTCAAATATAATGAAGAGACGGCTTGAGAAGGGCGCATGTAGTATGTGCTGCATGTTGCTTCGGAGACTTGCTGGCATTAGAATAAGAGCATCCTAGCTTTAGTCAATATTGCATTAGATTCTAGACATAGCACTCACGAACACTTAAACTACACCGACACATTGCCATGTTGTATGTTTGTTTGGGAGATTCGCTGCTAAGTTATCAGCCTTAATGCGTCAGTGAATACTGACGTCCCCACTTCAATAGGTACTGGATCGCAGAAGTATAGGTGCGAGATTCAGGAGGACTCAAGGCAAGGAAAGAGAGGAGTCGATGTCATGTTTAGTTTCTGCTGCAATATTTATGTTGATTATCTATCTGTCGAAAAGTACCCAAGTGGGAATTACCAAGTGTTGTTCTTCATTCATTGTACTTTGATGTAAATTGTTGAAAGTCGTAATACTTGGAATTGTAAAGGTATTATTGTAACACTATTGTAATGTATTGCAGTTGTATAACATTCAGACTTGTAATACATTGGATGTTGAATAAAAAGTTTTAAATTCTCCTGTTTTTCTGTGTATTGTGACTAATTGAAGAAAAGATTATGGCTTATGTCATGGTTTTCCAGTTACTAGAAATTGGGGCGTTACACATATACACACGATATAAAAGTCACAGAAACTAGGTTCAAATTCTCATTTTTTATAGATTACATGTTCATAAAAGTTAAATACTTATAAGAAAAAGTAACTTGGAAAATCATTTAAAAATTCATAAAAATTATATTTAAACTCCTAACATTGTTAAATATCGGTATAATTAATATCAGATTTTAATATTTAAATTAATCTACTATTTCAACTAATTAAGCAGGGTGATGTGTATTTTAGACTGCATTTTGGAATTCAGGCGTCACTGCACAAAAATCCAAATATCTTGCATTTCGTAAATCGAATTACAAATCTATCAGATGTTCTGGATTCCAGACACACAGAATTACGATTCTCATTCAATAAATTTTAATCAATGACAAATAGAATCAGGTCAAAACTGAGGTTCTTTACTGAACAGGCATGCAGACAACAATTATATAATCATGTTTGTATAAATATATTAAGTTAGAAAAATTATCAAATAATTCTACAAAAATTTGGGGTGACTCCTAATCATGTCTAGTCATATCCAGATTAATATCAAGTCTGAATTTTATTGTTAGCATATATTTTAATCAATAATTCATGCTAAAAATCTTGTAATCAGAAATCTGGAAATTGCGACACAATAGTACTAAAAGTGTGATATCTCATAAGTTACAGATCGGAATTCAAATCCGTCAAAAGTTCTGCAAACTAGAAACAGGAGCCTACGTTACATATTCACAAACTTAGTTATTATTCTAACATCAACAGGGTCTAATCAGTCGTGCCAAATCAGGACAGCAGTAAACAGAATTACTTTTGCCTAGTTTATAATATTAGTAATAATTACGATGGATTCAAGATGGTGTATAATGTAAATCAGAATCAACATGCCATGGCTAGAACTCATTAAGCAAGGAAGCATTATTAACATGATGAACATACAACAAAACATCTATAACTCACAGTGATTCACGGACAAGCATTCATATAGACAAATACCTAGATCTAACTCAAATTCATGTGACCGGTGTAACAACAAAATGTTTGTGACCTTTTTACGATTGTGGGATTGATAGAAACAATCAATGGGTAGGGCCAAGATCATCAATGGGCAAACATAAAGAACAGGTCACAACGAAGAAAAATTCGTACAAGATACTTGCCTTGATATGATGACAATTACGAATATGAACGAATCCAAGGAAAGAAAAGGATCTAGGAGAGCTATGACGAGGGCAACGAAGACCGCGAATGCATCATCACTCACCAAAGAGACATCAGTACGAAAGCAAGACGCTTCGGCATCAACAAGCAAGAAAGCAGCAAGCGCATCAAATCCAACAGCAACGAGGGAACTCGGCGGTGGGTGTTTGAACACACGACAGCAACAACAAGAGCAAAGGAAGGTAAACCGGGTTGCTGTCGGTTTGCTGCGGCGGCGGGAGGCAGGAGGTTGGAGGACGAGGAGGTGGATGCAGTGACGAAGTGCAGGGATGGAGAGATGGGAAGAAGATGGCGATGCAATGGTGAGGAAGTGGTCGCGGAGGTGCGACGAGGGGCTGCAGTTGACGTGGATGAAGGCCAAGGACGATGGAGGGATGCAGGCGATGGTGGGTTGATGGGAGGTGAATCGCGACGGAGGTGGTGGGGTGTGAGTGCGGGATGCAGCACAAGAAGAAGAGAGAGAGAGAGTCGGGGTGCTGGGGCTTGAGTGATGGAGGCAGGAAGGGGCTTCGGGAGAACCAGAGGGGGAAGGAGATGAAGGGTCGGGAGTTTAGAAGTTGGTGGCTAATGGTTTAGAGTAATTAGGTTAAGATTAATTAGGTTTAGGATTAAATGGATATATGTAGGGGATTATAGGATGGTGGGTTATTGGGTTAACGGGTAAGATCCAATAAGAATGAGTTGGAACCCAATAGGAAAGCTATAAGGTTTTGGGTATGGGGTAACGGGTTTCGGGTTTTAGATTATAGGGTGATATCGCTAAAACTAGGATTAAATCGGGACCGTTCAAATCGGGCATGAATCTTAAAGTTCTCAGGTGTAAAATAGTAAATTCACCTACAAACGGGTTCGAATTGGGAACTGGGTCTTTCTTCAAAGCCCAATAACCCATAAACGAATCCGTCCTATTGGGTATGGGTATCAACCTGTTACAAACCAATTCAGATATTTAAAGAGTAATTCAAATTCATGGTTATCTCTAAGAGACGGTTTAAACCAAATCTCTTATCATGAAATGATTTAAACTCTACATCTTATCCGAAAACACCGGGACATTAGGATAAATCATTATCTTTAAACTGTCTCTAAAGGCAACTATAAAAACCCTTCACCCCCCACCATAACAAGGTAATCAATCTTTTTACACATAAAGCTCTTTCATGATCTCCCTGATTACTGATAAGAGCGTCGAAGGATTCGGTGCCGGGATCCATCCCGGTGTATCGAACTTTTTTGCAGGTCAACGGCAGCGGCTAAAAACTAGTCAAACATCGGTGAAGGTCAACAGTTTTGCTTTATTGTTTCCAAAAAAAATCCACAAATTCATACTGTCCACAAATTCATAAACGTCGGTGAAAGCCACTCCTCTTCCTTCTCCTCCTCCAGTCCAAGGTGTCCTTCCTCAACTCAATCAGCAAGTTCAGCAACCGCAGCTTGAACAGACTCTTCCTCCACAGCCTCCTCCTCAATAGGCCCCTCCAGGGTCTCGGGGGGCTCTCGTCGAAGACGTCCAAAGCAACACCCTCATCATGACCATGTTTCGGTCCACAATCCCTCAACTGACTCTATGGCTTCACAAAGCCCTCCAGGGTCAGATCTCCGTCAGATAATTCTTAACCGTCAGCAAGGGGTCAACCTCCGAACTCGCTTGAATAAATGGCGAGCCCCTGAGGAAGTCTCTCAACCTGAGCACCCAGGGGCCTCGAGAGTCTGAACCCCCCGTAGACCGAGGACCAGAAGATTCCTTCCTGGGAGGAGGCGAAGAGATTCCCCTCCACGTCATTAGCGGAGAAGTCATACTCCAGTAAGCCGAGCCACACCTAGGGATCGCCGAGTAGGAGGGGCACCAGTCACTCGGGCCGAGCTTCAGAACTTCAAACAAGATATCATGCGAGCTCTTAATATTGCCATGAGTCAGGATCAGCGTGCCCCTAACCCTCACTATACCGTCACTCATGAAAGAGAGTCCCCAGGGTTGACTAGATCCGACCGAAGGTATGACTCGGTCTGCCGCCATCTCCACGAGATGGAGAGGCATCTCAACAAGATAAATCCCGAAGAAGAACAATGGGCCAATAAGTTCCGGCCAAGCAGACCCCCTTCTCTAGGGCCATCATGGAAGCTCTGGTCCCCGAAGCCTTTAGGCCGCCCTGCTTTGAATCCTCTAATGGGGAGTCAGACCCGGCCGATCATATCGAGAGTTTTAAAACTCTCATGATGATTCATCAAGCCTCGGATGCAGTCCTCTGCAAGGCCTTCCTAGCAACATTGAGGGGACCAGCACGAGAGTGGTACTCCCATCTAACCGTCGCCTCCATTTTCTCATTTGAACAGTTTGAGGAGCTCTTCCTCACCCATTTTGTGGGCAGTCGCAGAGCCGAGAAAACAAGTGCATCTTTGCTAGTATTTAGCCAAAGAAAGGGTGAGCGCCTAAGAGATTACATTCGGTGCTTCACCGCCCAGTCTATTGCCTCCCTCAACCAATCAGTAGCCTCTGCGGCATTCAGACACAACATCACTAACGCCGACCTCAAGGTAGCCCTTGCCAAGAAGCCTCATCGGGACTTCTCGGAACTCCTGCTTAGGAGCAAGAAGTACATCCGAGCCGAAGACGCTCTCAACCCACCAGTCAAGAGGAGTCATCTTCCGGTAACAAATGGAAGAATACAAGCGAAGAAGGCTCCCACAAATTTTAGAAGGACGACAATGGCTAGCACCACCCAGCTCCTCGTTTTGAGAAATTCAGCCCCCTCAAAGCTAGTATATCAGAAGTTCTTATGGAGGTGGACAAGGAAGGACTACTCCGCGGTCCCCCTAGAATGAATAACCCTAGCAAGAAAAGAAACAGGGATAAGTGGTGCCGCTTTCATAGAGACCACGGCCATGACACGGATGATTATCGGGCTCTCAAAGAGGAAATCGAAGAACTCATACAGCGGGGACATTTGACCATGATCATCCAAAAAGACGGGGCCGATCTGTAACGCCCCGAATCCCAAATACACTGAATTCGAGATGTTCTACAGGATATTTCCGCTTCCTTTAGTACAATTTTACAAGGAAATTTGAACTTTTCACTTTACATCAGAGTTTACATGATTACATTACACTTTACATTGCACAGCGGAATTAGACTTTACAACAATGAATCAAATGTACAACAACATTGAATAATCTTTAAGCATTTGTTCCTCTTTAATCTGTATCAAGCCATTTACCTGCATATAAGACTGTGGGTACGTCAGTTTATTCAACCGACGATCATTATACACGGCCATCCTCTCTATGCCGGAAATAGTATAACTTATTTTTCATATTTAGCAAACACAAACTTGTCACATATCAAACTAAAGGGACTACGCTATTGATGTCGTGTTGTGATTGTGCACTTAGTCCTTAATGCATTTATTTATATTACATGACACTAATGCGCACTTATTCGGATTCTATGCATCCCATACTACATAGGTCCGAGGGCAAGCCCTTAAGCGTTCTTCATCTTTGTAGGGTTCAACCCTCGCCATGACTTAATCTACTACTGTAATTACGGTAGGTATCTTAGATGTTCTATGATCTACGAGCTCATGTCCAGGCAGCCTGAAGGGGAATCCCACGCACTGATACGACGCATCGAGCAGGCAACCTATGGACAATTCAGCCTCCTCCATGGAACAATGGCACCACCCATAGCCACTCAAACATCCCACAAGCATCGCCACCGGGACGATAATTCTGGAGTAGTGCCCACGCCATGTCTTGACGCATCAAGCAAGCAGCCTGTGGATCACTCTCACACCGCTAATCCGATGGCCCTCATAATCGTGTTTTTCTCCTACTTTCATCACGTCTCCACTATATACTAATCCTTAGTTCTTATCAAAATCATGAACAAAAATCAAAGCTCTGAAGTTAGCCTCTCCACTAAACCGGACTTATTCATTCATTCAAACATGACCAACCTTGGTCTTTCTTTTCAATTTTCATTTCATTTATTTCCAAATGCCGGGGGAGACTTAGCTACTCTTTTTGTTTCAATTTTCAATTCACAATTTCCAATTTGAGCATTTCCAACTCATAAATTCTCATGTTGAGTTATCATACTCAAAAGTAATTCTCTTTTCCAATCATGATTTCTAATTCGTTCAAATAGTCCATAACTTATACATGAAATTCAACTATTCATCATGTAACTCATGAAATGTTATTTTCACATAAAAATTCACATCACTAATTATTCAATCAAAGGTGAACATTTACGCTTCATAATTTCCACACTATTCTCAAATGAGAATAATTTGCATCACATCACACAATATAATTTCTTTTTACCAAATTAATCTTCTAATCCTTCATTTCAAGTTATTTTTGCAGGATATAACTCTACAAAAATATAAATATAGAACCATAGTTCTATTCACACATTTTATTCTCAAATTATATTTCATTTCATGCAAATACTCCCCAAATTATTTTTCTTAAGTCCTATGTATTTTTAGAAGAATAGTCATATTTTTTTCATAATTTTTTTATCACTAAAACATCCAAAAAAACATTTTTCATAACTGCCGTAGCCAAGGGTCGAACCCAGGACCACAGAGAACACAGCCGAAGGCACAGGCCACTAGGCCATTTGCGCTGGCGGTATAAAGAGGCGCTGAGAGTATTAAATACTCTCGGCCGCTGATTCCTATACATTTAAGAAAATTGTGAAACAAAATGTGTGCCACAGGGATTCAAACCAGCCATCGCAGGGAACCTAACGCACGCTCTGACCACTTGAGCTACGTGCTCAGGTTGTCAAAGTACAACTTAAATTCTTTTTAAACCAATTTTCTCTGTTGTTAAAACGTTCCGATGTTCAATTAGCCCTCATATCATTTTGCTTTCATGAAAATTACTGTAAAATTCCAGATTGATCATTTCTTGTCTAATTTACATATCAGTATGAAAAAATAATTTTTTTCAACAATTAAAGCATATTTTCATACAATTGATTCGAACTGTACATTATAACTACTACATTCTTTATTTCGACATTTATTAACAACTAATACCACTAATCCCTTTATTAGCAAACTAAGGATTAATTCTCTGTTTTTAACCCTTTATCGTACATACAAATCTATAACTTAATTCATTTATTTCAATATCACACAATGATCCATTTAAACACATGAAGTAGCATTGCCAATCTACTAACTTTGTGTATATAATTTGTGACGTAGATAATGAGACCTTCTTTAACAAACCATGGTTATAATTAATCCATACAAACTTAGATTTTTACTAATCAAATCACATACAATTTGCACACCCACATTCCAATCAATTCATAGGTCAATGTCCAATTAAAAGTGTACTCTTATTGATATTTTTCATGCCTCATTCATTCAATTTAATCTAGCATGCATCTCTAATTAGAATATAGAAAATTTACCCACCTTAATTTGGAGAGAAAAATACAATTTAGCAACCTCCTAGACGAATGTCCTTGCAACAAGAGTGCTCCTCCTCCTTGTACACGCGCACGCAAGCCTCCCAAGCACCCAACCGAGAGCTCCCTCTTGATGAATGTCGGCCTTTCTTTTCTCCTTGATGTTGCAAGCACAATCCCACACTCTTTCAATCTTTTAACTCACAAAATCACTACTAGATAATATAATTTAGACTATAGGTTTGGAAAGATTAATAAGCACAAGAATAACTAGCCGGGGGGGGGGGGTATTTATACTAAAAATCAAAGAGAATGGAGGGCTAGGATCAAGGAGTTGGTTATAAGATGGAGGGCTAGGATGAAAGTAGGAGTTGCATTAACTACCCACAACCAAGTAACCATCACACCATGATTTCCACTCAAATTTTCATTTCCCTCCAAGCTCCCAACCGGCCTAGTTTGAAAAAGTGCATTTTGCATGTGTACGTGCAATGCACGTGCAAGCAACTAGGTCCAAAAAATTGTATATTAAAAAAGAGAAAAAAAATAAACTTTAAATTGTATTCTACATGACAAGTAGTATTAAAAATAAATTAATCCATGAGCTTTAGTTTATGGGCCAAAATACTTATTATAAAAATAATAAATTAAATTAACTTTGGGCTTTTAAAAAGAAAAGGCTTTTTGTCTAGTTGAAGGAAAGCTTTGTGAAAATAATTTAAAAGCACATATTTAAAAATCCGTACCCATCATAATGGAAATAATCATAACATTTAATTCAACCAAAAATATTGCACGTGCACACTACGTGCAAAATAAATAATTTTTCATTAAATGAAAAATCAAGGCATTACACGATCTTCCACCCTGAGGAGCTTACAAGCAAACAGAGAGGCCCGCCGAGTTCCAAGATTCCGAACCTGGGCCCGTCCTCCACCTTATCCATGGAGGTCCAATGGGGGGAGAACCAAACTCCTCCCAATAGGCCTTCACCCTATCGTAGAAGTAGGATTTCAGTTTGTAACACGGCCAAAAAGCATGTAATAATGGATCGCCCCATTGAAGTGGTCACTTAGTTTGTTTCAATAAAACTTAGCCTTTTTCTATTGAAAATTATTGCATTTACCTCATTTCTATCTCACCAAGTCACATCTATGACTTGTAAAACGGTAAGTTCGAAGTCCATCTTGTCTTACAGGGCCGCTCCAACAATCTACTAAGCTAAAAAAACGGGTTTGGAGTCCAACACTTGGCTCGACGCCGCTTTAGCCGCTTGTAAATAAATAAGTGCGAAGTAGCTCACCATTCGGAATTATTCCTACAACTCGTTGAAAACCCTTAAACAACAAGTTTGGAGTCCAACACTTGGTTCGACGCCGCTTTGGCCGCTTGTAAACAAACAAGTGCGAAGTAGCTTACCATTCAGGATTGCTCCTACAACTCGTTGAAGTTCTTAAAACAACAAGTTTGAAGTCCAATACTTGGTTCGACGCTTTAGCCGCTTGCAAACATGCAAGTGCGAAGCAGCTCACCATTCGAAATTGCTTCTACACCTCGTTGATAACCTCGTAACAACTAGTTCAAAGTTCACAATCATGGTTCGAAATTGCCCTTACAGCTTGCAAGTATGCAGTTTCGGGGCTCAAAACGAACATTCATTGTCACGCCCCGCTTCCCAAAAAGGAATACGGAATACAGATACGCGACAAAAGCCGAGCGAATGATTTTCATCATCCATAAGCTGTTCAAGAATCTATCCAACATATCATAGAAATAATTAGAATCGGAAGCAAAAGTATCAACCAACATGCATAATTGAAACAAGATACCAACAGAAATTACTTGAAACCAAATATAATAATCTCAAATAATCAAATTCTGAACAAGTCAAATATCCTGAGTCACATCGCCTAAATACAAATAAATATCCAAGTAATCAAGTACAATTTATTCAAGTTCAAGCAACAAATAATAATAATAATAAAGCAGAAAATCCAGCACTAATACATCATCTCGCCAATACCATCTGGCAGCTGACCATCCTGATCTGCAATTAGTAAATTTGCAGGAGAAGGAAAAAAGAAAACAAGTACCCATCAACTGCAAGTTACGAACCACTTATAATGTAGGATACAAGTACATGGGAAAACTAAACAAATCTAAATAATAGCAGAAGCAGACCTAGCATGGTATACTAACATGTGTCAAGTGTCAAATTCAAAAGGCATACAGACAGATATACAGATAGTGTCAAGTGATGATGTCAGACAGATAACAGGTAATCAAATGATCAGATAACAGATAGCCAAATACATATAACAGATTCAGATTCAGATTTCAGATACGGATACAAATGTCATGTTCTTATAAGTCTTGTATTAATTACTAATTAGGTAGCACTTCATGTGCCATCCTTTTATCACATGGTTGCTACATTCAAAACAGTTACGTTTGTAGATTTCGTAGGGGATCATATAAGGCCATGTACTCAGGGTTCAAATAGATATCAGATAACAGATCTGACAGACAGATAAAAGACGATCTTGCAACAGATAGGACTAAGTTCCCTCCAAATACACCCTCTCGTAGGAAGTATGTAGTTGGGTAACAGATAATCAAAATCTTGCATGATCTCATAACAGATAATAGATAATCATATGGGAAACACGGGTCCCCTTCTAAGTACACATTTCTTTGCTTTCCCACTACTAGATCTTTTCCTTAAACCCCGGCTTAGTTACTTTTATTATTGTCATCAAAAGGCATTAATGTGTACGAAATAGTGTCAAACTAACGTGGTATAATCAGTATTAGGTTCAGGGAAACAAATAAACATGCATAGATAATATACAGTCACATAAACGAGCAAAACAATGTATGTTCATATTCAGGACAGTAAGACAGTAAAGTACTAAAACAGTGAATCTCGTCGCTTTAGAAATGCAAATCTGGATCAGTCAAAGAATATGGAAAATAGACTTCCACATAAATCCAGCGAACATAAGTAAGTCATATAGTAATTTATAACATCATAGCTCAAAACAGGTTTGAATTAAGAAAACACGTTCAGCCAGAAATCAGTAAAACAAAGTCACATTGAGAAAAACAGCATTAAAACTTCTCAAATAAATCCAAGAAAAATCTGGGGTATTTCTCTATATGTCTAGAATCAAAATATAAAGTTTCATAATATTCCAGTAAAATTTGTTCAGTCGTCAAAAATAAGAAAACGTCAAGAAACGATACTTTGGAAAATTTGGATTTCCCAACACTGCAGTATGAAAACTGAAATATCTCGCAAGCCGTGAAACGAAATTCAAATCCGCCACAGAGAGATGAAAATAGATAAAATATACTAACTTTCACATTTCACAAACATTTTCATACAGTAAAAGGAAACATAGTGAAAATAAGGTTCTTTATGGAACAACGAGCAAAATACAGCAAGTATAGATTTCATAAATGAGCATGAACCATCACATAAAACTCATCAATAAAATTCACCAAAATTCTGGGTAATCCCTAACTTGATAAAGAAACACTGACCAAAGTTTTGGAGCAAAATAATATAGGTAGCATAGTTCTTTAAAATGATTTATCATCAAATTTACCGAAAAACAGACTCTGGAAAAGATCGACACCTTTATACTAAAACAGTCATAACTCACTCATACGAAAACAAAATCAAGCAAGGTCAGAGGGGTTTGAAAATAGACGAATTTCTCTAAAACTCATGTTTTATACCGAAATTGAGATACTGACTCTAACACAGTCTAAACCAGCAAACAAAACAGAATAGCGACAAAATACAATTTTTTTCCTTAAGAACAAAATCAACATAGATTCAAAAAAATTGATCCAAACACATCCAAACATAAAATCGAGTCTACCAAGTGTCTAAATATCATGAATTAGGTTATCTAGCCTATCCACACCGTGTATTTCACATGGGTCTCAACCAAATCACTAATTTTCACAAAAATCTCACATACATGATCCAAATTCAAGAACGGGTAAATCCTAGGTTAATTCACGTCGAAATTGTGTCATGAGTCATCTATGGTCAAGTTTTCACAATAGAGACAAAATCCATAAAGGAAAATATGAATAAGAGTCGTCTCTAGACCCAACTACACTATAGGTGAACTTTTGACTTGTATCAAACAAATGAATTGGAGTACAAGTTACTTGCCTTAAATCGGAATGAAGAACGATGCAATCAAGAGTAGGAGCAAAACCCACAAATGAAAATCCACGAATCGACGAATCCAAGCAACTAGAGCCAAGAATCTCCATACGAACAAAACTCCTCAAAGTGATATGCTAAAAGTGGCTTGCGGCCACAAGAAAACACCACGAGAGAGATAAGGGATTGTGGGGTGGTGTGAGGTGGTCGGGTTATGCAAGGAAAAGAGGATCGGGAGTAGGGTGGATGGGGTGTGCTCGGTTGTAGGAGATGGGGGCTCGGATTGTGGTGTTGCCGGGATGAAGTAGGCCGGGAAGGGAGGATGGGGTGTGCTCGGCCTGGAGCTTGGGGGTCGGGGTCGGCTACGCAAACAAGGAGGAAGGGAGGCCGGATGTGAAGGGGAGAGAGAGAGAGGAATTAGGGTTAGGGTTTAAGGTTTGTGAGGGGTTATATATATAGGAGGTAGTTGTGGGTTAGTGGTTAATGGGTATTAGGAGTAGTAGTAGGTTTACAAATGGGTTTTGGATATTAGGGCAATCAAATAGGAATATAAATAGGATTGGACATTTTAATTTGGCTTTGGTAGTCAAATAAGGTTCAAACAAAAAGGTTGGAAAATAGGACGATCCATCACCACCACAAACACCAAGAAAAATAAAAATAAAGAGACGAGCCCTAAAATGAAGAAGAACCAAAAGAATGAAGAACGAAACAAAAGGGACAACCAATCACACACGAAGAGCTCAAAATGAAATAATGAATATTGTTGCCGCTAAATTTGGTGTGGGGGCAAACAGATAGTATTTGTGGATTCTTAGGAAAACTGAATAGTAAACCTGTATACCTGTTCCGTCGGGGTCTGATCGTTGCGCCGCCGTACACCTGCAAAAAGTGCGAGACACCGGAGTTGTTCCTGGCGACGCACCCTCCGACGCTCAAGTCAGTAATCGAGGAAGACTATGAAAGAGCGCCAAAACTGGAGAAAGATTGATTACCTCTTAATGGAGATGGATGGGGGGTATTTATAGGCATCTTAGGGAACAGATTAGGCATGTAATTTCTGTGTATAGATAAGGAATGTAATCCCTAATCCCCAGTGAAAGGATAGATATGAATCAGGGCCGTTGATTAAGATTAATCAGAAACCCTAATTCTATTCCTTCTGGACTGGGTTTGCTACGAGTTGAGACCCGCACCCAGTTGAGGTGGATCCGTTTGCGGGTAAGTGGGTCTTCGGAGAAGGTAACCAGTACCCGCTTCAGATCCGTTGGTAGGTGAAATTACCATTTTACGCCCTAGGCTTTAAGATTCGTGCCCGATTTGGGCGGTTCCGATCAAACCCCATTTTTAGCCATATCACGAGCCCCCCACTCCCGAAGACTGAGCTTGATCAGCCTTTGAGGAGTAGTTTTACTGTTTTAATGGCTAGTGGAGTTGTATCGGAGCCCGAATGGAAGGTTTTGAATCTTGAAGGAGGTAGTTTGGTGATTTTTCAAGTAGGTTGGACTCTGAGTCGCTTCAGAGCCTCTTGTAGGAATATCCTTTTTAGCGAAGTGTCAATTCGTCGCTTTGGGGTTCCGGAAGATTGTTTTTGGGCTACAATTGCTTGTCTGGGAGCAAGAAAGCGCTCCCTGACTTCATAATTGCTTTCCCGAAGTTCTTCCTTGCCTCTCCGAATTTTGATCATTTTTTGCGATTTTTTGGTGTGATGGTTCGACCGTTTTCCTTCGTTGAGGGGCACATGTGCTCGTATCCTGCATCCGACCTCTTCTAGAGCTCGCTGACTAGGGGACCGAGGTCTGTATGCGGTTCGGCGCATCTTTCTGAAGAGGAAGGGTAGTTCGGCATGGTTGCGAGTGCTGAGAGAGAGTTCGGCATGATCCGAGGTCCAATCTTCCCCCGTAATAGGGTCGGTGCCAAGAACGCTCGGTACTTGGTGCCGAACTCCATTTTTCCCTAGAATGGGGTCGGTGCCAAGAACGCTCGGCATTTGGTGCCGAACTCCATTTTCCCCTAGAATGGGGTCGGTGCCAAGAACGCTCGGCACTTGGTGCCGAACTCCATTTTCTCCTAGAATGGGGTCGGTGCCAAGAACGCTCGGCACTTGGTGCCGAACTCCATTTTTCCCCTAGAATGGGGTCGGTGCCAAGAACGCTCGGTTGCTGGTGCCGAACTTGAACTTTTTCCCCATAACGGGGTAGGTGTCAAGAACGCTCGGCAGCTGGTGCCGAACTCGAATTTTTCTCCCGTAACGGGGTCGGTGTCAAGAACGCTCGGCAGTTGGTGCCGAACTCGAATTTTTCCCCCGTAACGGGGTCGGTGTCAAGAACGCTCGGCAGCTAGTGCCGAACTCGAATTTTTCCTCCGTAACGGGGTTGGTGTCAAGAACGCTCGGTAGCTGGTGCCGAACTCGAATTTTTCCCCCGTAACGGGGTCGGTGTCAAGAACGCTCGGCAACTGGTGTCGAACCCGAATTTTTCCCCCGTAACGGGGTCGGTGTCAAGAACGCTCGGCAGCTGGTGCCGAACTCGAATTTTTCCTCCGTAACGGGGTCGGTGTAAAGAACGCTCGGCAGCTGGTGCCGAACTCGAATTTTTCCCCCGTAACGGGGTCGGTGTCAAGAACGCTCGGCAGCTGGTGTCGAACCCGAATTTTTCCCCCGTAACGGGGTCGGTGTCAAGAATGCTCGGCAGCTGGTGCCGAACTCGAATTTTTTCCCCCGTAATGGGGTCGGTGTCAAGAACGCTCGGCAGCTAGTGCCGAACTCGAATTTTTTCCCGTAACGGGGTCGGTGTCAAGAACGCTCGGCAGCTGGTGCCGAACTAGAATTTTCCCCCGTAACGGGGTCGGTGTCAAGAACGCTCGGCAGCTGGTGCCGAACTCGAATTTTTCCCCCGTAATGGGGTCGGTGTCAAGAACGCTCGGCAGCTGGTGCCGAACTCGAATTTTTCCCCCGTAACGGGGTCGGTGTCAAGAACGCTCGGCAGCTGGTGCCGAGGTCCATAACTTGTCGTTTTTCGTCATAGGAGTTTGTATCTGCTGTGCACCTCCTGAACTTCTGACAACGTCTGACAACTTCTGACAGATGGGACGTTTATTAAATGCGGTGACCCCTGGGCTTCCATCAGATGGGACGCTCATTAAATGCAACGCATGATTTGGCATTTTAAATAAGGCGACGATTGAGGTCGCTTTGTCGTTTTGTGTAAATGGGCTGGTCGTACAAGCCCATTATCAACGTTTGGTGTTGTGAAATCTAGATACCTAATTAAATAGATAAACTAGACACAAATTAAAAACCTCGCAAGTGTACGAATCGTTTGGAGAAGCGTAGCGGCAAGCAAGGGTCGATCCCACAGAGATTGTAGATTCTAACTTACTAATCAATAAAAAGAAATAAGAATATTGAAGTGTCGTTCTGAAAGTCTAAAAGAAATGAAAAGATAAAAATCTAAATAAGTAGCATCACAAATTGAGTCACAAATCTCTATTAAAGTAGTTGGGTTTTGATCTCCACCAATAGTCAGTAATGCTAAGTCATATACTACATCCATTACTCATGTTTGTTCTCCTTAAGGGCATGGTATCTACTCCTTAAAGTTAATGTTTCCCTAGGCCAAGAATTAGGCATGGTATCTACTCTAATTCGTTTCTTTCCTTAAGTATTTAGCATGGTATCTACTAAGTTGCACTTAAAGAAAACATAGGAACAGTGGAAACGAACAAACACTTGAAGTTCTAGAAATTGGTATCAGATCTAGATCCTTCAAGATGATTAAACCAAGAACCCCTAGAGATTCCCTTGTTACAAGTTATGAGCACGAGATACGGGTCGTCTCAATATGCTCATATAACAGCTTCAGATCTACACTACACAACTTGATAACCTTAAGTTCTGTACGTCAGTCGACTGGCTGTCACTTCAGTCGACTGCCCCTAGAACATCTGAACAAGTTTGTTTTATGTAAATTGTTATTCGTTCAATCAGGTTTAATCAATAAGTAAAAGAGTAGTATTCAGAAAAATATAAGCATTACATGACTACGGTTTCAATCTACCCAACTATGAAATTTAGTTCCACATAATAAAACTTTTATTGATTGATAAAATAGAGTTCATGACTACAATAAAAATAAGATTCAACGGAAGAACAGAAGAACACTGATTTGTATGATGTTGAAATTGAGCCCAATCAGTAGTCGTCTTGTTCTCCTTCTTGATGCTTGCTGTCGACGATCGGTTCTTGATGATGGATCCAGCCTCCTCCCGTTAGCCCGATAATTTAGCCTCCTGGTTGATATTTATAGAACAAGGGAAGAGAATTAGGGTTTGCCACTTTTCAGGAAAGTCCTCCTCTTTTATTATTTCCTTCCTTATTTGATCGGCCTTTTATTTCTTTCTCTTTTCTTCTTTTCTTCCTTATCTGCTCACCACGTGCTCTTGCTTTGATTGTTTGAGAAGTTGTTATTTGCAGAAAACACCTGGGTTTGGATGACTTAATTTTGATTCGGATTTGGATGAGGATGCATCTGTTCTTATCTTCTAACTCGCCGCATACCAGTCGACTGGTGTTGGAGTAAGTCGACTATGTCGAGACATCTGGAGATTCATAGTTAAGCAGTCCAGTCGACTGTCTTTGAGATAAGTCGACTGTCATGAGCAGCTCTGTGGAAATCAACTCCTCTGTCCAGTCGCCTGTTGTGGGGGAACCAGTCGACTGATGTTTGCAGTATTCTGTGTGTCATCCTCAAAGTCTGTGTTAGTCTGGAATCTGCTTTGTTTTGCTGTTTTAGGCTGTTTCCTGTGGAAAAAGAGAAAAGAAGCGTAAATACCACATATAGAGCTTTTAAATGTCTAATTTCATTAAGATTATTGCTCCTAAATGTGAATAATATTTGGTTCATCATTTGGCGTGCGCCTCTCTATAAATCCTCACCCCCCTCTCATTTCTCATTTCCCTTCTCTTTTGCTCAGGCGGTCTCTTGTGCTTAGGCGAGTACTTCCGGCGGTCGACGTTTGGTTCCGGCGAAGTTTTCCGGCAGCTATCCTCTTTAAGGTAATCTATAAATTATGTCTATAGCTTCTGTCTCCGAAGAAGTCTCTTGGTCCGAGCCCTCCCTTGAGGTCGTCGAAGATTCGACTCCGACTAAGGGCAAGAACGTGTTCGGCAAGGATTCGATCGTTGAAGATCCGAAGCGGATGGGAGAGTTCGGACAACTGCAGAGGCCGCTGACCGGGCTCCATAGAGTTAGGCAGCTCCCGGAGGATCAAGCCGAGCGGATCGTCCATGGGAGGGGGAGGTCCTTCGAGGAGAACGCCGCGAGGGAGACGACGGAGGCGGACGAGGCGGTGTCGATCCTGCGTCAGGAGGACTTGGCAGTGATCCGGGATTCATTCCACATCCCGGAGGAGTACGAGCTCATGCTGCCGGGTCCCGGGGTTAGGGCCAATACGCTGTTGCCAGTGACGATGTGTTGCTGGCCGGTCGATGCCTTCATCGCCGGGGCTCGGCTGCCTCTCCACACATTCGTCGTTACCGTGGTGAGTTGGTTCGGGATCAGCCCCATCCAGCTCATGCCGAACGCGTGGCGAGTGATAAATGGTTTCATTCTCCACTACCAAGCTGCAGGGATCCAACCGCAGCTGAACGTGCTTCGGACGTTATACCGGCTCCACCAAGGGAATAAATCGGAGTACCGGTATTACTTGACTCCGAGGCATGGTGGCAGGCTCGTCATATGCCCTGACTCCATTAAGCACTGGCGAAAGAAGTTTTTGGTTGTGCGGAGTCGGGAGGCGTGGCCGATCCCCTCCAACTGGGTAGAAGGGGTGCCGAAGAGGGCGAGGGCGCTTCCGAAGCTCAGTGTAGAAGAAGAAGAAGCGGTCCGGACTCTCCTTGATCGGCCAAAGTACAATTGGAGGGAGCTGACGGAGGACATCCTCTACAAGGGAGGGCTCTGCCGCGTAGATCCCAGTACGCGGCTTTCGTTATGTTTTTGCTTTCCGTACTTTCTTCCTTGTTTTTTGCGGTGTGCTAATCAATTTTTACTTTGGATGCAGAAACCATAGACTATGACGCTGTGCTGGCACTCAGGGCCGGACTCGCGAGCAAGGCCCCCAAGAAGCGCAAGAGGGTCACGACCAAGCTGCCGCCGACCTCGAAGACTCTGAGGATCACAGCCTCGGTCGAGGAGGTGGACGCCCTCGAGAGCCCCGTCGACGCCGTGGCGGGGACTTCGGCTCCGGCCGCTGGTGGCGAGTTCCCCATCGCCGCCGCTCTTGGCATGACGACGCCGCCTCTAACGGTGGCAGCCGAGGAGCTCTTGACGGAGGAGCATAAGAGAATCCACATTCCGGACTGGCAAGTCCGGAAGCATGACAGGGTTCCTCGGTAACTCGCTGGCGAGCATGCAAGCCGTCAAGCATCTCGCCACTCCGAAGGACCGAGCCGCCATGGAGGCCGGGCGAGAGGGCGACGACGTGATCGAGATCGCTCGTTCGGCGGTGTCGGTAAGCCTTGAGCTTTTTTCATTCATTGTACTCCTTTAACCAAAAAAAAATTTCTAACTCTTTGGGTTCTTCTTTGCTATAGATCATCGTCCACTTCGGTCACCTCACCGAGAGGTTGACAGCTCTGGAGAAGGAGCTAAAGCAAGAATCCGACCAGGCTCGAAACGAGAAAGCTCGGCTGTCGAGCACGAGGGCAGATCGGCGAGGATCGAGCACCTCGAGGCCGAGGTGACGAGGTTGGAGGGCGAGCTCCTTCGGCAGAAGGAGGGGTCGGCCAAGCAGCTGGCCGAAGCCGAGGTAGCCAAGGCGGCAGCTGTGAAGGCGGCAGAGGACGCGACCCTAGAGAAGGCGCAGGGGCTCCTCGCCCAGAACATGGCGAAGGCCTTCGCCGCAGCCATCGATCGGGTGTCGAAGGAGTTCCCCGAGGTGAACGTCTCTGGGTGGAGGCTATTCCTCGGCCACGTCGAGGGTTTCGACCTTGAGTCCGAGGGGGGAGGAGAGGAAGGGGATGACGAAGCTGATGACGTGGTCGGGGTCACTGATGAGGTCCCCAGCACCGTGGTCACTCCGCTGGCAGGTGGCGTCCCCTTTGGAGAAGTCGACCCCCACCCGAACTCGTCGCCCGGGGAAAGAGGTCGCGCCTTGACTCCGCTCCTCATTTTCTTGTTTTGTTTTTTGTTCTCTTTCCTTTTCTTTTCAATCATTGTAACGCCTAATAGCGGACTGACCACCGCTGCTTTTTTGAAATGAATGAAAAGAAATTTTTTTGAAGTGTTGGTGTTCGGATCTTCGTCTTTCGTCCCCCTTTCGTCAAATATTCCTTTTTTTTGAAAATTTCTCAAGTGTCATGCTCCGGCAGTGTTTGAACTTTTGCTAATTATTTCGATCTCTTTTCAGCTCATGGTGGTTGCCCAAGATGCCGAGGCAATTCGCTCGGATGAAGAGGCTCGAGCTGAGGCCGGCCTTGGGGCGACGAGGTTGTGCCTGGCTAAATGCCAAGAGCGGCTTTACGAAGTCGAGCTCGGGTTACGTCGAGCCGAAAGTGAGCGAAACCATCTTCAGCTTGTCCTCGGAAGGCGAGACATCGAGATCCGTCGTCTTGAGAGCAAGGTGTAACGCCCCGATTTCCATATACATGGGAAACCGTGACACATGCCAAGATCTTTCCTTCAATTAGTCACGATACACAAAATGCTAGAAATTTAAAACTTTTTTATTCAATACAGAGTTACCACGCAGTAATTACAATTATCAGTTTGTAATACCAACTGTAGCGCCTGCCCTTTTTCTTTTTCTTTTTGACTCCAAACTCAATTCTTCCAATTTCTATATCACTTTAAACATAAACTAAAATAGTTATGTTTCAAAGAAAAATTGGGCAGAGTCTCCTTTGTATTTTTTGCCCAAAACACAGAAAAGCTTACGGAATTTTGCTCTAAATTCCGTAGCTTACATCACAGGCAATAATAATACGGGCTCCCCAGGCCAAAATGAGCATCATCACACAGGCAATATATATATATGCTCTGGGGGCCAAACTCATAACGGTTTAACAAATATCAATTAAAAAGCATAAATCCTTTAGAAAACGTAGTAAGTTTTTAGAAACTAACCTGTAAAAACTTACCACGACGCCCGGCACTCCACAACGAAATGGTTACGGATCAAAACCATATCCTGTCGCCTCACACTATACTCTTCGTCATCATCCACATACTTATACATCAAAAATACAATTTAAAGCATAAATCTTTACTATTTACAATTAAATCATAACAACAATTTATAACTAAAGCTCCACTCCACGGAAACCTGTACCTACACCTCACCCCTGCACTGCTGAAGACCTGTAACAGTAGGGACCTAGGGTAGTCCATGGACTCCCTAACCCCCAAATACTAAGGGGTTAGCCATTTCTGGTGTGAGTATAATTTATTAAAATAAGCAAATAAATTAAACTTTATAAGGAAAAACATAACGAACTCATAATATCAAGATCAACAAATCTTACTTGACATCTGAACATGTAACCTCATAAATGGGAATTCACATCCAATACTCTCTGAGTCATCACCTGTATGTATGTCCATACCCACTCACAACATACTTATCTTTAGTAATCATTTGAATAACCCCTCTCATAATACAATATTGATCCTATTGCCTTATATCACATATCACATCATAGGCATATGCATTCATTTGCATACTACCACATTCATTCATGTCCAATCTAACGTCTCATTGCACATTACCATTTATATGCATTCCATCACAATAGACTCCGCATCGCCAACATGGTTTGGCAATAACATATCACACTCGCAATTCAACTTAAATGGAAAAGACACGTGTACATATAATTGATGTGCCAGTGTATGTTATGACTTAACTCTAATGCAAGATTACCAATACAATGATGCCCTTTATTCTAATGCAAGACTACTAATACAATGATGCTCTTACTCTAATGCCAGCAAGTCTCCGAAAGCAACATGCAGCCCATACTACATGCGACTCCATCTCAAGCCGTTTCTCCATATATAGGGATTGAACCCGCGTTATGAATTCTAATTGTACACAACCTGTTCCTGACAATACTCCATGACTCTGTGAGGTTGCAGAAGGGGTCAAGTCTCCCTATGCAGTCTGCTTATGGTGTCTCCGTTTTCCACTACTACCCGGCAAGCCGGACCTCACTCGATCCCAGTATATCGGGCATCGTTCCAAAATCAACCCATAGAGTTTCGCAAGCGCAGGGCAGCGCGAAGCCTACCCTGTGACACTCTCTGGGGTCTAGCAAGCGCAGGACTGCACCATGCATCCTGTGGCACCCCAGCCACGGTATTTCAGGAATTAACAGCGCGAGATACGCAACCCGTGTCCTCAACCTGTGAGACGGCACCGTACGTATCCCTTTGACAGGAAGGTGCAACCCAATAACACCACCTAGTCTGCCTCCAGGGACGAGTTAGTCATAAGGTGCCCCCTACAACCGACTCCTCTCTTCCGGCAAGGGTCTATGTAATGATTTTATAAGTCACTATCCTAATGAGGTTATTATTCCTATGCAATCCTGCATAGTTTCCAATTATGGTCCAACTCCTGGTCCCTCGATCCAAGACTCTGGTAATAATATCTCTCTCACTCATCCCTACCCCTAACTCGGATTCTACCAACACTCTCGGCCCACGGTCAACCTACATTGGTTAAGATCCGTCGACGCCCGAGGTGAGATCTATCCATTTCACTCTAAGGGGGTAGGATGTGGTCTTGATGGTCGATGACCCTTAGGGTAATAACATCACCCTAGATGAGCACAACAAACTGTGTATTAGCTAAGAAGCTACATACGAGTAACCAAAAACACATACGAGCTAAACAGCTACGTATAGGACCAACAGCTACATACGGGCCAGTCGAGCCGCGCATGAGACAACAACATACATACGAGCCAAATAAGCCTCGTATGAGACCAACAGCTACATACGGGCCGGTCGAGCCGCGTATGAGACAACAACATACATACGAGCCAAATAAGCTCCGTATGAGACCAACAGCTACATATGGGCCAGTCGAGCCGCGTATGAGACAACAACATACATACGAGCCAAATAAGCTGCGTATGAGACCCACAGCTACATACGGGCCAGTCGAGCCACGTATGAGCAAAACCACATACAAACAACCATTAAGGTAGTCAAACCTAGAAGCAACCAAACGTGCTTACTAGCAAACTTTATCTTTTATAATTATAAGCAACAGAAGAATCTACTAAAATCAACTTAGCATGGGTTTCTTCTAAAATCAACTCATCATGGCATACCTATTATAATCAACTCAACATGAGTTTCTTTCTAAAATCAACTCAAACATGATAGGTTTTACTGGAACGTCACATAGGCATGAATGGGTTCTTCACACAACTCAAGCATGGTGTTCTACTACAACTGAACCATGGGTTTCTTTCTATAACAATTCAAGCATAGATTCTTACTATACCACAAGGGTGGGTTCTTTCTCTACAACAATCTAAATCCATAGGGTGGGTTCTTTTACTCGCTACTATTAACAACTCAAATGGGTTCTCTTTGGCATACACAAATAATATAGCCCTAGGAATGGGTTCTTCCTCAACCTACAACACGTAATCCACAAAAGGTGTGATCTTTTAACCCCCTACCACTGACAACATCCAAAGATTGTTTCTTTATCATACTACAACTAACATAATCATCAAGTTGGGTTCTTTTAGCATCCACAATTTACTCCACCCTCAAAGTGGGTTCTTTCTCAACCTACAACAACCCATACCCAAAAGATGGGTTCTTTCTGCACATACGGAAATAGATAAAGGGAGCAAGCAACTAAATTAGGAGTAAAGAATCCTCACATACTTAACTAATCCCTTCATCCATTAATAGGTTTTATATACTCAAGGGTAGTTAATTTCCCCATACGTCTCATCCATAAATCATATCACCATTTCAGTTTATCCAAATTTCCTTGAATTATCCAATACGTATATAGAACCATACCCACCATACTTTGGTACTATCATATGAATATAACTCGCTCCCATATACACGTATATGTTATTCAAGCATCTTTTAACATCAATACGTAAATAGATTACACTCACATATTTCTCGAACCACAAAATATATCCATATACTAACTAACATGATTTCTTAAATCACGAAAATATATATATATAAATTAAACTCACATATTTCTATACTCACAGAGGTACGCAAATAATTTAACTCACATATATCTTTAAACCACGGAAATATATGAATAATATAACTCACATCATTTTTAACACACAAAACCCATAATAAATTAACTCACATCTTTCTTAGCACACAAAAACACCTAATAAATCATACTCACTATATTTTTTATAATCACAACAATATATCTAAATAAATTAATATTCACACATCCATCAATCCACAAAATATATAATAAATCAACTCACATATTTTTTTAACACACCAAAAACACATAATAAATTAACTCACTATATTTTTTATAATCACAACAATATATCTAAATAAATTAATATTCACACATCCATCAATCCACAAAATATATAATAAATCAACTCACATATTTTTTTAACACACCAAAAACACATAATAAATTAACTCACATATTTTGCGAAGATCCAAGCGCCGTGCCACCTCGCGTCCAAGGTCGTGAATATATCCTATCACCAAATTTCAAGCAATTAAAACTCAAATAATTCAATTAATCACAAGAGTAAATAATCGCTATCCCAAATATCCCACAAGCGCTTATTGAATGCTTGGGATATACACGTGCGATGCACGTGATGATCTAATGTCTATGGTATTTTCATCCCCAAATAATTACCAAATTGCCTCTAAAATATTCTAATAGCTCAACTATGATTTCTACTACTATCCGAGAATTAATCCATATTCATAGAATTCTCTTTTACAAAACCAAATCCCTAATTTTACTAACTTGAAATCTCTCTAAAAATCCACTAATTTCTCAAGTCTACAATTTCTAATATCTCTAAATCTCTCTACCCTAACATTCCTACTCAATAAAAATTAACCCAACTAAATTCTATACAATAACATAGTTAGGGTTATACCTTCCGAAATCCAATCGAAAATCCGACGCTACCACCATGTAGAGAATCCCTCCATTAGCCTACCCCTAATTTTAATTTGGAATCCATGGAGAATCGGAGGAGTTTGGAGGTGGGGAAATCGATCGGTGGTGGGTTCTTTTGGGTTCGTTTTGATCGGGATGAAGAAGAAGAACGAATGAGGAAGAGGGGAATGGGTCAGGGTTTCGTTCGATTGCTGGCATGGACGGACGGGAGGAGGAAGGGAGGGTGGTCGGGGTTCCTTCGATTTTGGCTGGGACGAACGGGAGGAGGAGAAGGGTGGTCGGGGTTCCTCCTGGGTCGGTTTGGAAACGAACGGGAAGAAGAGGAGGAAGGGAGAGGGAGGTCGGGTGGGTTCTCTTCGGGTTCGGGATGGAGACGAACGGGAATGGAGAAGAGAAGGAAGAAGAAGGAGAAGGGAAAGAGAGAGAGAAGGGGTCTTTTGTAAAAATGGGGAATAGAAAATAATAGATAGAAAATATCTAAGGGAATGTTTCGTATAAGCCCTCTAGCTTTACTACATTTCCAAATAAAGCCCAACTCTCTATTTTAACATTCTACACAATACAAAAATACACTAAACTACTTCGTAGATAATCCGTATAAAAATAATTTAATACGAAAATAATAATAAAATAAAATCGACAATATATCTTATATTTCTCAATCAAAATAATTTTTATCAGAAAATCCATGATCGCGCGAAATTCTCAATCGCGCACACATTTCGATGCAAAATAGCCATATGCTATTTTTCGGGTCGTTACAGCAGGATCGCCGAAATGACTCCCGCGGGAGAAGAGGAGTATTCGCCGACCGCTTTCAGTAACGAGCTCCGGGTTCAGTGTATTCTTCATAACTTATCGAAAATAACGGCGGAGAGGGACGACCTGCGCTCCGAGATATGGCATCTGCAGGCCGTTGAAACGAAGCTTCGGTCGGAGGGCGAGAGCTTGACAGGCAAGGTGGCAGAGCTGACAGTTGAACGCGACGAGTTGACAGCCGAAGTCGACGCTTTGAAGAGGGCTATCGTCGACAAAAGTATCGAAGTCTCTCATCTTCGTCGCCTGATAGCGAGTCGCTCGAGCGTGCCGGACTCCGCGATTCCCCCACGCTTCGAGGTCGACGTAAAGGACGACTCTTTGAGGGAGCGGATATCCGAGCTGGAGGCGGAGGTTGCTCGTCTAAAACCGCGCTCAGGGGCCAATCAACGTCAGGAGCACTTCATGTACTCGTGCGGAGAGCGATCGGGGCATTACATTTTACGAGATGGCGACCCGTTAGCGCATCGGCCATCCTAGTCCGGGAGACGCGCAAAGCTCGGTGGCAATCTCGTCGAGCGGTGCGTCTGTCGGTGCTGCTACCAGAAGTGGCACCGAGGATTCGTCTCAATTCGCCGGTTTGGGGTCGCGCTCCGGGGACAAGCGTCGTCACCCCCGTGTGTCTTTGAAGCAGAACGCCTCGGCTCCGAGGAAGCGCTGAGGTCGTCGTCTCCAAAAGCTTTTGTATTTTTTAGCTAAGTGTAATAAGTCGACATTGTGGTTTGTAATCTTGCTGTGTGTGATTCTCTTTGTATCGTGTCCCATTTATCAATAAAATGTTGCGCCCGAAGTTGTGTGTCCCCCGGCGTTTGGCGTAGTCTTTGTGTTTGTGACCATTGTTCATTGCACCGAGGCTTTCTTGGTCGGCCAATTGTTTGTTTGCAGGTCGGCGAGATGAGTGTTCGGCCAGTGGCGCCAAACATTCTTTCTGACGCCCACTCTCGCAGTTTGGCAAACTCGCGAAACGTGCTCAAGCTCAAGTGTTTGACCTCAGATTTTTGCTATAGTGACTCGACGGTTGTGGGAGCGATGGCGAACAACTTCCAGCTCGCTTAGAGGCGAACTTGCGAAGTAGAATCGAGCCAAGTGTTAGACTCCGAACCATCGTTAGATCAGTTCAACAGCTGTGGGAGCAATTCCCAATGGCGAACTACTTCTAGCTCGCTTAGAAGCGAACTTACGAAGAAGAATCGAGCCAAGTGTTGGACTCCGAACCATCGTTAGATTAGTTCAACGGCTGTGGGAGCAATTCCGAATGGCGAACTACTTCTAGCTCGCTTAGAAGCGAACTTGCGAGGTAGAATCGAGCCAAGTGTTGGACTCCGAACCATCGGTGTAGTTCAACGGTTGTGGGAGCAATTCCGAATGGCGAGCTACTTCTAGCTCGCTTAGAAGCGAACTGGCGAAGTAGAATCGAGCCAAGTGTTGGACTCCGAACCATCGGTGTAGTTCAACTTTGGGATACAAGAACTTACCAAATAGCTCGAGAATATGCAATGCAGTAATAGTTCGACGAGTTCCTTTCAGTAACCCATCACTGTACTTGTATAACGTAACTCAAAAGAAAGAAGAAGAGAACCTATTAGAGCAAGCTTCAGGCGACAAGTAGTAGCAAGTAGTGAAGGAAGTAACAGACTATATAACAAGAACAGAAATAGGAACAATATCAGAGTCAATAAATGATAAACGATAACAAAATTAAAAGTCGATAATCAATAATTCAGTAATCGAGAATCAATGTTCAATAACCAATATTCATTATTAGTGTCAATGTTCAGTGTTCATCTCATGTCTATCAGTTTTTTTAATCTATCTAATGCACGCAATCCTGCGCCCCATACCACAGGTTCGGATACATACAATCAAGCGAACATTTGACTATAGCGGTGAATTCTAAAGGTCTTGTACTCGGTTCTTGCAATATCAATGACCAATGACCAATGACCGATGACCGATGATCAATGACCAATATACTATAAATCGGGATACTGTAATCTGTAATCCACAATCAATCAATGGCCAATATGACCGACAACAACGACCAATATGGGTTGTGACCAATATCCCCTTCCGAGTACACTATCCTATATTGTCCACTACTAAGTCGACCCTTATTACCCCGGCTTGATATCATTTCATTAACATCCAGTTATGAAATGCAATCACTGGGATTAATGAGAACGGTGGTATCAATACAATATCAAGGAGATATCAAGGTTGTGCAATACATGAAATATGCATAATACAATTCATTAAATATGGAAAATACGAGTTTATATGCAAAACATAACAATATATGGACACAGTGTACTACAAATTTCTATGTGCAAGGTTTTAAGCTGTGTCAGGAACCGGGTCGAAACCTCAGTACAATAGCAATTTCTTGCACAATAACGATAACAATAGTCGGCACAATAATCCTAAAACAATACACGATTAATTAGGATACCGTGTTGAGTAATCCAACAATAAATCGATAGCACTAGCCGACACAATATTTTGGAAAACAATGTCCATAATTCCGAGTACAGTCACTATATCCTCAACTACTCTAGTCAACCCTTAAACCCCGGCTTGATTAACAATTCTTTATTCAATCAATATACAATAACTGTTGACAATATTGTGAAACCAATAGGGAGCAATAGGGACAATATATCAATGGGGAACGATAAAAAGATCAATAGGAAACACTATAATGATGACGATACAACACTAAGATCATACAATGCAATTCATACAATTCAAATGCATCAAATATAACAATATGAATTCGATTATATTATCAAAATATGAAAGACTCAATTCTGGGCAGTAGTAGGTTGCTGTACCAAAATTGGGTTTTCTGCTACTACAGGATAGCAAATGTGGATTCGTCAGAAGTTCTAGAAACTAGACTCCTGCCCAGTTCCAACACATATTTATGTCCAAATTCTGACAACAGTAGCTAGGTCAATTATAGGTTTCTTTACAGGTTATAGGTTCTGGTTAGTTATCCATGTTAACTAGGTTCAGTTATAAAAGTAGTAAATATTCACTTTAAAAATCAGCAAAAATAATTTTCATGGCCATAAGCATGTTAACTATCAATCTGGAAATTATCATAGCAATATTTTATCATTATTTCATCTAATTAATCAGTTAACATGGTATATGCATAAATCTGGAAACAAAACGCAGCAACAATAAAATGATCATAACTTATGCAATATAAGTTGGAATTCAATAATTCTTAATGTTCTGGGAACTTGACACATGGGGCTACATTTCATATTCAGAAAGTTATTGATTTTGACGACTGCATCTAGGTTGAAAAGCATGACAGTGTTCAGGTTGACAGTAAATTACAGGGTCTCAATACATTTTTGCATGAATAAAAATAATTACAATGTTATAGACGATGAGTTAGGGTGGACAACATAAATCACAGCAAGTTACTTCTATGTGAACATGGTATTTAGTTGTAAATATCCATAATCTTACTAATCACAATCAACCAATACACCAACATCAATTATATGAACAATCAACTCCAGCATACAATCTATAATAGTTGTGTGATGTCATGACATGAACTACAATAACAATCCTTATTCATATATTCAATAATTAACTACATGACTGCATGTACAATCTCTATGAATCGGAGGCAAATAGATGGGACGAAGTCAATACTACTACTTGGATTCACTTGTGTAAATTCGTAGCATCCCAACGTTAGAATAGTTGTGTGATGTCATGACATGAACTACAATAACAATCCTTATTCATATATTCAATAATTAACTACATGACTGCATGTACAATCTCTATGAATCGGAGGCAAATAGATGGGACGAAGTCAAGACTACTACTTGGATTCATTTGTGTAAATTCGTAGCATCCCAACGATAGAAAATAGTAGACGATATACGGTAATCAATATAGATCTACTTGCGGAATTCAATAAACAATCTCATACATGATACAATAACAATTCAAGGGGAAATGACTTGCCTTTAACAACGACGTTAGATCCGAAATATAGATAACAACGGGATAAGAATTCTGGCGGCAACGGCGATGATCGCGAACAAAGCAGATCCTAATGTGATGATCATGATCGGGTGCAGATCTTAATGGCAATCGATGATCGATGATCAAGTGCAAGATCAAGAAATCAACGATCGAGATCAAGATCGAGATTAAGATCAACATAGCAAACAAAAATTCTTGGATCCCAAATAGCAAACGACCAACTCTACAACACAGCAACAACGAGATCCCGTGACTTTGGCTCGACTACAACGGTAGGGAGGAATAGGGTGGTCGACGGCGGTGACAAGCTGCTGATGGTGGGTAGAACAGGGGGTGATGCGGTGGTGGATCTCGGCAGCAACGACTGGTGGTGAGGAGAACAGGGGAGGGCATCGAGGAGGAGTTCGATGGCTGACAGAGAAGATGAAGGGGGATGAAGATGATGGTAGGGGAGAGCGGGGTGGTCTTTGGCAATGGCGAGGGCTTTGGGGTGAGCGTGAAGCAGAGGAGAGGGGAACAGGGTCACGGGACGGTGATGGGAGGGGGAAGTTGAGCGGTGAATGGCAGTTGTTCGATGAGATGGCAGTGGTGGGGAGGCGAGGAGAAGTAGCATCGATGAAGGGGGATCGACTGGCTAGCGGTCGAAGGTGGCGACTGAGCGACGAGGGGGGTAAGCGGGAGCCTGAGGTGGAGCTCGACTGGCAATGGCGAGGACCAGGGCTAGGGGATGAAGATGGTGAGCAGCGGGGGAGAGCTAGAGGGCAGCAATGGTGGGTGCTGATGGTGAACAGAGGAGCACAAGGGCAGAGGATGAAGACAAAGCGGGATGAAGACGGGGTGATGACGGCTGTGCAGGGGTGATGGAGGCAAGGCGACGAGGAGGAAGAAGGAGGGCGGAGGTTGGTCGAGGAGGATCTCGGGGGTGCTCTGTTTCGGTTGGGAAACAGAGGAGAAAGAGAAAGAAAGTGGGGGGAGAGAGAGAACGAGGGAGATTTTATAAAAATTATATAATATATTAATACAATAATGGGTAGTTATGAGATAGTGGGGGTGTGGGATTACGGGAATGAGAAGAGTGGGAGAATGTAAGGGGGTTTATGGAGAGATTTGTATACGGATAGTTGAGCTTGGGTAGGGTAGGATAATGGGTTAACGGGTTGGGTATATAAATGTGGGTTTGGGTTTGTAGACTTGGGCTTTATATTTGGGCTTCACAAATTAGAATAAATATGAATAGAAAGAATATGAGATTGGGCTCTAAAATTATATATTAATAAAATTGTAATTATAATGAATATAAAATTGAGCTTCATGACAAGGAAATCCAATAATTAAATCACAGGGTGGGCTTTAGCATAAATCAAATAATCAACTAAAAATTTTATAGAACGAATTAGGATCTTAGGGTTTTTCAAAATAATAATAATAATAACAATAATAATAATAATAGTAGTAGTAAAATAATAATCAGGAGTTAAATAATCAAATAGTGATATATAATAGTGTAGGTTGAAATTCTGGGTTCAAACAAAATAGTCGGGTATTTAAATGAATGCAAAAATTTGGGTTCAAAAGAACAAAATAATTTATAGGGAAAAATTTAAAGACAAGAATACGGAAAAAGAAAAGAGAAATCCATATAAACGAAAATGGGGGTTACAATCCTACCCACCTTACAACAGAATTTTTTCCTCGAAATTCATTCAGGCGGTACATAGAAAAAGGCAAAAGCAAACTTGTGAAATGACAAAACAGGGAATTAAAGGGAAAAGAAACGAAATGGTGGTAGCACCAGGATAAGAAAAAAACATAGATAAGAATGGAGCGATCAAGAATGATGTTGAATAAAGATTCAACGAATGAGGACGAATTCAAATGTATGAATACGGAAGTAAACAATGCAGAGAAGGAGAAGAAACAAGAGAATCCTAGGAAATATGGGTTATGGGCCCACTATGCTTCCGATGCGCCACTCTGATTGGGGAGACTCTGTCATCAACGTCCATTAATTACAGCAATCTGCTTCGTGGCTTACCATATCCTTGACACGTCCAAATGACATCTCTCCAGCATGAAGTTCGAACACCTGACAACTTCAGATTCTGAACACTTCCTAAGATCCTGGGACTCTGCATGCACATCATGGGGCAAAAGATGACACTTCGTCTTCTTGTGATGTTCCAAGCTATTGACATGTCATTGCAGATCCAACGATGCCGATCGACGAACCAAGCAAAAAGAACGGACGACACAGGAATCAAAAGAATATGGGTACGAAAAGAATGAAATTATACCCAATAAGGAATCAATCAATGAGGATGACTACAAGAGATGGAAGGAAACAAGGAATCTAAGAATTGAATATGAAGGAAAGAAGGAATCAAATGAGACTAGTACCCAGATTGTTGGTTATCAATTATCCATGTGATTCACATGTTGTACATATTGTTGAGTCAAACCAGTTAAACCCAATCTAATTAGGGTCCAACCCCAGAGTAGTTAGAGTCAAACCTGGCTCTGATACTACCAAAAACCTTATCACGCCCCACTTTCCATTATATGGGAACATAGGTGCGCAACTGAGGCCCAGTGAATGATATAAGTATGCCTACTCATATCATCCATAAGTTGTATAATGTCCGCAATCTCAACAATTCAATAATAATCACATAAATGAGAATAAAATCCAATAACCAAATCTGGGATACAAGAACTTACCAAATAGCTCGAGAATATGCAATGCAGTAATAGTTCGACGAGTTCCTTTCAGTAATCCATCACTGTACTTGTATAACGTAACTCAAAAGAAAGAAGAAGAGAACCTGTTAGAGCAAGCTTCAGGCGACAAGTAGTAGCAAGTAGTAAAGGAAGTAACAGACTATATAACAAGAACAGAAATAGGAACAATATCAGAGTCAATAAATGATAAACGATAACAAAATCAAAAGTCGATAATCAATAATTCAGTAATCGAGAATCAATGTTCAATAACCAATATTCATTATTAGTGTCAATGTTCAGTGTTCATCTCATGTCTATCAGTTTTTTTAATCTATCTAATGCACGCAATCCTGCGTCCCATACCACAGGTTCGGATACATACAATCAAGCGAACATTTGACTATAGCGGTGAATTCTAAAGGTCTTGTACTCGGTTTTTGCAATATCAAAATATGTCGATAATCAATAATTCAGTAATCGAGAATTTTGACCATCGGTGAAATAATGATAAAATATTGCTTGAATATTTACAGGTTAAAATATTGCTTAGTTCGCTTGATGATAATCAAAAGTCGATAATCAATAATTCAGTAATCGAGAATCAACACATATTTTTGCTACTGTTTACATCTCTCTGCTTTTTACCCTTCAATTTAACAATGGTTCGGAGTCCAACACTTGGCTCGATTCTACTTCGCCAGTTCGCTTCTAAGCAAACTAGAAGTAGTTCGCCATTCGGAATTGCTCCCACAGCCGTTGAACTAATCTAACGATGGTTCGGAGTCCAACACTTGGCTGATTCTACTTCGCAAGTTCGCTCCTAAGCGAGCTAGAAGTAGCTCGCCATTCGGAATTGCTCCCACAGCCGTTGAACTAATCTAACGATGGTTCGGAGTCCAACACTTGGCTCGATTCTACTTCGCAAGTTCGCTCCTAAGCGAGATAGAAGTAGCTCGTCATTCGGAATTGCTCCCACAACCGTTGAACTACACCGATGGTTCGAAGTCCAACACTTGGCTCGCTACTTCGCCAGTTCGCTTCTAAGCAAACTAGAAGTAGGTCACCATTCGGAATTGCTCCCACAGCCGTTGAACTACACCGATGGTTCGGAGTCCAACACTTGGCTCGATTCTACTTCGCTAGTTCGCTTCTAAGTGAGCTAGAAGTAGCTCGCCATTCAGAATTGCTCCCACAACCGTTGAACTACACCGATGGTTTGGAGTCCAACACTTGGCTCGTGTCTACTTCGCCAGTTCGCTTCTAAGCAAACTAGAAGTAGTTTGCCATTCGGAATTGCTCCCACAGCCAATGAACTAATCTAACGATGGTTGAACACCCCCGCCAAGAAAAGAGATAAAGAAAAATGGTGCTGTTATCACCGGGACCACGGGCATGACACCAACGATTTTCGCGCCTTAAAGAACGAGATAGAAGCCTTTATCCAGAGGGGGCAGCTGACCAGGTTTGTAAGAAAGGACCGAGCCGAACTTCCTCCCCTGCCTCGGGGGGCTAACAAGCTTCTGGAACGAGAAGAGACGCCTGACTTCGAGGAAGAGCGAGTCCTCCACCTCATTCATGGGGGCCCAATGAGGGGCTCCTCAAACTCCTCTCGAGAGGCATTTATAAGAGAAGTCAACTCGGTCCGAACCACCCCTCCACCCAAAGGCCTCGGAGTGCCTGTCACATTCTCAGACGAAGATCTTGAAGGAGTTCGCACCCCACACTGTGACGCACTTGTCATTAGCCTCCACATGGCGAATTTCAAAGTGGAGAGGATACTAGTGGATAATGGCAGCTCTGTAAACATCCTCTTCCTCGCCGCTTTCAAAGGCCTAAAGCTCTCCCGAGATAGACTCAAGCCCGCCGGCTACACGCTCCATGGGTTCACGGGAGTGCCAGTGACTATTGAAGGGGTAATTACCCTCGACGTAACCGCTGGCAAAACTCCTACTACCCGAACGGAGTCGATGGACTTCATGGTCGTAGATGTCCCAGCAGCCTACAATGTCATTTTGGGTCGGCCCGGCCTAGCCGCCCTTGAAGCCGTCCCTTCTGCCTACCATCTCAAAATGAAATTTCCCACTCGGGCCGAAGTAGGGGAAGCTAGGGGCAATCAGGAAACGGCCAGAAAGTGCTACATGACCTCTACCCTCAGACCCGTCCTCTCCTTAGAAACTCTGGAAATCCCCCAAGACACTACTCGGCCGACCTCCCAGCCGGTGGACGAATTGGAGGAAATGCTCTTCTCTGAGCAGAACCCGACCCGCAAATTCTTTGTTAGCAAGACCCTCCCGTCCGCCCTATGCTCGGATATTGTACGATGCATCCGAAGGAACGAAGACCTCTTCACTTGGGCAGCTGCAGATATGCCCGGGATCTCCGAAGAGCTCCTGGTCCACCACCTGAGCGTTGTTCCGGGGTCCAAACCGGTTCAGCAGAAGAGGCGCAAGTTCGCCCCCGAGCGTCAGCTCACTATCAAAGAGGAGGTGGACAAGCTCTTAATGGCCCGGTTCATACAGGAGGTGAACTATCCTGAGTGGTTGTCGAATGTAGTGATGGTGAAGAAGTCCAATGGGACTTGGAGGATTTGCATTGATTTTACCGACCTCAACAAGGCTTGCCCCAAGGACCCATTCCCTCTTCCGAGCATTGACACCCTGATCGATGCAACCTCGGGACATGAGCTCCTCAGCTTCATGGATGCATTTTCAGGCTACAATCAGATCCGGATGTTCCCCCCGGATATCCCGAAGACTTCGTTTGTGACCGACCAAGGCCTCTATTGCTACAGAGTCATGCCGTTCGGTCTAAAGAATGCAGGTGCAACATACCAACGCCTCGTCAACAAGGTTTTCCAGGCTCAGATCGGCCGGAACATGGAGGTGTATGTTGACGACATGCTTGTGAAAAGCATCCGGGGCATTGATCATGTGACCGACCTCCAAGAAGCGTTTGACGTTCTGAGAAAGCACAATATGAGACTCAACCCGAACAAGTGTGCATTCGGCATCTCATCAGGGAAGTTCCTCGGCTTCATGGTTCGCCAACGAGGAATTGAAGCAAACCCGGAGAAAATCAAGGCCATATTAGACATGGCCCCTCCCAGAAATGTTAAAGAAGTTCAGAGATTAACAAGCCGCCTAGCCGCCCTAGGGCGCTTTCTCTCGAAGTCCGGGGAGAAATGCCTCCCCTTCTTCAAGGCCCTCAGGGGGGCTAAAGGTTTCGAATGGGGGCAGCAGCAACAGGAGTCCTTCGACCAGCTCAAGGCTTACCTCGTCAATCCCCCTCTACTCAGCAAACCGGTCCCTGGTGAACCCCTCTACCTCTACCTGGCAGCCTCCGAGCAGACCCTCAGTGCAGTCTTAGTGAGGGAAGAAGACCGGGCTCAGAAGCCCATCTACTATGTCAGCAAGGTGCTTCGGGACGCTGAGCTCCGATACCCGAAGATAGAAAAAATGGCCTATGCCTAGGTGATGGCAACGAGAAAGCTCCGCCCGTATTTTCAGTTCCATTTGGTGGTCGTTCTTACCGACCAGCCGCTGAAGCAGGTCCTCCACAAGCCCGAGACTTCGGGTCGCCTAATGAAATGGTCTATCAAACTGAGCCAACATGATATAACTTATCAGCCTCGGACCGCGATCAAGGCTCAGGCGCTAGCCGAATTCATAGTTGAGAGTACTATCCCCGAGCCCAGCCAAACAGTGAAGGGACCACCCGTTTGGTCAGTTTATGTTGATGGATCCTCTTGCAATGAAGGAAGCGGGGCAGGGATCATTCTAGCAGGCCCAGATGACTTCATCCTTCAATACTCCCTCCGTATAAACTTCAAAGCCTCGAACAACGAAGCTGAGTACGAGGCGTTAATAGCCGGTCTTGGAATGGCCCGAAATGCTGGGGCACAACGCCTACGGATCTTTAGCGACTCCTAGCTAGTCGTCAATCAGGTCCTCGGCGAATATGAAGCACGTGATGACAGGATGGTTAAATACTTAGCCAAAGTCAAGAGCCTCATGGCGCTGTTTGAAGAGGCCCTCATCCAAAGAATCCCCCGAGAAGAAAATGCTCAGGCCGACGCCCTATCCAAATTAGCCTCCTCTTCCCTTCAAGGTCTCGAGCAGACCGTACTGATAGAAGTCCTCCTGAAGCCGAGCATAGAAGACGAAACACTGGACTCCGTAGAAACACTGCCTGTCCTCCTCGAAGACAATTGGATGAAACCCCTCGTCAAATTCTTAAGGGACGGAATCCTCCCCGAGGATCCCAAGGAAGCGCGAAGGGTTAGAACCCGAGCCGAGCGTTACACACTAATCGGAGGCATCCTATATAAACGCTCCTTCACCCAGGTGGACGGTCGGCCTTACCTGAGGTGCCTCTCCCCCGGGCAAGCCTACTACGCCCTGCAAGAGCTTCATGAGGGCATCGGCGGGGCCCATTCCGATTCCAGAGCCCTGGCGCGCAAAGTGTTGAACTACGGGTATTTCTGGCCCACTCTCCTACGGGATGCTGAACGACACGTTCGGCAATGCAGCTCCTGTCAGAAGTACTCCGACATCCGACGCCTCCCACAAGCTCCACTTGCCTCCCTATCAAGTCCGATCCCATTCGCAATGTGGAGGATGGATTTACTAGGGCCGTTTCCGCCAGCTCCCGGACAGTTCAAGTTCCTAGTCGTGGCAATCGACTATTTCGCGAAACGGATAGAGGCCGAGCCCTTGGCCACGATCACCGAAAACAAGGTCGTTCAATTCTTCTGGAAGAGCGTGATCTGCCGATTTGGCGTCCCCAGGGTCCTAATTACAGACAACGGAATGCAGTTCACTGGGGCTGCCTTCCGAGCTTTATGTGAAGACCTCGCCATACAACGCTGGTTCTCCTCCGTCTCTCATCCTCAGTTATGCCAAAATATGTTATTAACGATTGATGATAATCAAAAGTCGAAAAGGAAGGGATCTTACCTCCAGGTTAAATCCAACAATATTTATGTTGTTGGATTTAACAACATAAATATGTGTTAAATCGGCCCGAGTGGGAAATTTCATTTTGAGATGGTAGGCAGAAGGGACGGCTTCAAGGGCGGCCAGGCCGGGCCGACCCAAAATGACATTGTAGGCTGCTGGGACATCTACGACCATGAAGTCCATCGACCCCGTTCGGGTAGTAGGAGTTTTGCCAGTGGTTACGTCGAGGGTAATTATCCCTTCAATAGTCACTGGCACTCCCGTGAACCCATGGAGCGTGTAGCCGGCGGGCTTGAGTCTATCTCGGGAGAGCTTTAGGCCTTTGAAAGCGGCGAGGAAGAGGATGTTTACAGAGCTGCCATTATCCACTAGTATCCTCTCCACTTTGAAATTCGCCATGTGGAGGCTAATGACGAGTGCGTCACAGTGTGGGGTGCGAACTCCTTCAAGATCTTCGTCTGAGAATGTGACAGGCACTCCGAGGCCTTTGGGTGGAGGGGTGGTTCGGACCGAGTTGACTTCTCTTATAAATGCCTCTCGAGAGGAGTTTGAGGAGCCCCCCATTGGGCCCCCATGAATGAGGTGGAGGACTCGCTCTTCCTCGAAGTCAGGCGTCTCTTCTCGTTCCGGACGCTTGTTAGCCCCCCGAGGCGGGGGAGGAAGTTCGGCTCGGTCCTTTCTTACAAACCTGGTCAGCTGCCCCCTCTGGATAAAGGCTTCTATCTCGTTCTTTAAGGCGCGACAATCGTTGGTGTCATGCCCGTGGTCCCGGTGATAACGGCACCATTTTTCTTTATCTCTTTTCTTGGCGGGGGTGTTCATCCTCGGAGCTGGAGGTAAGATCCCTTCCTTTTCGACTTCCATCAGAACGGTTGAGACGTTAGTGGTGAGGGGACCATTTGACCGGGACCCGGAGGTAAGATCCCTTCCTTTTCGAATATTTATATTAATTTTTAAAGTGAATATTTACTACTTTTATAACTGAACCTAGTTAACATGGATAACTAACCAGAACCTATAACCTGTAAAGAAACCTATATGGTTCGGAGTCCAACACTAACGTTATTTGGACATAAATAACGTTAGTCCAACACTAACGTCCGCTCCTCCCCCGATGTAAGAAAGGAAGTTCGGCTCGGTCCTTTCTTACAAACCTGGTCAAATGTTCGCTTGATGATGAACACCCAACACACTCCGCTCCTCCCCCGATGTAAGAAAGGAAGTTCGGCTCGGTCCTTTCTTACAAACCTGGTCAAATGTTCGCTTGATGATGAACACCCCCGCCTCGGGGGTGATATATATTCACTTTTTTCCTATGTTCCAAGTTATAAGGGACCCGGACTTTTGATAAATATTCACTTTTTTCCCATGTTCCAAGTTATAAGCAGAGCAATCTACACATAACCCAACACACTCAAATCATTATCTTGGTTATCTAGACTATGTGTTGGAACTGGGCCGATTCTTACTATATCGGTAGGGGAAGCTAGGGGCCGGTCCTTTCTTACTATATCTTGGTAAAATTCGAGAAGTTCGGCTCGGTCCTTTCTTACAAACCTGGTCAAATGTTCGCTTGATGATGAACACCCCCGCCTCGGGGGTGATATATATTCACTTTTTTCCTATGTTCCAAGTTAACCGGGACCCGGACTTTTGATAAATATTCACTTTTTTCCTATGTTCCAAGTTATAAGCAGAGCAATTTACACATAACCCAACACACTCAAATCATTATCTTGGTTATCTAGACTTATGAGTACCAAGTTATGATCAAAATTCCACAGCAAAAGAATATAAAATTTTATAAATACTCTCTATTATTCGCAAATGCAGTAACATATTTTGGCATAACATGTTTGAGTTAACATGGTTGAGACGTTAGTGTTGGACTCCGAACCATCGGTGAAATAATGATAAAATATTGCTATGATAATTTCCAGATTGATAGTTAACATGCTTATGGCCATGAAAATTATTTTTGCTGATTTTTAAAGTGAATATTTACTACTTTTATAACTGAACCTAGTTAACATGGATAACTAACCAGAACCTATAACCTGTAAAGAAACCTATAATTGACCTAGCTACTGTTGTCAGAATTTGGACATAAATATGTGTTGGAACTGGGCAGGAGTCTAGTTTCTAGAACTTCTGACGAATCCACATTTGCTATCCTGTAGTAGCAGAAAACCCAATTTTGGTACAGCAACCTACTACTGCCCAGAATTGAGTCTTTCATATTTTGATAATATAATCGAATTCATATTGTTATATTTGATGCATTTGAATTGTATGAATTGCATTGTATGATCTTAGTGTTGTATCATCATCATTATAGTGTTTCCTATTGATCATTTTATCGTTCCCCATTGATATATTGTCCCTATTGCTCCCTATTGGTTTCACAATATTGTCAACAGTTATTGTATATTGATTGAATAAAGAATTGTTAATCAAGCCGGGGTTTAAGGGTTGACTAAAGTAGTTGAGGATATAGTGACTGTACTCGGAATTATGGACATTGTTTTCCAAAATATTGTGTCGGCTAGTGCTATCGATTTATTGTTGGATTACTGAACACGATATCCTAATTAATCGTGTATTGTTTTAGGATTATTGTGCCGACTATTGTTATCGTTATTGTGCAAGAAATTGCTATTGTTATCGTTATTGTTATCGTGCCGAGCACATGAACTATAGAATCTACCACTTCAGTCTAAACAAAATTGAATGTATGCATCAAACCTGTGGTATGGGATGCAGTAGTACGTGCATTAGTTAGGACTAAAATGAATAATAGACTTAAGATTGTCATCGCATCATATTGCATGTTGTCATCGTTATTGAACATTGTTATCGTTATTATTTATCGTTATTTCTATTATTTATCGTTATTGTTATTAATCATCGTTATCGCATATTACATCATTATCTTTTTGCCATTGTTCAATGCTATTGATTCCATCGTTCATTGAATTCATTGTTATATCGTATTGTCATTGTTTCTCTGTTTCTCTACTTGATGTCCACGACTTGCTCTAAGGACATATTATTAACTAGTAGAAAACCTTGCAATAACAATGAATCATTTACGAGTACCAAAATTCTCTTGTTAGTGTTACCATCTACAACGGATTAATCATAACAAACTCCTTCGTTGTGAATATTTTTGACATCCGCAAGAGATTCAATTAATCTGTTGCAATTGCAACAATTGCAAGAGAACAATTGTAACATAATATATTCCGTTACTAAAATAGTTTTTAATCTTTAATATTAAACACATATTAGACACATAAAATTAATTTTCTAAAATAAAACCATTCATCTCCTCCTTTAACCAACAATAGATATCTCTCTCACACACAAAATGATATTGGCGGAACCCTAAATCCCAAAATACTTTTGAATCTCGCTCGCAAATCTATCGCCACGCCGTGCCCCCTTCTCCATTCATCTCCCCCTCTCTCTCAACACAGCAACCAAAACCCTTCATCTCCCCTTCTCTATTCATCTCCATCTCTCTCAACGCCTTCGCCAGTGTCGACGTTGAGCCGCCGCATTCTCGTCGCCGCCGTAAGCCCGCATCTCTTTTCATCTCCTTCTCTCTCCCACTGCCTTCGCCAGTGAACCCTGACGCGCTGCTCCACCACCGTCGACCGCCTATTTTCCACCGATCCATACTCAACGCCGTCCGTCGCGCCGTCCTAGAAATCCCTCTCTATAATTTCAAGGTACGTTTCAAAGCTTTTCCATTTGGTGATGCCGAATTGATAAAGTTCAAATCTTGAGATTTGTAGCTTAGTTTTTGGGAATGTGTGTATACTACGTATATGACCAACATCTGGACACTGGTGATTGATTATATGTTTAGTCCGAATTTGTATAGTAAAGCACTTGTTAAGTCATTTTGAAAATTTTTGGCTACTGATTTGAATATACCAGTGATCGAACAGGTCTTCTGCAGCAGATTACTAGGTTTTATAGAAGCTTTATCTTGAAATGGAAATACTTTATTACCAGCTATAGGAGATAATACTTAAAAAGCATGTGCATTGTTGGTATTGGTGATTATTTGACAGTGTATTTCAGCTTTGTGGACGGTTAGTCTAGTGAGGTGGCTCAAATAAGTTAGCTAATGGATCAGGATTGCAGCAGTATGAATTACGAAGGAAGTTGAAGTGGAATGCCAGCAGTAGTTCAGATTGATATGAACTGAAAGAAAGTTTGTTTTTTCATACTGAAACTGATATCATGTCAGATCTTCAGCTTTGTACATGGTAGTCGTAAAGCGACTCAAACTAGTGGTTCGGCCTGAAGCAGCTTCATGCCTTTAGTTGTGATATCTTCCTACAGTTTATTTCCTTTGTGCAATTTGTGTGTGTGTTATGGGGTAGTAACATTAGGGACAGATTCAAAGCTTTTCACTACTCTGGACGAGAGTCTATTCACCAGCAGGCTATCATGAAGAGTTCTTGTTTGAGATTATGCAATGCATGTTGGGATGTCAACATTTTGCTTTATTTCGAGATGGCTAAGAAATACTAATTTCAAAAGTGATTTGAGAAGCTTTCGATAGGATTTGATGCACAGCTAACTTACAGGTTCAATGCTTTTACTTGTTATCTTTTCCATAGTTATAAATGGTTGGTATTAAAGATTAAGAATATTTTAACGCAGAAATTTACAAACTTTCTGTGCTGTATTTTTTTTAGCATTATCTAATTTGAGAGCAGAGTCACTTTTCTGATTATGAAGTATGTATCTTTTTATGTATGTTTGTGATTGAAATTTATACCATGGTGGCATGCAAATATTCTCCACATAAAAAACTCAGTAACCACCACATTGGTTATAAGGCCTTTTATCATCTTTTGCTGCCTTTAATCTATATTTCTTATTTAGCTGAGGGAATCTTACCAATTTTCTCATGCCTGTACAGGGAGAAAAATGGAAGCTCAAGTCATGACACTAAAGCAAGGTCATTGTCGCAAGTTAGAGTTATGATTCCAGATGTTGGTCATATACTATATACATACCAGGACAATTCTACGTGCCAGGTCAGCATCTTCTTTGTGTTGTTTCAAGTCACAAATTTGTGCAAACCATATGAGAACTTGCAATTTTTTGAACAGATGAACCTGTGCCAGCGATGATGCTATCCCAAAGTTGCCCACATAACTAAAAATATGAACAGACAAGATATCCAAAAACTGAACTAGAAAGGAATACGAAGCAATTAGACATACCAGTAGTTATTTCATCACCATTTACTTGAATTACCTAGTCTGATCTTCTTTATTTGCGAAGTTGCACAATTTCTAGTTAGAGGTTTGCATGATGATTAACTACTATTAGTTATATCATGTCAATTTACTATCATTATACTGTTCTGTTCCTGGCCACATCAAAATGTTTGAACCCAACTAGTTTCTTGAAATTCATAATTGTCATACGTGTGTATACGTGTGATTCTGATTGTCTGTCAAAGCAAGGGTTACTTGCTAAAGGCATTACTTTCTTTTTCTTGATTATTGCAGTCATTACTTTTGCATATACAGATTGATTGTTAATTTATTTTTCAGTTCAAATTGGTAATTAGAGTCCTAATTTGATTTGGAAGGGGCTTTAAAATGCTTATGCACATGATTAATTAGTCTTTGAACAATGCCGTTGGATAGTATCAATATGCAAACCAAACAAATTGTTGTTGTAAATGATCTCACCTGAAACTTCTATTCATACATCAAAGAGATATTAATAGCATAACTAAAATGTTCACATTAACAAAGAATACAAGAATGAAACAAAGAAGAACAAGAACCTCATTATGGTGGTAAGATTTGCTTTCATTACATTTAATAAATATCCCTAGTCTAATAATTTTACAAATTTATGTAACATAAGACACATTCTTTGGGTAAAGATGATTTTCAGTCTTCAATATTTTTGTGATGATTCTTATTGTGGCATGTATATTAATAGTCAAATACAACAAGAGGTAGCCATATATTTAATTGCCTCAATTGGATAATATATTATTATCTATATATATTGAATAATGAGTTCTAATTTTGTATTGTTTCTTTTTCATGTAGTCTATATGTAGTGGCGATGACTATGAGACAGTGGGTAATGAGGAACATGCAGAAGACCTTACGTGAAAACTAAAGTTGGGGATACATGGAAGCAGTAGCGGGTTAAAAGTTATTTTGAAAACATTTTATTTTGTTTCTTGGAGTTTCACAACTTATCTTTTCTTCTAGAATGTATTGTTGTTTTGGCACTATGAAACAAACAAAAAAATTTGTAATGAGAAGGTTCTGAATTATATAATATTCAAAACTATTTTGCATTATTGTGTTTTCTTTATATAATTGTGTGAATCAATATGTGAAATAATTATATGTTCTTCATTGTCAAAATACATTGTTTTAATTTGTAAATTTGGTTAAGCCATTCAAATATAATCAGTAATGAAGAAAAATGTGTGCAATTGCATTTGCGAGGTAGCAATTGCAAGGGAATCAGTATCTTGCAGATCTCTGTAGCAATAGTTCATCAGCAACGGGAAAAATCCCTTTTAAAACACACTTGCAAGAGACGAATTTGTTGTAGAATTTCTCTTGTATATGGGGATATCAAGGTACAACTTCTATTGCAGATATTCTATTGTGGCTAATATTCGCAAGGGATAGTTAAAATTCCGTTGCGAATGTGTACATTAACCAGGAGAGATTTCGCAACAGCACAATTACAAGGGAATGAAGAAAAATCCTTTACAAATGTACACTAACCATGGAATTGTACTCTTCTACAAGGAAAATTTCTATTGCGACTGTAGCATTTTCTACTAGTATATGAAGAGCTTACAGGTAATCAAGGAGAATTACCTAATGGATGGTAGAATAGCAATGGTGAAAGAATTGATTGCATCGCTGCCTAAATAATTATTGTTTTGTTATGAAGACTTAAATTATTGAACATTGTTATTTCATTGTATTGTGGACTTTTGTCCCGAATATTGTTATTATTGTTTCCAGATGTTGGATTATTATTATATTTGGTTATTTCATGCTTATATTCCAAATACTGTTATTCATGTGATTATTCTTTTATTACATGCGTGGTTGTATCGGTTTCTTATTATATTGTTGAGTTGAATCGATAACAGCTTATGGATGACGCAAGTCATTCACTGGACCTCAGTTGCGCGCCTGTGTTCCCGTCAGCCCCGGCCCTGGGGTAAGCCCAACAAGCCCATTGGCTTGGGCAGCCCCCTTTAATGGGGCAACAAAATTTTAAAAAAGTTTCAACATATATATTTATGTAGTAAAATAAATTTTATTAGGGGCCTATGTGTAAAATTTAAATTTTTTTTTAAACTTCCGTCTCTCTCTTTCTCTTCCTCTTCCTGTATTGATCCCCTCTTTCTCTTTTCTTTCTCTTTTTCCCATCCCCAATCCGAAACCTGACTTCCACCAAGGCTGAAGGCTCCACCGCTCCTCTGCTCCTCCGATCGTAGGCTCGTAGCTCCTTGCCTCCTTCTTCACCGAGGCTCCGACGGACGACGCGATGACTCATCCTTTCCATCAAAACCCTAAACCTAACCCTAGCCCTAATTGAAACCCTACGTTCCTAATCTCCTTCGGTATTATATCTACTCTTCTCTTCGTTTTCTTCTTTCAATTTAAAGTTATTAACTGTGAATTAGATTTACTGTGAATGAGATTTACTGTGAAACTACAATAGCTTTAAATATTGTGATTTGTGAGCATTATGATTTATGAATATTGTGATTTACTGTGAATGTCAATTTTTGAACTTTTAGAAATCGCTAAGTGGCCGCCTTGGGTTCAATCCCTTCTCTCAGAAAAATGCTTTACACCATTTGGAACTAAATTTTGTACCTGTTTATATCCGAAATGGATGAATTATAAGTTTATAATTAACTGAGTTGCAGTAAAAGACAATGTTTAAGAGGAAATGTTTGTTTACACACGAAAACTCTCTCATACATCGTACATTCATACTGAAGTTATTATCAGTTGATTAAACTTGATTTAATTATTTTTTTCATTTAAAGAAGAAGAGAAACTGTCTAAAAGATGAAAGAATACATAGAATAAATGAATTTTCAAGTTTGAAACAATTCGGGGAAAAGCAATGAAAGTGAATTGGCGACGCAAAAGAGTATGATTTATTTAACTAAGAAGTAAGAACTAACATCTCAACCCACAAACTAAACAAATGTGCACAACAATGTTTTGAAACAATTATATATCTCTTCAGATGGTATTAGATATATACACGAGGACACACAAGTTGAAATGTTCTGTCATCCTGGTATTAGAACAATGCAACTACAGTAGTAATAAAACTTGATGAATCGTGTATGAGAATCATTGACAAGTCGACATAAGAAATATGGATCATGTATAATAATCATTTCCAATATTTTTTAACTTGGTAGGGTAATGTATCCAATAAAAAAGGATCAATTGTTTTTTGATTAAAACCATGGGTAAGAAGTCCCGGTGTTTCGTAAATAAGAAATTATTAAAACATATAGTCGGATTACAAGATAAAACAAGGCTTAAATCCTGGTACAAGAAACTAAACCCCAAACCAATTGTCTATAATGTAAAAAATTCAATCTTAAAAGGTCATCGCGAACAACACGGTTTTTTCCTATGTTCCAAGTTATAAGCAGAGCAATCTACACATAACCCAAGATATAGTAAGAATTATAGGTTCGGAGTCCAACACTAACGTTATTTGGACACTAACCAGAACCTATAACCTGTAAAGAAACCTATATGGTTCGGAGTCCAACACTAACGTTATTTGGACATAAATAACGTTAGTCCAACACTAACGTCCGCTCCTCCCCCGATGTAAGAAAGGAAGTTCGGCTCGGTCCTTTCTTACAAACCTGGTCAAATGTTCGCTTGATGATGAACTTTTTTCCTATGTTCCAAGTTATAAGCAGAGCAATCTACACATAACCCAACACACTCAAATCATTATCTTGGTTATCTAGACTTATGAGTACCAAGTTATGATCAAAATTCCACAGCAAAAGAATATAAAATTTTATAAATACTCTCTATTATTCAGAAATGCAGTAACATATTTTGGCATAACATGTTTGAGTTAACATGGTTGAGACGTTAGTGTTGGACTCCGAACCATCGGTGAAATAATGATAAATAACCTCCGAAGCTAGGGGCCGAAGTATTAAATTTGGACATAAATATGTGTTCATCCTCGGAACTTCTCGAATCTGGGGGAAGGTCGGCGCTGGCCGGCATTATCCTTCTGGAGCTTCTTGGCTCCTTCCTCTTCTGTTCCCTTTCTCTTAAACCTGGAGGAAGACCCCTCCCGGTTGGGTCGATGCTCGGCCTCTTCGGCCCGGATGTACTTTTCACTGCGAAGGAGGTCGGAAAAGTTCTGTGGAGGCTTCTTGGTGAGGGAGGAGCGGAGGTTGGAATTGAGGACATTAGATTGAAATGCTGCCGCAGCGACCGACTGGTCGAGGGATGCTATGGACCTGGCTTCAGCTGTGAACCTCTTCACATCTCTCTCTCAATTTCTCCCCCTTTTTTCTGGTGGAGGTGCAATAGTGAGATGCCGGTCTTCTTAGCTCTACGGTTGCTTACGAAATGGGTGACGAAAAGGGTCTCGAACTGCTCGAAGGAGAATATTGAGGAGGGGGCAAGGCGAGAGTACCATTCTCGAGCTGGGCCCTTGAGAGTTGCGGGGAAGGTTTTGCAGAGGAGGGCATCGGAAGCTTGATGGAGGAGCATCAAGGTCTTAAAGCTTTCGATGTGATCAACGGGGTCGGTCTCCCCGGTGTAAGCCTCAAATTGGGGAGGTTTGAAGCCGAACGGCACAGGTGCATCCACTATGGTTCGAGAGAAAGGGGGTCGACTAGGACGTAGGGTCCTCCCCCTAAGCTCTTCTTCTCGGTCTATCTGGCCCAGGCACCTCTCTACCTCATGAAGACGGCAGTACATGGTGTCGTCCCTCTGACGGTAATCAGCCGAGCCTCTAGACTCGTCTTCGTACGAGGGAGAGCGAGGGCTACGGCGATGGTAACTTCGGGAGCGACGAGGACATGGGGTACGCCGGGAGTTGCTAGGAGCAGGACGAGGAGATGGGGACCGTCGGCGAGGGCTTCGGACAGGGGGAGGAGATGGAATCTTGGGTGCGTTGGTGTCGGGACGGAGATTGAGAGCTTGTAGGACAGTCGCTTGGAACTGCTGGAACTCGGCACGTGTGATGGGTGCCTCATTGTTCCTGGGCTGTTGCCGACCTGCAGGGGAGTGCGGCCTTCTTCGGTAGTGCTCGGGGGATTCTTTCCGACCCCTTCGATTAGGGGACCTCCTATATTCCCGGTGGCGAGGGGACCGCTCGTCCGGACAGTGTTGGCGGGAGGTTCCCTCTCGGGCCCGCTTCTCATCCAGATGGCGGCGAAGGTCATCATCTTTCTGGCGATTGTGGGTGGTATTGTGGCGACCAGAGGTTCGGGGATGATGGGAGGCCATAGAGTCCGAAGAGGCGTTGTGGATGGAGACGTGGTCTTGGTGAAGAGGCTGTTTTTTAGGGTTAGGACCCTTTGTAGGCGGCTGATTTGGAGGAGGTAGGTCCTGTTGGAGTGGGTCCTCCGCTTGAGGAGGAAGTTGTCCCTGCTGTTGGTTAGGCTGGATGGGAACTTCTTGCTGCGGATCGGGGTTGGGTCCTCTGTTAGACCCTCTTGATCTGACTTTCCTAGGAGGCATGGCTGGAGAAGATCTGTTCACCAGGAAGAGAAGAGGTCTCTATTCGTTAGTTTCCCACAGATGGCGCCAATCTGTTGCCGCTAAATTTGGTGTGGGGGCAAACAGATAGTATTTGTGGATTCTTAGGGAAACTGAATAGTAAACCTGTATACCTGTTCCGTCGGGGTCTGATCGTCGCACCGCCGTACACCTGCAAAAAGTGCGAGACACCGGGGTTGTTCCCGGCGACGCACCCTCCGACGCTCAAGTCAGTAATCGAGGAAGACTATGAAAGAGCACCAAAACTGGAGAAAGATTGATTACCTCTTAATGGAGATGGATGGGGGGTATTTATAGGCGTCTTAGGGAACAGATTAGGCATGTAATTCCTGTGTATAGATAAGGAATGTAATCCCTAATCCCCAGTGAAAGGATAGATATGAATCAAGGCCGTTGATTAAGATTAATCAGAAACCCTAATTCTATCCCTTCTGGACCGGGTTTGCTACGGGTTGAGACCCACACCCAGTTGAGGTGGATCCGTTCGCGGGTAAGTGGGTCTTCGGGGAAGGTAACCAGTACCCGCTTCAGATCCGTTGGTAGGTGAAATTACCATTTTACCCCTAGGCTTTAAGATTCGTGCCCGATTTGGGCGATTCCGATCAAACCCCATTTTTAGCCATATCAAATATATATATAGAAAACAACTCCAATATACGGTTCAGAAAAATACAAGAGAGAAAATACACCAAAACGAAAAATACACTCCAAAATACACAAAATGAAAAATAGGGGTTACGTTCATACTACTACCACTACTGGTTAAATTTTGCAACAAGCAAGTTCGGAGCTCAACTTTCTCCTAGAATTGCTCCTCAAACTTGTCTCCCAAAAGGCTCTCTTCTAGAGTCTGATGATGCTCTTCACTCCGCTCGCCTCCCGAGTAGCCTTCTCTACGAGTTTGGAGCTCAACACTCCCCTAGAGTTGCTCCTCAAACTTGTCTCCTAAACGGCTCTCTTCTAGAGCCTGGTGATGCTCTTTGCTCCGCTCGCCTCCCGAGTGGCCTTCTTTTCTACGAGTTCTGAGCTCAACTCTCCCCTAGAGTTGCTCCTCAAACTTTTATCCCAAACGGCTCTCTCCTAGAGCGTGGGGATGATTCTTCATCCCACTCGCCTCCCGAGTGGTCTTCTTCCAACCGAGTTCGGAGCTCAAACTCTCCCCTAGAGTTTCTCCTCAAACTCTTCTCCCGAACGGCTCTCTCTTAGAGCCTGATGATGTTCTCCGTCCCACTCACTTCCTGAGCGGCCTTCTTCTAAGAGAGTTCAGAGCCTAACTTGTCTAGAGATGCTCCTTAGACCCGCCTCCAAGAATGGATCTTCTCAACAGTCATACAAAACTCTTATTAACTTCATGAAGACAAAAATGTTGCGGGACTATTTTGACAACGAAGAAGGGTGATTCTTCAACTGACTTCTGAAGAGAAATTATAGATCTTCGAGTCAGATTCGAAATGAGGGGTCACACAACCCGATCCGACTTTCGTAGCACCGGGAAAGTGGGTTACCAAATAGCTATGCTGAACGTGAAAATGGGGAAAAACTTCACCTCAAAATGCGTGTATAATCCAGATCAACAGCTCTGATCTTGCCGCGTTCCTGGGATCCAAAATCTGAGCAAACGTGTCCCCGAACATGAAAATGGGGGAAAATTTTGCCTCAAAATGCGCATCTAATCCAGATCAATTGCTCTGATCTTGCCGCGTCCCTCAGATCCAAAATCCGAGCAAACGTGTCCCCGAACGTGAAAACGGGGAAAAACGTCGCCTCGAAATGTGAGTTTGATCCGGATCAATAGCTCAGATCTTGCCACGTCGCTCGGATCCGAAATCTGAGCAAACGTGCCACTAAACAAGAAAGTGGAGAAAAATTACTCCTTGCGATCTGCACTGAAATCAAGATCAACGGCTTAGATTCGCCAAACAAACAGAGAAACAAAAAAAATTATTAAAGGGTTAACGGGTCGGATTCGGACCCGTTAGAGACCCAAACCCAAAACTCCTCTCCTTCTTCATTCAGCGCCGAACGCCATTACAGAGCTCTCTGCCCAACTCCGAATCCACTACCTCCGAGCTCCAACTCCTCCACACCGAGCTCCTCCACCATCGCAAACCCCCTCCACCATCCTCCTCACCGCCATACACCGAAGAGCTCCATCGAGCTCCAGAGCAACCTTCCCAGCTTTGCTGAAGCTCCTCCTCCGTACTCACCAAGCTCCTCTTGCAGTTGAGGAGAGGTCGAAGACGATGGAAGGCGGAGTGAGGAAAAAGTCGATGCCGAGGGGACAACTTTGGCTGTCGCGTGACGGAATGGGGCGGGAGCAGTCGCCTGCGCGCTGGCTGGATGTGCGCGCGCGACGGGGTGAGGGAGACAGGCAAGGGGCTTGGGATGATATGGGCCGGGATGCACAGAGTTTGTGGCTGATCGTGGGGGAGAGAAGAGTAGGCATGCAACGGGGTATAAATACTGGGGAGTTTAGGGTTAGGAAATTACACAGAGAATCGGGTTGGGCTTTTTGGGTGCAACCGGTGGTCAAGTTTTAAGTGGGTTCGGGTATGGGTATATGTGGTTAATGGTTGGGGTGATAGATGATTAGGCTCATGAGTATAGGATTAAAATTAGGTGCACAGAAGTAGTGTGTAACGGTCTGATAGTGTATGGTAATTAGGATTCAAATTGGGTAGTTGGTGCATTAGATTAGGATAGTTTACTGATGGGTAATGGATATTAGAATGGGATAATGGGTTTTTAGGTGGGTATTAGGTATCTTTGTGAGTTTGGGTATAAAGATCCAAATGTGATAGGGCACAAATGAATGAATTAAAATAACAAAATGGAAATAAAAATAAATTTAACAGTGAGAGTCAAAAATAATGGCACGAGCAAAAAGAGACGAATCAAAAGACGGACAATGAATCAAGAACTCAAATAAAAGAAGACAAAATAATAAAATGAAAATATATTGAAACAAAAATCCAATATACGGTCCGAAAGAAATACAAGAGGAATACAACGAGAGAAATTACACCAAAATGAAAAATACACTCAAAAATACATAAAACGAAAAACAGGGTTTACAATCCTACCCACCTAACAAGAAGAATTTCGTCCTCGAAATTCAAACAAGAAGATACATAGGGTAACCCCAAAACAACCAAAACAACAAAACAACAACTACTCAAACAAATGAGGAAATTTCTGCTGAATCTTCTCCTCCAGCTCCCAAGTCGACTCACCGGGCGAGTGAGGATTCCAAGCAACACGAACTAACTTGATGACCTCGTTCTTAAGCACTTTCTCCCGCCGATCCACAATAGCAACTGGCGGAATCTCACAAGTCAAATCCGGCCGAATGGTCAACTCAAAATAGTCGATCACGTGGCTCTCATCTCGGATATATCTCCTGAGTTGTGAGACATGGAAAACATCATGCACTCCTGATAACGCTGGCGGTAACGCGAGACGATAGCCACCTTGCCTACTCGCTCCAAAATCTCAAACGGTCCAATAAACCTAAGGCTAAGCTTGTCCCCACCACCGAACAGAATGACACCGCGCCCCGGCGATACCTTAAGGAAAACATGGTCACCAACAACAAACTCCAAAGCTCTCCGATGGACATCGGCCCATCGCTTCTGCCGATCCTGAGATGCTTGCAAGTGCTTCATGATTTGAACCACAACATCCACTGTATTGGTGATAACCTCTGGACCTAACAACCTCCTCTCACCAATGTCATCCCAGCACATTGGTGATCGGCACTTCCGCCCATAGAGTGCCTTGAACGGAGCAGCTTTAATACTGGCTTGAAAGCTGTTATTGTACGAGAACTCTACATGATGCAAATGATCCTCCCAAGATCCACCAAACTGAAGCATACAGGACCTTAACATGTCCTCAAGAATCTGAACAGTCCGCTCTGACTGTCCTGTTGATTCTTGATTTTGATGATCACAACACATTGCAACATGTGTCTATGGTATACAGCTAACATTGCAGGTTGCACATACAATAGATTATTTCAGCTGAACAAATGATCAAGCATAAAAGCTCAAGATAAAAGACAATGGCCAAAGCTTCACTCAAGACTCAAGACTCAAAACAAGACTCAAGACTCAAGGCTTCGAGCTCAAATGTGTCAAGTTATTATGTCTTGTAAAAACATTGTATTTTACTTTTTGTTGAGTCTTAGTCTGATGTAAAGCCTTGTTACACACACACACACTCAAAATTTCATAATGTGTGTCTCTCAAAAACTCCCCAAAAAGAGTCAAAACAGTTTGAAGTAATTTAACTTTTGAGTATTAATCGACTGATGCCTCTGCCAGTCGACTGACAGTACAAAACTGTTTAAATTTATTCAAACTCTGATCAGTCGACTCATATGGCAACCCAGTCGACTGTTCGAGTGCTTTTGACCGTTTTCTGTTTTCAAAATTGATTTTTCAAAAGCAACAGCTCTTAGATCCGTTGGTTGACAGTTGGAATAACTGTCCCCCAACGTTTAGGAGAGCAAACTCTATAAGTAGAGTTCAGATCTCACTGAAAAGATATACAGAACATACTTTTGAGACCCGAGCATTCTTTGAGAAAAATTCTAAGTGATAATTTTGAGAAAAAGCTTTCAAGTTCAAACTCTCGGTTCTCTACACTCAGTCCAGTATAGCAACGATTTCGCTCTGGACTGGGTATAGAAGTCGACCTTGCTTTTAGCCACGTGCAACAACACAATACACCAACAAGGTTATAGGTTGACTGTAAAGTTTTTCTTGTTCCTTTTGCTCTCGGTTGGAGAGTGTTTTTGACTCTAGGTTGTAGAGTCGGTTTGTTTCACTCTTGGTAGTAGAGTGGGTCTGCTTTCTCTGGTTGAGAGAAAGGACTACGGGTTAGACAAGATTGTTGTCTTAATGCCGTAGGGTATTCTTGTAAACTTTTTCAAGAATAGTGGAAATCTCAAGTGGGTTGCTTGGGGACTGGACGTAGGTCGGGAGGACCGAACTAGGATATATCTTGTGTACTCTGTGATTGGTTGTCTTGTTTTTGCATTTACTTTTGTTTACTCAAGTTCTGCAAAAAGTGTCTGGACAGTCGACTCCTTGCACTATCAGTCGACTGGTCAGTGTCGTATAAGTTGTATTTTCATTGTGTTTTCAGTCGTCTGTCTTATCTATAAGTCGACTGCAAAGAGTTACTGTTTTTGCTTTATTTTGGTCATATCAGTCGACTGGTTCACAACCAAGTCGACTGCACCGAAGAAAATTTCCGCAGTTTTTTTTTTATTAACACTATTCACCCCCCCCCCTTCTAGTGTTTGTTGTCTCGCCTACAGGATCCAACACGTCCATCGGTCTGGGGATGAAAAGATGTACTGTACTTTAATTTACTCCCCAAATTGGCCTAAAGACTCTCCCAGAACTGAGATCTGAATCTCGTATCCCTGTTGGATACAATACTGACTAGAACCCTATGAAGTCTAACAATCTCTTGCATATACCTCTCAGTTAGGCTCTCAGTAGACTGTCCGATACGAAAAGGAATGAAGTGAGCACTCTTCGTCAAATGGTCGATAATCACCCAAATAGCATTATGACCCTTAGGACTCCTTGGCAAAGCAGTCACAAAATCCATAGTGATATGCTTCCACTTCCACTCTGGAATAGGAAGCGGTTGAAGAAGTCCAGCGGTTCTCTGATGCTCTGCCTTAACCTGCTGACAGATCAAACACTGAGTCACAAACTGAGCAATAGCCCCCTTCATACCATGCCACCAGAAATGAAGCTTCAAATCCCGATACATCTTAGTACCGCCAGGATGGATAGAATATGAAGACTGGTGAGCTTCTTCAAGTAACCTCTGACGAACTTCACCCTTAGGGACACACAATGGGAACCAAAACGAAGCGAACCATCAGCATGAATAATCATGTCCATTTTGGACCCAGACTTAACTTCAGCTCGAAAAACCTGCAACTGCGCATCACCAGCTTGAGCCTCTTTGATCTGATCAACAAGAGACGACTGAAACTGGAGTGCAAGACAACTCCGACCAGAATTCGACAACACAACATTCAACTCCAACCTCTTCATCTGCTCAATGAGATCACTCTGCTGAGTAAGAAACATAACTATCGGTCTCCTGCTCAAAGCATCTAGCACCAAGTTTACTTTACCAGGATTGTATTGCAAATTGATGTCTTAATCGGCCATAAGCTCCAACCAACGCCTTTGCCTCATGTTTAACTCCTTCTGGATGAAGACGTACTTGAGACTTTTGTGGTCTGTAAAGATCTCCATGCGGTCTCCAAGTAAATAATATCTCCACAGCTTTGAAGCAAAGATCACTGCCGCTAACTCCAAGTCATGAGTAGGATAGTTCTTCTCATGCGACCTCAATTGCCTCGATGCATACGCAACAACACGGCCCTTCCGCATGAGAACTACTCCAAGACCCTTACCAGAAGCACCACAGTGAATTACAAATTCGCCTGAACCATCTGGAATAGTCAACACAGGTGCTGATGTCAATCTGTTCCTCAACTCAACAAAAACCTCATTGCACTTATCAGACCAACAAAACTTCTGATTCTTTTCTGTCAGTTTAGTCTATGGTCCTGCTATCTTTGAAAAATCTTAGACAAATTTCCGATAATAGCCAGCGAGACCAAGAAAACTCTGCACTTCGGAAAGCGATTTAGGAATAGGCCAATCCTTCACAACTTCAACCTTATAAGGATCCACAGAAAGACCATCGCCAGAAATAATGTGCCCCAAGAAAGAAACCCTGTCGAGCTAAAACTCGCACTTGCTGAGTTTTCCATAGAGTTGATTCTCTCTCAAGGTCTGTAGAACCACTCTAAGATGTTCAGCATGATCTTCCCGATTTTGAGAATATACCAGAATGTCATCAATGAAGACCACCACAAATCTATCCAAGAACTGAGAGAAGACCCGGTTCATAAGACTCATGAATACAGCTGGCGCGTTCGTGACCCCGAACGGCATCACAAGATACTCATAGTGCCTGTATCTAGTCCTGAATGCAGTCTTCTGTATATCTACAACCTTCACCTTGACTTGGTGATACCCAGAACGAAGATCTAACTTCGAGAAAACAGCAGCCCCACTCAACTGATCAAACAAATCATCGATCCTGGGCAACGGATACCGATTGTTCACAGTAACTCTATTCAGCTCCTGATAATCCACACACAGTTGACGACTACCATTCTTCTTGTTGACAAAAAGGACCAGAGCACCCCAAGGCGAAACACTTGGTCTAATGAAACCCAAATCAAGAAATTCCTGAAGCTGCACCTAAGCTCTGCTAGCTCAACTGGTGCCATCCTGTGGGGACTCTTCGATATCGGTGCCATTCCAGGATGAACATCAATACCGAACTCCACTTCCCTATCAAGGGGTAAGTCAGGCAACTCATCTGGAAAAACATCCAAGAAATCCCGAACTACTAGAGGCACAGCCTCACAGCCTGAGTACAATTCCATCGTACAATCCACCTGTTCAACAGCAGTCTTTGCTCGGCCAAGGGAAAACTCCCCGGCATGGCACTCAAATTATGCTCGATCTGGAATTCTGAAGACAACTTTCTTGGCACGGCAATCAATAATGGCATGGGCTTCACCCAACCAATCCATACCCAGAATAATGTCGAATCCTGAATTCCCAATTATAATCAGGTTGGCTTTGAAATCTGTGTCCCCAATAATAACGGGACATTGCCTACACTCACGGGAACATATGACAACTCCACCACCTGTCACAATTGTTCCAAGCCTCTGACATGTTGTTGTACTCCAACTGATGGCGAGCGACAAATCAAGAGGAGATAAAAGAATGGGTTGCCCCAGAATTAAAAAGAACATGGGCAGGAAAAGAGCAAACAAGGATGATACCTAAAAGAATCAAAAGACAAGGAGAAAGAATAGAGAATCAAGGGTGAGAGAAAAAAAAACAATGCAGGAAAATAACATAAAGAAGTAAAGCAAGGGTAAAAGAAAGAAAAAAAAAGAGGAACAAAACAACAAAACAAGATATACCTGCCACAACTCCTTCAGCTGTCTCAGCATCTGCAGCAGTCAAGTTGAAAGTCTGGCCTCTCGGAACAGCTATCCTCTGGCCGACAATTTGGCGTTGAGGAGGAAGCGGAGGCCTAACTGGACCCCGAGCTGGGCCTGCTTGCTGAACAGGACCCCTAGCTGGAAGAGCCACCTGCTGCTGCTACAGACAATCGCGTACAGAATGATCAGTGGCACCACACCTAAAGCACCGGCGGTTGATGGGCCAACAATTCTTACGCTCATGCCCAGACATCTGATAGAAGTCACAAAAACCAACCTTCTAGAAGCTAGCAGAAGGATACAGAGCTGCTCTGACCAGATGGGTTGGGACAAGCCTCCGAACAGGACCACCAGAAGGCCTAGCAGTAGAATACGGAACAGTCCGCAGAGAAGGAACCAAACCACCCCGAGCCTGCTCCTGAGCTCGAGCTACCTCAAGAGCTTCAGCATAAGTACGCAAGCGAAGAGAGACAAGATACCTCTTGATATCCTGCTTAAGGCCATTTGTGAATCTACGAGCCCTATCCTCAGCTGCGTACTCATCCACTGACCTGGAACCCTATTTCAAGAAGTCCATGTTACAACATTGTTTGAACAATTATGTAACAAAATTCCAAAACAGAATAGTGACTTAACCTGTTTTAGGGCCAAGAATTGCTGTTCCATCTCAACTCAAGTACTACTGGGGAAAAACTTCTCCAAGAATCCCCGAGTGAAAGTAGCCCAACCAATAGGCCTCTCAAGACACTCGGACTCGGCCATCCACCAAATATGAGCCAAATCCACCAGCTGGATGGAAACCACGTCTACCTGATCTGCTTCGGCAACACGTGCCGCCAAGAGCAAGCGCTCGGTCCGGATCAACCACTGTTCAGCCTCCAAAGGTGTCTCAGTGCTGAAAAAACGGTCGGGATGCAGCCTCATAAAATCTGTAACTATTCCTGGACGAGGCGGAAGATTTGCCTATACAGGCACAACAGGAGGCGGAACCCATGCAGCTTCAAGAGCAGCCATCACAAGATCACTATAGTTTTGCCGCTGATTAATCAGCGGCTCAAGCACAGCAGTGACAGCCTCAACTGGATCAGGCTGAGAAGAATTTCCACGAGCCATAGCCTGCACAAAACCAAAAACAATTAACATCCAGAATTAGAGTTGATAATAATTCATTTATGTATGCATGGTTGGTGAAATATTGAGCCGATCCTAGTTCGAGCCAAGCTTGTCTAATATATTAGGCATCTAGTACATTAGCCAAACTTGGGCTCTGATACCACTAAAAACTTTGTCACGCCCCGTTTTCCAAAAAGAATACAGAATACGGATACGCAACAAAAGCCCAGCGAATGACTTTCATCATCCGTAAGCTGTTCAGAAATCTTTACAATATCTCACAAAATAATCAGAGTCGGAAGCAAAAGAGTCAACCACACATGCATAATGGAATTAATAAACCAACAGAATTTACTTGAAACAAAATATAATATTCTTAAATAAATCAAAATCTGGACAAGTCAAATATCCTGGATCACATCGCCCAAATACAGAATAAATATTCAAGTACTCAAAATACATTGTTCCAAAACAACAATAATAATAATACTAATAAACAAGAAATCCAGCACTAATATCTTATTTCGCGAATACCGTCGGGCAGCTGACCATCCTGATCTACAATTAATAATTACAGGAGAAGGAAAGAGAAAACAAGTACCCGTCAATTGCAAGTTACAGGCCACTTATAATGTAGGATACAAGCACATGGGAAAACTAACAAATAGCATGGAATAATGCATCAACAGTAATAACTAGCATGAATCAGTAAAACGAGGTCAACTAGCATGGTATAATAACAGTACAGATGTTTATGTCAAATGCAGTATCATATGGCAACTAACAGTGTCCAGTAACAGTAAACTCAGTATATCAGTATAACAATATAATAGTATCAGACCAACAGTATCAGTCTAACAGTATTAATCTAACAGTATCAGTCTAACAGTATCAGTCTTATGTTCTTACAGTTTTGTGTGTATTACTAGCTAGGTAGCACTTCATGTGCTCCAAAAACATAACACATGATTGCTACAACAAACAGTTTCGGTTTTAGATTTTATAGTGGACCATAATGGGGCAGTGTACTCAGGTATCAGTAACAGTAGCAGTAGCAGGAAAGTAACGGTAACAGTGGCGGAAAAGTAACAGTAATAGTAGCAGAAAAGTAACAGTAACAGTAGCATTACGAACACTAGTTCCCTTCCAAGTACACGTTTTCATATTTTCCACTACTAGATCTTTCCTTAAGAACCTCGTCTTGATCACTTTTATTATACTTATCAAACAGACATGATGGTGCTTGAAATAGTGTCAAACTAACATGGTATAATCAGTATTAGGTTTAGGAAAACAAATAAACATGCATAGATGATATACAGTCACATAAACGAGCAAAACAGTGGATGTTCATATTCAGGACAGTATGACAGTACAGTACTAAAACAGTGAATTTTGTCGCTACAGAAATGCAAATCTGGATCCATCAAAGAATCTAGAAAATAGACTTCCACACGAATCCAACGAATATAAATAAGTCATATCGTAATTTACAAAATCATAACTCAAAACTGATTTGAATCCAGAAAACATGTTCAATCAGAAATCAGTAAAACGAATTCTCAGTCCGAAAATCAGCATCAAAACCTTTCAAATAAATCCAGAAAAAATCTGGGCTATTTTCCTATATGTCTAGAATCAAAATATAAAGTTTTATAATATTCCAGTAAAATTAGTTTGGTCATCAAAAATAAGAAACCATGAAGAAACGATAGTTTGGCAAATCTGGAATTCCCAACACTACTGTACAAAAACTGAAATATCTCGCAAACTGTCAAACGAAATCCAAATTCGCCAAAGGGAGATGAAAATAGACAAAATATATTAACTTTCATATTTCACAAATATTTTTCATACAGTGAAAGGAATCAGGGTGAAAATACGATTCTTTGCAAAACAGCGAGCAAAATACAGCAAGTATAGCTTTCATAAACAAGCATGAAATGGCATATAAAACTCATCAATAAAATTCACCAAAATTCTGGGTAATCCCTAGATAGATATAGAAATACTGATCAAAGTTTCAGATCAAAATAATAGGTTTAGCTCAACTATCAAAATAGGTTAATCAATAAAATCGTCGAGAAACGAAATCTGGAAACATAATACACCTCTGTAGTAAAACAGTCATAAGTCACTCATACGAAAATGAAATCGAGCAAGGTCAGAGGGGTAGGAAAATAGACGAAATTCTCTAAAACCAATGTTTTATATTGAAATTATGATACTGACTTTAAGACAGTCCAAAACAACAAACAAAACAGATCAGCGGCAAAATACAGATTTTTCCCTTCAACAACAACTCAACATATATTATACAAAACTTGTTCAAAGCACAATCAAGCATGAAATTTAGTCTACCAAGTGTCCAAACATCATAAATTAGAGTTATTAACATATCTAAATCAAGCCTATCACATGGTTCTCAATAAATATCCAAATTCTGACAAGAAGTCTCACATACATGATCAAATCAAGAACGGGCAAAATCTAAGTTAATTCATGTCCATATTGTGTCGTGAGTCATCTGTGGTCAAATTTTCACAATAGAGACAAAATCCATCAAACATAACACAAACAAGAGTCGTTTCTAGACCCAACTACACTATAGGTGGTATTTTTGACTTAAATCAAACTAATGAAATGGAGTACAAGTTGCCTTAATCGGAGATGAAAACGACGGAAGTAAGAATAACAGGAACAGATTCCCCGAAAACGAACTCAACGATCTCACGAACGAAACAAGCAAGATCCACGAACAATCCAACGAACCAACAAAACTACAACCCAACACGAATGAACTAACTCAACGAAACCCACGAACCAAAGAGAACCAAAACCCACGAACCAATGAGAGCAACTTGCCCACAACCACCTCTCGCACAAGAGAGGAACGAGATGCAGCCGAGGGGATAACTCTGACTATCACGCGACGAGATGGGGCGGGAGCAGTCGCCTGTGCATTGGCTGTCTACGAGCTGGCTGGATGTGCGCGCGCGATGGGGTGAGGGAGACAAGCAAAGGAATTGGGATGATATGGGCCAGGATGCACAAGGTTTGCGGCTGATCATGAGGGAGAGAAGAGTAGGCATGCAACGGAGTATAAATACTAGGGAGTTTAGGGTTAGGAAATTACACAGAGAATCGGGTTGGGCTTTTTGGGTGCAACCGGTGGTCAGGTTTTGAGTGGGTTCGGGTATGGGTATATGTGGTTAACAATTGGGGTGATAGATGATTAGGCTCATGAGTATAGGATTAAAATTAGGTGCACAGAAGTAGTGGGTAACGGTCTGATGGTGTATGGTAATTAGGATTTAAATTAGGTACTTGGTGCATTAGATTAAGATAGTTCACTGATGGGTAATGGATATTAGAATGGGATAATGGGTTTTTAGGTGGGTATTAGGTATATGTGTGAGTTTGGGTATAAAGATCCAAATGTGATAGGGCACAAATGAATGAATTAAAATAACAAAATGGAAATAAAAATAAATTTAACAGTGAGAGTCAAAAATAATGGCATTAGCAAAAAGAGACGAATCAAAAGACGGACAATGAATCAAGAACTCAAATAAAAGAAGACAAAATAATAAAATGAAAATATATTGAAACAAAAATCCAATATACGGTCCGAAAGAAATACAAGGGGAATACAACGAGAGAAATTACACCAAAATGAAAAATACACTCAAAATACATAAAACGAAAAACAGGGGTTACAAGTTAGATACTTTTTGTTTATACTGCACTGTTATTTATTTTCTTTCAATAAACTTGATCCTTCAATCGATTTGTACTTCTACAAAATATACATAATTTTCCAGAATGTGTTTCTTTAAATAAAAAAAAGTACCGTACAGGTTTATAAATTCAAAAGTTTCTCATTTTTCGCAATAATAAGATCTTTCTTCAAAATTGCATTAACGGACACATATAATCAATTTTCCAAATAAATTGTTGTCTTTTATCAAAACTCCTCTATAAAATTTCTGTACTCATGAAATAAACTAATGAGACTAAATCCGCATTTCTTTATCACATTAGCATCAAAAAAATCATTTTCATACGTATTGCATTGATGTGACTACTATTCTAACATATATCAAATCTCATTCTAATAATTTTCTAAATGATACATCATTTTTTCCTTTTTAATTTAACACGAATTCTAATCGTTTATACGAATCACACCATCAAATTAACACATCATGACACAAAATAATTAAGATTAAGTAATCTACAACTAACATACCAATCAAAATTTAATAATTAAATCCTACATTAACTAGCATGCAATTTTACTCCTGAATTAGAAAGTATTTTAGAAACACCCACCCAAGAAATATGATTTCTTGCAAAAGAACTCCTAGAATGAGAAACTCCTAGTAGCAAAATTCCTTCAAAAGCTCCAAGAGAACTCCAAATCACCTCCTCGAAATCCGCACACCAAAAGAATCACCCCACTCCATTTCGGCAGCAACAACCAATACCTCCTTCTCTTCATATACATATATGTATATATCTAATTATGTATACATATATTGTAACACCTCGAATTTGTAAAATACCTAAAATGTCTGTTTTTATATATTTTGAGTGGTGAAAATTATTTTTGATGTATTTTAATTAAATATTGATATTAGTATGAATATTTGTGGTAGATTGGTCTTATTGTTATATTAGAGTTAAGAGTTGAGATTTTGCGTGAGGAAATATAGTTTATTTCATTTTATCATTCTGGGGGATTATTATAAGATAATTTTAATGTATTTTGTATTGTTCGTATTATTATAGGAAAGAGTTGGGGTTTATTTATAATATTTTGGATTTGGAGGGCTTATATGTAAATATACCATATTATCATTATTATTATTATTATATTTATTACAAAACTAACCCCTTCCCCATTTTATTTCCTTTTTCTTTCATCTCCCTTCTTTCCTTCTTTTCCATTCCGATCGAAACCAGAGAAGGCCGAAACCCAACTTTCGGCGTCTCTCTTTCTCCTCAAATCCACCCAAATACCTTATAAATTTCGAATTACTTTGGGGAGATGACTAAGTGAGGGATGCTCTACCTAGTGGTGGAGTCAATTTGGAGAAACAACCATGGAAAGGTATATCCCTTTTTTATTTTATTGTATAAAATTAAGTGTGGTTAGTTTTATTGAGTAGGATTATTATGGTAGAGAGATTTAGAGATGTTGGAAGTGGTAGATTTGAGGAATTAGTGGATTGTTAGATAAATTGCAAGATGTTAATAAAGTAGGGTTTTGGATTTGTAAAAGAAAGTATATAGAACATATTAGAAGTTAGGATTGGTGCATATCACGGTGAAATCATGAAGTTCTAATTTTGGCATAAAGCCAAATTTTAGAATATGTGAAGTGGAGTAAGAAACTTGCTTCTAGCGAGTTTAGAAAATGTATGGAAGGTTTTGGTGTAGTGTGAGAGTATTAATATGAATTTAGAATGGATTTTGTAGACTTAGAAGTTAATGGAACAGATGGAGAATGAAAATATAAATTTTGTGCACGTCGGGTATTCGGTGAAATGCCTGAGCGATATAGAGGTGAGAATTTGATGGGTTCGGAGGTGTAGTTGAGTTTCATTATTATTATTAACCCTAATATGTGAGATTAGGAAAAAGAGGGTTAAAGAAATTAGAAAATATGAATTTTTCTTATTAGAAAGCCTCCGATCAATAAGGAAATATTTGTATTGGGACCCGAATTCGAAATCCGTCGATGTAGCTCGGCTACTTAGGTCATTTGTAACATGTGGGTGAAGACAGATTCGAGTTTGGAGGTTCGGAGGCCGAGTTTTGAGTTTTAAGCTAATCGGTCATATAATTTCCTATTTAGGTGGAAAAAGTCGAACTTCGACTGGCTACTGGGCAGACATGGGATATCGTTTGCTCGATCCGTCAGGTGAGTATGTTGTATTTATAATTATTTTATATTGTGGCCGAATTTCGTGGCCTTTTGATATGTTTTGTGGGAGTTATGCCAAAAGTGGATTTTTATTGAAAATACGGATTTTTAAGGGTCCAAAAATGGGTTTTTGAGATATGTGGTAAAATTGACTATTTTAAGTATATAAAATCTATATTATGGGTTATTGTGATGTGTTGAAGTATAAAAATTAAATATATTAAGCGGTTGATGCATATAATTATCCCGTACATGTTTTGTGCATGTTTTTGGGTGAATAAGCCGATATAGATGATCAGGTATATGTGGAGCCTTGTATATAGGCTAGCATGATATGGATGGCTATTATAAGATGTAGTTAGACGAAATTAGTGATTGTGGTCATGTTTTGGAAACCCATATATATATAGTGCATGTTTTGTATATAATTTGGGGCATATAGGCCCTTATAGGTAATTTTACTTAGAGTATTGTGTATGATCTAGCATGCTTTGATTGGTTGGTATGGAGTTCAGTTAGATGAAATAAGTGATTGTAGTCATTTCTCTTGGAAACTTACAAATGTAATGTATGTGGTGATATATATATATATAGACGATAATGGCCGGTGATGTGATAAAATACATGTTTATATTCTAATTATGTTCGAAATAAATTAATGGGTAATAATGTTATATTATAATGAGATGAAGTATACATTTTGATACGCTTACGATACAGACTAACACATTATGATTCTTTTATTTATGATATAACTTGGTGTATGTCTATATGTGATGTAATGAAGTAATAAACAGCATGATATTCATAATGTGTGATGTTATGGCAAAATAAATATCTTGGCGCATTAATATTATGCAATAATATGATACAATGAGTTATGTGTTGAATAACAGGGTATATGCATAGTGTGGTATAATGATATGAAGATAAAAGATCAGCTGGTACGTGCTAATAAAATGAGGTATTAATTCACGTGATTGAAGTCAAGAATGTGGCAATTGTTTTATTAAAAGCTGTTGTAATATCCCGGACGGATATTAACTCATATAAATTATTATTTTATTATTATTTTATTATTATTTTATTTTAACTCCAAAATCGGACTATTTAGGCAATTTTCGTCGGGTTGCCCACAAACAGTGCCTACGCACGTCTATCGGTCGATGCGCATCCAAAGCGCATCAAATTGGTAGCACGACTCTCCGAAGTAACAAGAAAAAATTATTTTACTATTATTTTCCAAATTAAATTATTTTGGGAATTTTATGAGGATTTTATAAGAAGATTTTTTGTATACACATACATGTACACATACATATAATTGTATGGTACTTAGTATATTATACCTAGTATGTAGTATGTACCTTAGGATAATATACTTGCTCTTGTCATGGTAACTTAATTAGAAGGTTAGGGTGATTAAGAGGGTTGAAAGAAGAGTTGTATGCATAAGATTAGAACTAAACCTTCTAGAAACCTTATCACTCCACCTCACTAGCCTACACCATACCCTCCCCCCCCCCCCCCTAAGTCATGGCCGGCCTCCTTCTTTTGAGGCAATTTTGTGCCATGAGGTGCACTTACCACCTTCCATCTCCTTCTATAAACCCCCCCTCATTCACCTCCTTCTCTCATTTTAGAAAAACAAAAGAAAGAAAGAAAGAAGGAAAGGAAAAGAAAGAGAGAACAAATTAACTAGAGAGTTTTGTTTTGTAGGTAATAGAAGAATTCTAAAAAGCTTAGGGGAAGGAGAAGGTAGCAAAGCTAGTTCTTCCAACAAGTTAGAGAAGGTGGGGGTTTCTTCACTTCTTTGATTTTTGTTTGTTTGTTGTTTGTTTGTTTGTTGTTTGTATGGTTGTTTGACTTCTTCTTCTCATCCTCTTGTTTTGTTTTCTTTGAGTTTTGTTGGGTGTATTGTTGTAGTAAGAAGTAAGAGTAAAAAGTAGTAGTAGTAACTACTAAACTTATAAAGATCATAGCTTTATTATTGTAGTTGTTGTTGTATGTTATTGGACTAAAGAAACTTACATATTGCATATTGTTGAACAATACAACCATTGTTGGTTGTAGGACTTGATTGAACTAATGTAATAATCAAAAAGATCTTCTTTTATTTAATCACTAGTTGTAGCTTAATAAAAAGATTTTCTTTTATTTAATCACTAGTTGTAGCTTAATAAAAAGATCTTTCTTTTTATTTAATCACTAGTTGTAGCTTAATAAAAAGATCTTTCTTTTTATTTTAATCACTAGTTGTAGCTTAATAAAAAGATCTTCTTTTTGTTTAATCACTAGTTGTAACTTAATAAAAAGATCTTCTTTTATTTAATCACTAGTTGTAGCTTAATAAAAAGATCTTTCTTTTTATTTAATCACTAGTTGTAACTTAATAAAAAGGTCTTCTTTTATTTTAAACACTAGTTGTAGCTTAAAGGATCCTTTTCTTTTATTTGATCACACTAGTTGTAGATATTAAAAAGATCTTCTTTTTATTTTTGATCACTAGTTGTAGCTATCTTTTCTATTTACTAGAAGTAAAGTAAAATAAAATAATCCCTTCTTTACCACTAGTAATAAATAAGGTTAGTAAGCAACTAAGTAGTAGTATCCTAAATAATAAGTAGTAGTATGTAATAAAATGAAGTAGTAGTAGTAATAGATAGTTGTATGTTGTGATTTTATTGTGAATGAAGTAGTTGTAATAGATAGTTGTATGTTGTGATTTTGTTGTAAATAAAGTAGTAGTAGTAGTAAGTTGTATGTGGTGCTCTTGATAAGAATGAAGTAGTAGTAGATAGTTGTGTATTATGTTTTGACTAAAATAGGGGTAGTAGTAGTAGTAAAGTGTTGTAGGATTGCTTCTAAAAATATTTAGAAGCAATATTCATGCTTCTAATGTTGTAGCTTTGCTTCTAAAAATAATTAGAAGCCATATTTATGCTTCTAATGTTGTAGGACTACTTCTAAAAATATTTAGAAGCCATGTTCATGTTTCACATGTTGTAGGATCTTTTCTAAAAATGGTTAGAAGCCATTTTTATGCTACTAATGTTGTAGGACCACTTCTAAAAATGTTAGAAGCCATATTCATGCTTAATTAGTTGTAGGATGTTTTCCCATCATGCTTTATGTTTAGGAGGTTGTAGGACTTTTGCTAAAAAAATATCCTACCATGTTTACCATGCTTAGTTAGTTGTAGCTTTGCTTCTAAAAATAATTAGAAGCCATATCCATGCTTAGTTAGTTGTAGGATTGCTTTGAAAAATATCCTACCATGTTTACCATGCTTAGTTAGTTGTAGCTTTGCTTCTAAAAATAATTAGAAGCCATATCCATGCTTAGTTAGTTGTAGGATTGCTTTGAAAAATATCCTACCATGTTTACCATGCTTAGTTAGTTGTAGCTTTGCTTCTAAAAATAATTAGAAGCCATATCCATGCTTAGTTAGTTGTAGGATTGCTTTGAAAAATATCCTACCATGTTTACCATGCTTAGTTAGTTGTAGCTTTGCTTCTAAAAATAATTAGAAGCCATATCCATGCTTAGTTAGTTGTAGGATTGCTTTGAAAAATATCCTACCATGTTTACCATGCTTAGTTAGTTGTAGCTTTGCTTCTAAAAATAATTGGAAGCCATATCCATGCTTAGTTAGTTGTAGGATTGCTTTTAAAAATATCCTACCATGTTTACCATGCTTAGTTAGTTGTAGCTTTGCTTCTAAAAATAATTAGAAGCCATGTTCATGCTTAGTTAGTTGTAGGACTTTTGCTAAAAATATCCTACCATGATTCTATGCTTAATTAGTTGTAGGATGTTTTATAAAATTATCCCATCATGCTTTATGTTTAGGATGTTGTAGGACTCTTTCTAAAAATATCCTACCATGCTTAACGTTTAGAATGTTGTAGGATTCTTTTCCTATCATGCTTGGTAATGTTGTAGGATTCTTTTCCTATCATGTTTAGTAACTCACTTATGCTAGAATTTTGTAGAATTCATTCCTAAAGTTTCCTATTATGCCTAGTGACTTAGTTATGCTTAGAATGTGTAGGATTCAATCCAAAAGTTTCCTACCATGTTTGGATAAATTTTATTGTGCCTAGAGTGTTGTAGGACCCATGATAAAATCATATACCATGCTAGTTTAATTGTTGGAAAGCGATATACCATGCTAGTTAAATTGTAAGTATTTTGCATATCATGCTAGTTTAAATTGTATACAAGTTGTATACCATACTAGATAAATGGTAGGGAAGTGTATACTATGTTAGTTTGATTGTAGGTAGGTAATATACCATGCCAGTTTTATCTATGCCATACTAGCTTAATAGTAATTAAGTTGTGTACCATGCTAGTTTATATGGATACTCATGTTTACATGGTACCCATGCTTAGATAAGTGTGTGTTCATGCTATGTTAGTGAATGATCACGATTCATGCTAAGTAAGTAGGTATCATGCAGATTATTGATCATGTTAAGTTAAGGATACCCATACTAGGACGTTCATGCTTAGAGTAAAGAAACTACCCATGACTAGTTGTAGTGATTTATGTTGGATTCTATACCACGCTAGAGTAATACATGATTAGAACGTTGTAGGAGTGATGTTAGAATATCTACTATACCTTGGAATGATTGTATGTTATGTTAGCTATCTATCCATGCTTGTGTTATGGGGATTAGTCAAGATAAGTAGTAAGCTTTCATGCTCGCTTGACTATAGTAGACTCTATGTTTAGGTCGTAGTGATTTTATGCTTAAGCTCGATGGAAGCACAAACATTTATCATATTCATACTTAGGAGTGTGATGGTGAGTAGTTCTATTTTGTGATTGGATTACCTTAGGAAGATGCCTACGAGTGTATGCCATACTTAAGGCGCTATAGGTTGAAGTAATAAGGATTGGGAAGACCACTAGTGATAGTTGGTCCGATAAAGGCCGTTAGGTCGCCTTCGGATCCTTCCTTAGTAGAATACCGACCGTAGAATATTAGTAGATTCTTCTGTTGCTTCTAATAGTAGAAGATTAAGTTTGTTAGTAAGCACGTTTGGTTGCTTCTAAGATTGATTACCTGTATGGTTGTTTACACACGGTCGTGCACGTACGCGGCCCGACCGGCCCATGCGTAGCTGTTGGTCTCATACGCGGCTTATTTGGCTGGTATGTACGTGGTTGTCTCCTACGAGGCCCGCCTGGCTCGTAGGTAGTTATTGTTTCATACGTAGCTTAGTTGGCTCGTATGTGGTTATTACTCGTGTATAGCTTGTTAGCTAGTACACAGTTAGTTGTGCTATCTAGGGTGATGTTACCACCCTAAGGGCTATCGACCATCAAGACATATGTTTCTACCCTAAGGAACTGTGGAGGAGTCGCTCCATGTGTACCGTCGAATCTTAACCAGGGTAGGTTGATCGAGGACCGGAGTATAGACAGAATCCAAGTCTAGGGTAGCAGCGTGCGTGTATATTCGCAACGGCCAAAGTCTTGGATCGATGAGCCACGAACCGGGTCCTGAAGGATTCTGGTAAATCTAGGTTGAGCGGCCTAGTAGAGTTGCCTTGCGAAGCCTAATTTAAGGCCTAGCACGTTGTGTTATAATATCGTCATCCCTAGGATTGTTCGAGTCAGGGACATCACTAGGATAGTGACTTATAAGGATCAGTTTACTTAAACCCTTTTTGCCGGGAGAGAGGGGTCAGTTGTAGGGGGCCCCTTACACTAACTCGTCCCTTGAGGCAGATCATAGGTGGTGTACCGGGTTGTACCTTCCCGTCAAAGGGATACGTACGGTGCCGTCTCACAAGTTGAGGACACGGGTTGCGTATCTCGCGCTGTTAATTCCTGGAGTACCGTGGCTAGGGGTGCCACAGGATGCATTGTGCAGTCCTGCGCTTGCGATACCCCAGAGGGTGCCACAGGGTAGGCTTTGCGCTACCCTGCGCTTGTGAAACCCTATAGTGTGATTTTTGGAATGACACCCGATACATTGGGTTCGTCTAATTTGAGTGAGGTTCGGTTAGCCGGGTCGCGGTGGCGAACATAGACACCACGGGCGAAATGCAACAGTGGCACATGACCACATCTGCAGCCTCGCGAGTCACGTGTAGTTGTCAGGAACAGGTTGTGTACAATTAGAAATTCATAACGCAGGTTCAATCCCTATAAATGGAGAAACGGCTTGAGATGGAGCCGCATGTAGTATGGGCTGCATGTTGCTTTCGGAGACTTGCTGATATTAGAATAGGAGCATCCTAGTTCTATGTAAACATCGCATTAGAGTCTAGTCATAGCACTCACGTACACTTAAACTACACCATTGCTATATTTTGTATATTGTTTGGAAGATTCGCTGCTATATGATCAGCCTTTAAGCGTCAGTGAATACTGACGTCCCCACTTCCATAGGTACTGGATCGCCGAAGTACAAAGGCGATATTCAGGAGGACTCAAGGCAAGGAAAGCAAGGAGTCAGTATTAAGTTTAGTTCCGCTGCAAAATATGTATTGATTCTGTATTAGTTAAGAAGTACTCTGATGTAAGATGTGAAGGTTGTAATACTTAGAAATGTAAAGGAAATATTGTAACTCTATTGTAAAGTATTACAGTTGTACAGTATTCGGACTTGTAACACATTGTGTATTGAATAAAAAGTTTTAAATTCTCCCGTTTTTCTGTGTATTGTGACTAATTGAAGAAAAGGTCTTGGCTCGTGTCACGGTTTTCCAGTGTCGGAAATCGGGGCGCTACAGAGTGGTATCAGAGCTAGCTTCAATTTACAGTCCAACACAGTGGGAAAATTTAAACTTAGATGCCTGTAGGAGATTGTGTTTTAGCTAGTTGTAGATAATTATAACTCATATTGTTGTTCTTTCAACTTATGTTTTATAATATTTCTATATCAATGCTAATTTCTGTATCCACTCCTTGCAGGATGACGGACAGCTCAGTTCCCACGGGGAGTGGGTGGGGACAGGGAGAGGTGATCGAGATAGACTCGGATACCGAGCCTGTCATGGAGGAGGCGCAGCCACCGGTAGAGGCCGGACTGGCCCACGGAGCCCCGCAGCTGCCACAGCAGGGGGCTTTTGCTTTTGGAGGTCAGGCCCCGGTACCGCCACCTCCCCAGCTTACTCCTGTCGAGGAGGCCTTTCAGCAGGTCTTCGAGGATATCTCCGTACTGACGTGGTCGCACATCCACCTAGAGACCAAGATGGACTCCTCCGAGTTCGTCAACTACCACCACGCAAGGGAGGTGGAGAGACTGAGGAGCGCCAACGCCCGGGCGCAACGCCGTATGGTGATCCGGGACCGTGCCTACAGGGCACAGTTTGAGCGCCTGGAGCGCCGGTGTGCGGACCTTCAGGTCCAGGTTGCACAGTTGCAGGCGCTGATCACCGGGCAGGACCCGCCTGAAGGAGCCAGCAGTACCGACTAGGCAGTCGGGTACCTAGAAGCTGTTTTTGTTATTTTGTGATTTTTGGCCCCTACAATTGTGGTGTATAGGTAGGGAGGATGTCACTTAGAAAAAAAAATGTGACACTTTGTAAACGGGTAGGTCTAGGAAGACTGTGTTGTTATTTTGACTCCTACTCTTGTGAAGTATAGGTAAGAAGGTTAGTACTTAGGAAGAAATGACATTTTGTAAACAAGGGGTTGATGTACATATAAATGTAACCCATTTGATGGATGATCAATGGAAAATTTCGGTTCATCTCTTGTTCTCCGACTATACTGTTTCATGTTTGTCGATTCATTCTCCTAACTTAAGGTAGTTCTGAGGACAGAACTATTCTAAGGAGGGAGTAATGTAATATCCCGGACGGATATTAACCCATATAAATTATTATTTTATTATTATTTTATTTTAACTCCAAAATTGGACTATTTTGGCGATTTTCGCCGGGTTGCCCACAGACAGTGCCTACGCACGTCTATCGGTCGATGCGCATCCAAAGCGCATCAAATTGGTAGCACGACTCTCCGAAGTAACAAGAAAAATTTATTTTACTATTATTTTCCAAATTAAATTATTTTGGGAATTTTATGAGGATTTTATAAGAAGATTTTTTGTATACACATACATGTACACATACATATAATTGTATGGTACTTAGTATATTATACCTAGTATGTAGTATGTACCTTAGGATAATATACTTGCTCTTGTCATGGTAACTTAATTAGAAGGTTAGGGTGATTAAGAGGGTTGAAAGAAGAGTTGTATGCATAAGATTAGAACTAAACCTTCTAGAAACCTTATCACTCCACCTCACTAGCCTACACCATACCCTCCCCCCCCCCCCCCCTAAGTCATGGCCGGCCTCCTTCTTTTGAGGCAATTTTGTGCCATGAGGTGCACTTACCACCTTCCATCTCCTTCTATAAACCCCCCCTCATTCACCTCCTTCTCTCATTTTAGAAAAACAAAAGAAAGAAAGAAAGAAGGAAAGGAAAAGAAAGAGAGAACAAATTAACTAGAGAGTTTTGTTTTGTAGGTAATAGAAGAATTCTAAAAAGCTTAGGGGAAGGAGAAGGTAGCAAAGCTAGTTCTTCCAACAAGTTAGAGAAGGTGGGGGTTTCTTCACTTCTTTGATTTTTGTTTGTTTGTTGTTTGTTTGTTTGTTGTTTGTATGGTTGTTTGACTTCTTCTTCTCATCCTCTTGTTTTGTTTTCTTTGAGTTTTGTTGGGTGTATTGTTGTAGTAAGAAGTAAGAGTAAAAAGTAGTAGTAGTAACTACTAAACTTATAAAGATCATAGCTTTATTATTGTAGTTGTTGTTGTATGTTATTGGACTAAAGAAACTTACATATTGCATATTGTTGAACAATACAACCATTGTTGGTTGTAGGACTTGATTGAACTAATGTAATAATCAAAGAGATCTTCTTTTATTTAATCACTAGTTGTAGCTTAATAAAAAGATTTTCTTTTATTTAATCACTAGTTGTAGCTTAATAAAAAGATCTTTCTTTTTATTTAATCACTAGTTGTAGCTTAATAAAAAGATCTTTCTTTTTATTTTAATCACTAGTTGTAGCTTAATAAAAAGATCTTCTTTTTGTTTAATCACTAGTTGTAACTTAATAAAAAGATCTTCTTTTATTTAATCACTAGTTGTAGCTTAATAAAAAGATCTTTCTTTTTATTTAATCACTAGTTGTAACTTAATAAAAAGGTCTTCTTTTATTTTAAACACTAGTTGTAGCTTAAAGGATCCTTTTCTTTTATTTGATCACACTAGTTGTAGATATTAAAAAGATCTTCTTTTTATTTTTGATCACTAGTTGTAGCTATCTTTTCTATTTACTAGAAGTAAAGTAAAATAAAATAATCCCTTCTTTACCACTAGTAATAAATAAGGTTAGTAAGCAACTAAGTAGTAGTATGCTAAATAATAAGTAGTAGTATGTAATAAAATGAAGTAGTAGTAGTAATAGATAGTTGTATGTTGTGATTTTATTGTGAATGAAGTAGTTGTAATAGATAGTTGTATGTTGTGATTTTGTTGTAAATAAAGTAGTAGTAGTAGTAAGTTGTATGTGGTGCTCTTGATAAGAATGAAGTAGTAGTAGATAGTTGCGTATTATGTTTTGACTAAAATAGGGGTAGTAGTAGTAGTAAAGTGTTGTAGGATTGCTTCTAAAAATATTTAGAAGCAATATTCATGCTTCTAATGTTGTAGCTTTGCTTCTAAAAATAATTAGAAGCCATATTTATGCTTCTAATGTTGTAGGACTACTTCTAAAAATATTTAGAAGCCATGTTCATGTTTCACATGTTGTAGGATCTTTTCTAAAAATGGTTAGAAGCCATTTTTATGCTACTAATGTTGTAGGACCACTTCTAAAAATGTTAGAAGCCATATTCATGCTTAATTAGTTGTAGGATGTTTTCCCATCATGCTTTATGTTTAGGAGGTTGTAGGACTTTTGCTAAAAAAATATCCTACCATGTTTACCATGCTTAGTTAGTTGTAGCTTTGCTTCTAAAAATAATTAGAAGCCATATCCATGCTTAGTTAGTTGTAGGATTGCTTTGAAAAATATCCTACCATGTTTACCATGCTTAGTTAGTTGTAGCTTTGCTTCTAAAAATAATTGGAAGCCATATCCATGCTTAGTTAGTTGTAGGATTGCTTTTAAAAATATCCTACCATGTTTACCATGCTTAGTTAGTTGTAGCTTTGCTTCTAAAAATAATTAGAAGCCATGTTCATGCTTAGTTAGTTGTAGGACTTTTGCTAAAAATATCCTACCATGATTCTATGCTTAATTAGTTGTAGGATGTTTTATAAAATTATCCCATCATGCTTTATGTTTAGGATGTTGTAGGACTCTTTCTAAAAATATCCTACCATGCTTAACGTTTAGAATGTTGTAGGATTCTTTTCCTATAATGCTTGGTAATGTTGTAGGATTCTTTTCCTATCATGTTTAGTAACTCACTTATGCTAGAATTTTGTAGAATTCATTCCTAAAGTTTCCTATTATGCCTAGTGACTTAGTTATGCTTAGAATGTGTAGGATTCAATCCAAAAGTTTCCTACCATGTTTGGATAAATTTTATTGTGCCTAGAGTGTTGTAGGACCCATGATAAAATCATATACCATGCTAGTTTAATTGTTGGAAAGCGATATACCATGCTAGCTAAATTGTAAGTATTTTGCATATCATGCTAGTTTAAATTGTATACAAGTTGTATACCATACTAGATAAATGGTAGGGAAGTGTATACTATGTTAGTTTGATTGTAGGTAGGTAATATACCATGCCAGTTTTATCTATGCCATACTAGCTTAATAGTAATTAAGTTGTGTACCATGCTAGTTTATATGGATACTCATGTTTACATGGTACCCATGCTTAGATAAGTGTGTGTTCATGCTATGTTAGTGAATGATCACGATTCATGCTAAGTAAGTAGGTATCATGCAGATTATTGATCATGTTAAGTTAAGGATACCCATACTAGGACGTTCATGCTTAGAGTAAAGAAACTACCCATGACTAGTTGTAGTGATTTATGATGGATTCTATACCACGCTAGAGTAATACATGATTAGAACGTTGTAGGAGTGATGTTAGAATATCTACTATACCTTGGAATGATTGTATGTTATGTTAGCTATCTATCCATGCTTGTGTTATGGGGATTAGTCAAGATAAGTAGTAAGCTTTCATGCTCGCTTGACTATAGTAGACTCTATGTTTAGGTCGTAGTGATTTTATGCTTAAGCTCGATGGAAGCACAAACATTTATCATATTCATACTTAGGAGTGTGATGGTGAGTAGTTCTATTTTGTGATTGGATTACCTTAGGAAGATGCCTACGAGTGTATGCCATACTTAAGGCGCTATAGGTTGAAGTAATAAGGATTGGGAAGACCACTAGTGATAGTTGGTCCGATAAAGGCCGTTAGGTCGCCTTCGGATCCTTCCTTAGTAGAATACCGACCGTAGAATATTAGTAGATTCTTCTGTTGCTTCTAATAGTAGAAGATTAAGTTTGTTAGTAAGCACGTTTGGTTGCTTCTAAGATTGATTACCTGTATGGTTGTTTGCACACGGTCGTGCACGTACGCGGCCCGACCGGCCCGTGCGTAGCTGTTGGTCTCATACGCGGCTTATTTGGCTGGTATGTACGTGGTTGTCTCCTACGAGGCCCGCCTGGCTCGTAGGTAGTTATTGTTTCATACGTAGCTTAGTTGGCTCGTATGTGGTTATTACTCGTGTATAGCTTGTTAGCTAGTACACAGTTAGTTGTGCTATCTAGGGTGATGTTACCACCCTAAGGGCTATCGACCATCAAGACATATGTTTCTACCCTAAGGAACTGTGGAGGAGTCGCTCCATGTGTACCGTCGAATCTTAACCAGGGTAGGTTGATCGAGGACCGGAGTATAGACAGAATCCAAGTCTAGGGTAGCGGCGTGCGTGTATATTCGCAACGGCCAAAGTCTTGGATCGATGAGCCACGAACCGGGTCCTGAAGGATTCTGGTAAATCTAGGTTGAGCGGCCTAGTAGAGTTGCCTTGCGAAGCCTAATTTAAGGCCTAGCACGTTGTGTTATAATATCGTCATCCCTAGGATTGTTCGAGTCAGGGACATCACTAAGATAGTGACTTATAAGGATCAGTTTACTTAAACCCTTTTTGCCGGGAGAGAGGGGTCAGTTGTAGGGGGCCCCTTACACTAACTCGTCCCTTGAGGCAGATCATAGGTGGTGTACCGGGTTGTACCTTCCCGTCAAAGGGATACGTACGGTGCCGTCTCACAAGTTGAGGACACAGGTTGCGTATCTCGCGCTGTTAATTCCTGGAGTACCGTGGCTAGGGGTGCCACAGGATGCATTGTGCAGTCCTGCGCTTGCGATACCCCAGAGGGTGCCACAGGGTAGGCTTTGCGCTACCCTGCGCTTGCGAAACCCTATAGTGTGATTTTTGGAATGACACCCGATACATTGGGTTCGTCTAATTTGAGTGAGGTCCGGTTAGCCGGGTCGCGGTGGCGAACATAGACACCACGGACGAAATGCAACAGTGGCACATGACCACATCTGCAGCCTCGCGAGTCACGTGTAGTTGTCAGGAACAGGTTGTGTACAATTAGAAATTCATAACGCGGGTTCAATCCCTATAAATGGAGAAACGGCTTGAGATGGAGCCGCATGTAGTATGGGCTGCATGTTGCTTTCGGAGACTTGCTGATATTAGAATAGGAGCATCCTAGTTCTATGTAAACATCGCATTAGAGTCTAGTCATAGCACTCACGTACACTTAAACTACACCATTGCTATATTTTGTATATTGTTTGGAAGATTCGCTGCTATATGATCAGCCTTTAAGCGTCAGTGAATACTGACGTCCCCACTTCCATAGGTACTGGATCGCCGAAGTACAAAGGCGATATTCAGGAGGACTCAAGGCAAGGAAAGCAAGGAGTCAGTATTAAGTTTAGTTCCGCTGCAAAATATGTATTGATTCTGTATTAGTTAAGAAGTACTCTGATGTAAGATGTGAAGGTTGTAATACTTAGAAATGTAAAGGAAATATTGTAACTCTATTGTAAAGTATTACAGTTGTACAGTATTCGGACTTGTAACACATTGTGTATTGAATAAAAAGTTTTAAATTCTCCTGTTTTTCTGTGTATTGTGACTAATTGAAGAAAAGGTCTTGGCTCGTGTCACGGTTTCCCAGTGTCGGAAATCGGGGCGCTACAGCTGTGATGCGTTGTGTTAATTTAGTAAGATGGAAGGATGAAATGAATAATGCTAATAATAGATGGTTTTGTGGACCAGTACCTACAGCAATCCTGGGGGTTTGGACTAGACCTCCTAACGCCCAAGGACCGGCTTGGGAATAGTGGACCCAAACTATGTTTGGGGTAAGTGGATTTTATTGCCCAAGCTATCGGCTTGAGGCCCGGTTTCCCTCGATGACAGCTGTCGCGAGGAAGTACCCAGATTACCTGGGGCGTGGTTTTTCCCTCCTGGCTATCAGCTGGGAGGAAGTACCCAGTTTATCTGGGGTGGTTTTTCCCTCGATGACAGTCGTCGCGAAGAAGTACCCAGTTTACCTGGGGCGTGGTTTTTCCCTCCTGGCTATCGGCTGGGAGGAAGTACCCAGTTTACCTGGGGCGTGGTTTTTCCCTCGATGACAGCCGTCGTGAGGAAGTACCCAGTTTACCCAGGGCGTGGTTTTTCCCTCGCTAGTTCAGCTAGGAGGAAGACGTAGCCTCGGACGAGTAAGACTCTGTGTGAGCATCAGACCGCGTGTTTACTGGGCTATCGGCTTTCAGTATGTTGGGATACTGTGGCTCACTGGTCGACAAACTAATAAAATAACTAAGTATTAATAAAAATGTGAAAGTGCAGAAAGTGAATTGTGAATTGTGGATGAGAAAGAACATAGTTGTGAATGAAGTAAATGTGAAAGAAAACGAGTTATGAGTTAGTGTATGAAAAGAAGTGATAAATGTAGTACGTGGTTAATTTATAATGAAAGTAATAAAAGAGACATGTGTTATATGAATAGCACGAAGTAATTGTATTATGTAACTGATTATTGAAGTAAAATACAGTGTGATGTAAGTTGTTACACCTTGGAATTGTGTCAAGGAACTACCTGCCCGCTATTTCTGTGGAAATTGTGGGAACTACCTGCCTTGGCATAATTCGCAGGGTGAGCTGGTATGATAGTGGTAATGATTAATGGAAATGAATAATTAAGTAAAGTGAAGATGATAAGTGATTGAAGTGAATTAATAACCATGCTATCGGCTTGAGATGTGATGTTATATTACCCAAACTGTGTGTTTGAGGTGCAGTGATTATTATCCAAGCTATCGGCTATGGGGTGTGATATGTTGTGGTCCCAAATTGTGTTTGGGGATTAAGTGAAAATAATAATAAGATGTATTACTTATAAGAATGAGAATTACTAAAGTGGTATAATGAGATGAGAATGAGCTATAAAACCTGTTTTTGATGTAATAAGTACAAGCATTCTACTAGTGATGTGTTAATGATGTGATGAGATGTGAGAGCATTGCAATAAGCAATAAGATGTTATATTTGCGTTATAAGACTTAAATGAATGTGGTATTATGAGAATAGAAGCATTGGTAAGAAGTGATACTTGATAAGGTATAATAAAATAAATACCTGTATTATTAGAGTGGTTATGAAAATGGTTATTAAGGGAAGTATGTCGCGATATGAGTTTGTGTATCTTGGAAGTGTGTCAGGGAACTACTCGCTCGCCATTTCCATGGAAATGGTGGGAACTACCTGCCTTGGCACCACTTCCAGGTTGAGTAAGTGAGTTGTTGATAGAATGCAAGTAAACGAAGTGCATGGTTAAATAGAGATGAAGAAAAAATATAGTAACATCATGTGGGTATATTCTTATGAATAACGAAATGAGGATATGACGATAATTGTGGAAAGATGAATATTCGTGTTAGGAAATTTAAATTGAAAAGTAATGGATTGTATGGAAATTCGTATTATGCGGATGTAAAATAAGTATATATATATATATACGAGGTTGAGGTGAAGTATACTATGAAATGTGGGAAGTTATGGATAATTAAATAGTTGAATGCAGGATGGGCAAAGTATTTGATATATCGTCATATTGATGATGTTGTTGTGTTCAGGATTCAAGTTGCATTATCTTAACTTGGTATTTGTAAGTTTAAATTATTTTCTTTATACTATTTTAATTTGTTATTAGATTAATCACTATACTCACACCAGAAATGGCTGACCCCTTAGTGTTTGGGGGGTTAAGGGAGTCTGAGGACTACCCTAGATCCCCTACTGTTACAGGTTCTCATCAGTGCAGAGGTGAGGCGTGGATTGGTAGGATTTTAAAAATTTGTACTAATTAGCTATGTGAATAGTAAAATTTATGATCTAAATTGTATTATGGATGTATAAGCATGCATATGATGATGATGAGTATAGTGAGGGGTGGTATGGTATGTTTGTGACCCGTACCCATCTCGTTGTGGAGTACCGGGCTCTGTGGTAGGTTTTACAAGGATTTTTCTAAAATTTTACCTCGTTTTTCAAAGAAATTTATAGTTTTTATTTGATATTTGATAATCCGTTATGAGTTTGGCCCCCAGAGCATTATATTATATTGCCTGTGTGTATCTGCTCATTTTGGCCTGGGGAGCCCGTGAAATTATTGTGTGTATTGTGAGCTACGGAATTTTGAGCAGAATTCCGTAAGCTATCTGTGTTTCGGGGCAAAATTTACAGGGGAGACTTTGCCAAAATTTTCCCTGAAATATAACTTTCTTAGTTTATATTTAAAGTGATATAGAAATTGAAAGAATGGAATTTGGAGGTTTGGTTTTCAAAAAATAAATAAATAAATAAAAATCCGGGTGTTACATATATATATACATATTTATATATAAATATGTATATAAGTAGTATAAAGGGGAGTAGGTGGAGAAATCAACAGAGGCCATGTGCTGGACTGGGGGGTTCGGATTAGACAGAGGAGAAAGGAGGAAGGGAAAGAGTGAATGAATTGGTTTTAGGGGATATAAGTATATATAGATATATATACATATATATGTATATGTATACATACACATTTGGTGAATGAATGGAGACAAAGTGAGATGCTGGATGGGGGAGATGCAGGATGGGGTTTTCGGCCGAGGAAGAAGGAAGGAGAGAATGAGGATAAGTGAATGAGTTAGGGGTATTTTTAAAGGATTTAATTGGGTAGTTACAATAACCAATTGCCCACTAAACACCCCCCCACTAATCCACTATGCATTTCAAAAATTTCTCTTTCCCTCCATTCCCACAAAGACAGCCGGTTTCCCTCTTGGTTGAGTGTGCACATTGCACGTGTACGCGTGCACGTGGTTTGTGTACAATACAAAATAAATTATTTATTTAATTTTTAAAACAAATGTTTATATATATATATATATATATATATATATATATATATATATATATATATATATATATATATATATATATATGCATATAAAATTAACTTAGTTAAAAAGTTTAGTTTTTCATGCACAAATAAAATAAATACACACACTTCCGAAATTTTATTTTGAAAAGATTACGCTTAAATACGTGCACCGAAAACACATGCGTCACACGTAAAATACCGAAATAAGAAATCGACTTTATCAACGAAAAAATATTTAAATATAATCGAAATACAACATAAGAAAAAATATTTATTTAATTTTATATATTTCACGACGTAATCACTATGTACATAGAAAACACGTGCATTACACGTACAAAAGTATTTTAATCAAAAAAGGGAAAATAAATTTCTATTTATAAAATAAATTCAAATCCATCAAAATAAAAAATTGTAACACATAGAAAATATCACATGTAGCGGTGAAAAATACGTAATTGATACGTGCATCGGTAACACACATAAAACACGTAAAAACACAAAGATTGAAATATTATATTTGAGTTGGCTCAAATAGGATAAAAGAATACGAAAAATGCATAAATAGTCAGAAAATAAAATACGTAGTGAAACACGTTACAAATATTACTAGTAACGGTACAAAATACACGTGCGTAACACACGGGGGCAAAATTGTCATTTCCAATTTTGCGGGGTGTTACAGCCTGTCCTTATTTTGTTAAATTAATTAATTATTTATTAGATTTCGAATCTCTTAGAGTTGGTGTACCCTACCGGACTGAACTAAACTGATCAACAACACAGCCACAACCGGCCAAACCACAAAACCTCAACTGCCAATGTCTAGGGTCCCACACAATCTCTAAAGACTCACAACTCAACCATCAATACGAAAACTTTTCAATAAAACTCACAAATCCATCATCGAAATGTTTATAATAAGAAAACCTCGTAAATCAACAAAATTCAACTTCATTTAATGTGCACATAAAATTTCAAAATTCAAATAAAATATTAAATCCATTAAACAACAGAAACCATATTTTGAAGTCGTAGAATATCACCAAAACATCGATTTGTTGAAAACACATATAATTCACTTAAATATGATCATAAGAATATATTTAAAACTCTTTTATAATTAAAATATAACTCTCTAAAAAATACTATAATCTGTAGTAAAACATCATCTAAACAGTAGAGCAATATTCCAAAATATCAAAGAAATAATAATTTAAAAGAAACGAAGAAAATTCAATCAAAACAGCCCAAAGAGCAACTGACGGTCGACTGCTCAAAAGGGGCAGTCGACTAGAAATTGGAAACTGCCAAAATACACATGATGGTCGACCGTGCAATCGACCGTAACCTGCCATACAGCCAAGTAGGGCTTTTTGGTGCATGTTTCGACTGATACTTGATCAAAACTTTGCAAAATCAAAATCTAATTTCCTGAGATGCTTAAACATATCTTATATAACATGTATGAGTTATCAAGACATATCAAAACACATCAAGATCTCAAAATTACGAATTTTTCACAAAAACTTTGAAAATAGTCAATATATATACATATATGTTCAAATAAGGATTTAAGCATTAGTATAGCATCAGAAATTTACCAAATATGAGTAGTCTGATGTTTAAGCCATCTCAGTACCCAAATAATTGAAATCCAATCAAAACTTCGTCAAATTTCACGAAATCTTCAAAACAGTATATGAAAAAGGGGAATGTGCATATGAGTGTATTTGTGCATTAGTAAAACATTAAGAATCCATTGTATATATGTGGTATAAAGTTCAAAACCATCTCAGTACTAAAACAGTTCAAATCCAGTCGAAAACTTCACAAAATCCTCAAAACTAATTTCCGGCTGATTACACATAGACCCGAAGCAAGCCTCCTTTCAATGCTTCAAAACTTAAACTTTTTGATCAAACAAAACCTTCTATATCTTGTTATACACATACCCAATCCTTACATCAGTTTACCCATGGATAATATGCAATTACAACAAGTATATAATCAAGTTTGCACATCTAAATATCAAGACAGAGTATATGTTTGCACAATCAACAGTAAGGTTAGGGTTTTGTTCACTTTTATGCAATGATCAGTACACAACTCATCTTATGCATGCCAAACAGCAAGTATATGATGAAAATAACAATCACAAGTCATCAAATTAGGTTTTCAGTCATCAATAGTGTAGTTTCATGAAAAGATTTACTTTTTAATTCATTTATTCATCAAAACTCATTATATCTTCATACCATCATCTAAAATATTTTCTAATGGATAAATAATCACATACAACATGCTTAGAACAATATGAAAACAAACACAGGTCACTCACCTTATTGAAGAATCAAGCGAAGATGATAAAGAAATAAGAAAAGTTCCTCCTTTCACAAGAAAACCAAGATCCTCGCTTTAAAACTTCAAAAAAATAATAATAAGTGTTACCGCTGATTCTGATGTGGGGGTAAACAGATAGAATTTGTGGGTTCGTGGAAAAACCTGAATAGCAGATCCGAACCTGTTCGTCTGAGTTGGGCTGCTGACTCCCGCCGTACACCTGCAAGGAAAGTGCGAAACATCGGAGTTGATCTCGACGACGCACCCTCCGACGCTCTTGTCAGTAACCAGTGATGATTAAAAAAGAGCTTAAGTTGGCAAAAAGTGATTAACCTGTAACAGTGGTAGGTGGGAGGTATTTATAGTCGCCGTTGGGATCAGATTAGGAATGTGATTCCGGTGATCTGATAAGGCATAAAATCCTCGTAATCAGATTAGGAATGTAATCCCTTAATTTCCGGTGAGAGGATAATTGCAAATCAGGCCCGTTGATTTAGTCAAATCAGTGACCCTGATCTCCTCTTGCTGGTCTGGGTTTGTATCGGGTTGGGACCCGTACCCAGTTGAGGTGGATCCGTTCGCGGGTTGTTGGATTGTGAGAAGGAGACCCAGTACCCGCTTCGGATCCGTTAGTAGGTGAAATTACCGTTTTACCCCTGAGCTTTAAGATTCGTCTCCGATGTGAACGGTCCCGATTTAATCCTATTTTTAGCCATATCACGAGCCCCCCACTCCTAGAGACTGAGTTTTTCAGTCTTTGAGGAGTAGTTTTATTGTTCTAATGGCGTACGGGATTTTATCGGCGTTCTTAAGGGAGTTTTGGATCTAACTTGGGGTGTAACGGTGTTATTGTGGGCTTGTAAATTGCCCCAAAACATTCTCAGAATTTTCTGGATTTTAGGTGATTTTTCCAGATTTTTCTGAATTTTTTCTCATTTTTTTGAATTTTTTATTCATTTTCCGAATTAAATAATTAATTATCGAAAAATATTAAATAATTATTCTAATTAAATAATTATATTTTTCAGAATTTAAAATAATTTTTCTGAATTTATAATTATTTTTAGAATTTTAATTTAATTTTTTCCGATTTTTTAAATATTTTTTCGAATTTTTTAAATAAAAAAAAACAAATAAATAAATTAATTAATTAAATTAAATTATACCTGACACGTGGCACGATCTGTGCCGTCGGATCCCTGCGCGAATCTCGAGGAGGCGCGCTTTTCGAAAAATCGTTATCTTGTCGTTTAGCGCGCGTGGCGCGATCTGGATCGTCCATCACCAGAAGCGTGAATTTTTGGAAAATCCAACGGTCGTAGTCGTTCGGCGGATATTTTCTCCGTTTGTGAAGCTCGGATAGGGGGTTGCTCGGCAGCCGACCGAGAGGTGACTTCGACCTCGGGTGTGAGGCCACGTGGAGATGCCACTTGGCAATTTTTTTTTTTTTTTTGGCGCTCTGTTCTTTCTCTTCTCCTTCTCTGTTCTTTCGACCCATGCACGCCTCCGACCCCGCCTCCGTCTCCGTCCCTGAGAGCGCCACTGGGGCTCGGCGAGCTCGGCGGGAGGCGACAAGTGGAGTAGGGCTCGTCACGGCCACGGCGGGGCTCGTGATGGACGGGAGCGCGACATGGAGCTTGGAAGTTCGGCGAGAGACGACGAGCGGAGTGGGGCTCGTCGGAGATGGAGCTCGTCGTCGAATGAAAGGCGAGAGGAGCTCGGTGGAAAGAATCTCGACGATGGGGAAGTTCAATGATGGTGGAGCTTCGTCTTCGGCAGTGGAGCTCGGTGGTGCAGCTCGGGGTGAGTGAGAGAGAGCTCGGGAACAATGGGTTCGGCGAAGAGCGTGCTCGGAACTCGGAGCTCCGGAGTGTTAGCTCGGCCATGGTGGTGGTGAGGCGTGCTCGACGGGAGGTGGAGCTCGGCACGGCGAGAGCTCAGAGAAGAGTTGGGTTCTCTTCTTGAGCTTCGACGAAGTGGAGGTTGGCGAGTTCGGAGCTGAGCTCGCCGAAGAAGAAGGTCGACGCGGTTGAGGGCTGAGCTCGTCCATGGAGCTCGGCAAGGAGTTGGAGCTTTGCTCGCCGAAGGAGGAGTGCGTCACTGTCATGGCGAGGGAGCTCGTCGAAGGAGGAGTTCGTCGATGAGAGCTCACTCGAGGGAGCTCGGAGCTCGGCACGGTGGTCGGCGACGAGTCGTGATGGGAGCTCGTGAAGAAGTGGTGTACCGAAGGGCTCGGCCATGGAGCTTGCGTAGGGGAGCTTGAGCCACGGCATTGAAGGTTGACGGCCGTTGGCCACGGCGGAGCTCGCTCAAGTAGGAGCTCGACGGAGCTTGGCTCTGAGCGAAGCTCGCGCCGTGGAGAAGGTCGGTGATGGCGAGGTCGAGCTCGCGCGAAGGTGGGTTCAGCGGAGCTCGAAGTTGGGTTCAAAGCGTGTGCTGGGAGTGGCGGAGTCGGAGCTCGGAGGTGAGAGCTCGGTGAGTGGAGTTCGGAGCTCGAAGGTGGTCGTCGGAGGTGGGATGGAGCTCGTCGGTGAGAGCCCGATGATGCGGTTGGTGCTTCTCGAAGTGGCTGGTTTATATATATTTTTTTTTGGTTTTGGCGCCAGCAGTTTGGAGAAGGAGGGAGATGGGAAGGGGTTCGGGTCGGATCCCCTTAACGGGTCCGAACCCGGCCCCTTGTGCCCCCTTTTCTCTTTTTTTTTTTTTTTTTTTTTTTTTTTTTTTTTGCTCGCTGCTTCTTGTTCGGCAAATCCGAGCACGGATTTTGAGGCAAAATTTTTGGCCATTTTGCAGCTCGGTATGGCAGTAGCTCGGATTGGAGATCCGAACTATGTGGCTTGATCTGGGCCGTTGAATGGTGGTACGAATCTCGAGACGGGCTCAATTCCCAAGAAAACGCTATCTTGTCATTTAGCGACGCTGGCAAGATCTGGGCCGTTGGATGATGGCACGAATCTCGAGACGGCTCAGTTCCCAAGAAAACGCTATCTTGTCGTTTAGCGACGCTAGCAAGATCTGGGCCGTCTGATCGAGATCTTGCACGAATGTTGAGGAGAAAGTGAGTTTTCTCCGTTTGCAGGATCGGAAAGGCACTTGCTCGGTTAGCCGACCGGGCTCTTTGATGTTGGGGCTCGGATGGGAAGAGCTCGGATTCTTGCTCGGATGGGAAGAGCTCGGATGGGAAGAGTTCGGATTCTTGCTCGGATGGGAAGAGCTCGGATGGGAAGAGTTCGATTCGGATTTCTCCCTCGTGCGAGTGGCTCGGCTCGGATTTCCGAGCTATTCGGCGCAGCTGCATTGAGATCCACTTTCCCGGTGCTACGGAGGTCCGATCGGGACGTGCGACCCCTCGTTTCGAAGCTAGTTCGAAGATCTACAACTTCTCTTTAGGAGTGGGATGAAGATTCACCCTCCTTCATGGTCAAAATAGCCCCGCAAGATGCTTGTCTTCATGAAGTTGATAAGTACTTTGGTCTTGGGGATTTTGGAAGAGGAGCTCCACTCCTAGGGGCGGAGAAGATGTGCTAGGAAGACCCTTGTAAGGTGTGTTAGGAAGGCCCTTGTGCTTGGAAGACCCTTGGGCTAGGAAGACCCTTGGGGCGAAGAAGAGGCGCGAGTGGGTCGGATCGCTAGTCGCTCGGCTAGGAATACTAAGCGACGTGGAACGATCTGAGCCGCTGGATCTCAGCGCGGATCTCGAGGTGGGCACAGTTTCCAAGAAAACACTATCTTGTCGTTTAGCGACGCTGGCAAGATCTGGGCTGTTGGATGATGGCACGAATCTCAAGACAGGCCCAATTCCCAAGAAAACACGATCTTGTCGTTTAGTGCAGCTGGCAAGATCTGGGCCGTCTGATCGAGATCTTACACGAATGTTGAGGAGAAAGTGAGTTTTCTCCGTTTGCAGGATCGAAAAGGCACTTGCTCGGCAGCCGACCGGGCTCTTTGATGTTGGGGCTCGGATAGGAAGTGTTCGGCTCTGGAAGAGAGCTATTTGTTAGACGAGTGTGAGGAGGGACTCTATGAGAGAGTTGAGCTCCAAACTCGTTGAGAAGAGGTCCGCTTCGGGGGTGAGCGGAGCAAAGAGCTCGGCTCTGGAAGAGAGCTATTTGTGAGACAAGTGTAAGGAGGAACTCTAGGAGAGAGTTGTGCTCCAAACTTGTTGAGAAGAGGTCCGCTTCGGGGGCGAGCGGAGTGAAGAGCTCGGCTCTGGAAGAGAGCCATTTGTGAGACAAGTGTGAGGAGGAACTCTAGGAGAGAGTTGTGCTCCAAACTTGTTGAGAAGAGGTCCGCTACGGGGGCGAGCGGAGCAAAGAGCTCGGCTCTGGAAGAGAGCTATTTGTGAGACAAGTGTGAGGAGGAACTCTAGGAGAGAGTTGTGCTCCAAACTTGTTTATAAGGGGTCCGCTTCGGCGATGAGCGGAGGGAAGAGCTCGGCTTTGGAAGAGAGCCATTTGTGAGATGAGTTTGAAGAGCAACTCTTGGAGAGAGTTTTGAGCTCCGAACTCGTGGAGAAGAGGTCTGCTTCGGCGGCGAGCGGAGGGAAGAGCTCGGCTCTGGAAGAGAGCCGTTTGTGAGACGAGTGTGAGGAGCACTGTAGGGGAGAGCTGTAGCTCCGAACTCGTTGATAAGGGGTCCGCTTCGGCGGTGAGCGGAGTGAAGAGCTCGGCTCTGGAAGAGAGCCATTTGTGAGACGAGTGTGAGGAGCAACTCTAAGGGAGAGCTGTGAGCTCCGAACTCGTTGAGAGGAGGTCCGCCTGGGAGATGAGCGGAGCGAAGAGCTTGGCTCTGGAAGAGAGCTATTTGTGAGACAAGTGTAAGGAGGAACTCTAGGAGAGAGTTGTGCTCCAAACTTGTTGAGAAGAGGTTCGCTTCGGGGGCGAGCGGAGCGAAGAGCTCGGCTCTGGAAGAGAGCCATTTGTGAGACGAGTGTAAGGAGCAACTCTAGAGGAGAGCTGTAGCTCCGAACTCGCTGCTTATGTGAGAGAATCAACGGTTGTGGGAGCAATTCCGAATGGCGAACCACTTCTAACCCGCTGAAGAGCAAGTTATTTGAGGCAGAATCGAGTCAAGTGTTGGACTCCGAACCATCGGTAGAGGTAGTCAACGGTTGTGAGAGCAATTCCGAATGGCGAACCACTTCTAACCCGCTGAAGAGCAGGTTATTTGAAGAGGAATCGAGCCAAGTGTTGGACTCCGAACCATCGGTAGAGGTGTTCAACGGTTGTGAGAGCAATTCCGAATGGCGAACCACTTCTAACCCGCTGAAGAGCAGGTTATTTGAAGCAGAATCGAGCCAAGTGTTGGACTCCGAACCATCGGTAGAGGTAGTCAACGGTTGTGGGAGCAATTCCGAATGGCGAACCACTTCTAACCCGCTAAAGAGCAGGTTATTTGAAGAGGAATCGATCCAAGTGTTGGACTCCAAACTCGTTGGGATGAGCTTAGTAAGTTGCAGGAGCAGCCATGTAGAAGAGGCTGGACTCCGAACTCACCCTTCAGCGAGTCACGACTCGGAGAGGTAGAGATGAAGCAAGAGCAACAATTTCCAATGAAAAAATGTAAAGTTTTATTGAAATAAACTAAGTGGCTGCTTCAATATGGCGAGCCCTTATTACATGCTATTGGCCGAATTACAAGCATCGGCCTTATTAAAAATCAAGATCCTGCTTCTATGATAAGGTGAAGACCTCTTGAGAAGAGCCGAGAGGTTCTGAGTCTTAGAGCTCGGCGGGGCCTTCGGTTCGTTTATTGGCTCCTCAGGGAGGAAGCTTGGCCCCCTCTTTCTGGACGAAATTGGTCAGGTGCCCCCGCTGTATGAGTTCTTCGATCTCTTCCTTCAGAGCCCGACAATCTTCCGTGTCGTGGCCGTGGTCCCTGTGAAAGCGGCACCACTTATCCTTGTCCCTCTTCTTGCCAGGTGTATTCATTCTAGGGGGAGCACGGAGTAGCCCTTCCTTGTCCACTTCCATGAGAACTTCTGATATATTGGCAACGAGGGGGGTGAACTTCTCAAACCGAGGAGTTGGGCGGCGCTGGCTATTGCCCTCCTTCTGAAGCTTCTTAGCCTCTTCTTCTTCGGTCAGCTTTCTCTTCGTTCCGGAGGTGGATCCTCCGGAGCTAGGAAGGTAGGCGGCTTCTTCGGCACGAATGTACTTGTCACACCTGAGAAGGAGGTCGGTAAAGTTCTGTGGAGGCTTCTTAGCAAGAGAGGAGCGGAGGCTAGAATTGAAGATGTTGGATTGGAAGGCGGCTGTTGCGACGGATTGGTTGAGGGAGGCTATGGACCTGACCTCCGCAGTGAACCTCTTCACATAGTCTCTCAACTTCTCTCCCTTCTCCTGGCGGAGCCGGAGTAATGAGAGGCTGGTCTTCTCCGTGTGTCTACTACTCATGAAGTGGGTGATGAAGAGGGTCTCGAATTGCTCGAAGGAGAAGATGGAAGAGGGAGCAAGGCGGGAGTACCATTCCCTAGCCGACCCCTTCAGGGTGGCAGGGAAGGTCTTGCAAAGTAAGGCGTCCGAAGCCTGGTGGATGAGCATGAGGGTCTTGAAGCTTTCGATGTGGTCCATGGGGTCCGACTCCCCCGAGTAAGTTTCGAACTTCGGGGGTTCGAATCCCCTCGGGATGGGAGCCTCCATGATGGTTCGGGAGAAAAGGGGTCTGCTCGGACGGATGGTTCTGCTGTTCGACCCCTCCCCCTCGTCCATCCGACCGATTCGCCTCTCCACCTCATGGAGACGGCAGTATAGGGCATCGTCCCTCCCGTGGTAGTCGAACGAGCCTCTGGACTCGTCTTCGTAGGAGGGAGAGCTGGGGCTACGACGATGGTCGTCCCAGGAGCGGCGAGGGCTAAGATCATGCTGCCGGTGGTTAGGAGCCGGCGGAGGAGAGGCGGACCTACGGCAAGGACTGGGAACCCGTTGGGGCGAAGGAACCCTTTGGGCCTCATTGTTGTTGGGTCGGAGGTTAAGAGCCTGCAACACCGTTGCTTGAAACTGCAGGAACTCGGCGCGAGTGATGGGCGCCTCATTATTCCTCGGCTGATGCCGACCGGTAGGAGAGTGGCGCCTCCTCCTGTAATGCCCGGGTGACTCTCTCCGTCCTCTCCTGGTAGGAGACCTTCTACGCTCGCGGTGGTGAGGATTCCGCTCATCTGGACATTGTAGGCGGGAGTCTCCCTCTCGGGACCGCTTTTCGTACAGACGGTGGCGGAGATCCTCATCCTTCTGCCGGTTGAGGATAGTATTTCGAAGGTCAGGGGCCTGAGGACTATGGGAGGCGTAAGAGTCTGTAGAGGCATTGTGTACCGATATGTGGTCTCGATGGAGAGGTTGTTTTTGCTTCCGTGGATCGGGACCGTTTGGGGGTTGCTGGTTCGGAAGAGGAGGTGGGTCCTGCTGGACACGGTCCTCGGCCGGAGGAGGAAGTTGTCCCTGCTGCGGAGCGGGATGGACGGGGACTTCCTGCTGTTGATCAACAAGGTTGGGTCCACGGTTGGACCCCTTGGATCTTACTTTTCTGGGAGGCATGGCTGGAGAAGAGCTAAGTCGACGAGGAAGAGGCGGCGGCTATTCGTATGGTATTCCCACAGACGGCGCCAATCTGTTACCACTGATTCTGGTGTGGGGGTAAAGAGATAGAATTTGTGGGTTCGTGGAAAAACCTGAATAGCAGATCTGAACCTATTCGTCTGAGTTGGGCTGCTGACTCCCGCCGTACACCTGCAAGGAAAGTGCGAAACACCGGGGTTTGATCTCGGCGACGCACCCTCCGACGCTCTTGTCAGTAACCAGTGATGATTAAAAAAGAGCTTAAGTTGGCAAAAAGTGATTAACCTGTAACAGTGGTAGGTGGGAGGTATTTATAGTCGCCATTGGGATCAGATTAGGAATGTGATTCTGGTGATCTGATAAGGCATAAAATCCTCGTAATCAGATTAGGAATGTAATCCCTTAATTTCCGGTGAGAGGATAATTGCAAATCAGGCCCGTTGATTTAGTCAAATCAGTGACCCTGATCTCCTCTTGCTGGTCTGGGTTTGTATCGGATCGGGATCCGTACCCAGTTGAGGTGGATCCGTTCGGAGTTGTTGGATTTGTGAGAAGGAGACCCAGTACCCGCTTCGGATCCGTTAGTAGGT